>CM065638.1:19235405-19633904 GCA_033220585.1 Dipteronia sinensis | reverse complement strand
CCCCCATCCATCAGACTGATGCGTCGGGCTTCTCCTACCACCCCGGAGAAGGAATGGCTGATTGTTTCGGTCGTTATTACGCCTGCTCCTACTCCATCTCCTTCCCAGGCGAGATCCAAAATGGCTAACTTTGCGTCGTGGGCTTCCAAAGCGATAAATAGAGGGGCTTTCGTTTCCCGGGTAGCTGGCAATACTACTTATGCTTCTTATGCTCCCTCTGGTGCTACTGTTACCCCACCTGCTCATCTAGCTGATGCCGCTGCGATTCCAACCCCTCGAGCTTCGAAGGATTTTGAAGCGGGTGTCGCAGGGATTCCTCCTAGCCGCTCTAGCCCTCAGTTGAGCTCAACGGGGCAGGACGAGGTTTTGGAACAATTCATCGCATCCCGCCCGGGTGGTGGGCTCTTAGGGATGGCCTCGATGCCCGTTGATGTCTTGCTCACCAAGGGGTTTGCTGTCTTAGCTGAGGTAATTATTCTTTCTCTGTATTACTTCAGAGACTGCCAACTTAATCGGTTTCTAACCTTGGCTTTGTATCTCTTAGGCCTTCAAGTTTAACGTGGCTATGTGCCACCAGGTAGCCCTCCTTCGTGATTGGGCTGTTAAGGCTGAAGCCGAAGCTAAGAGAGCCATGGGATTACTCAAGCGGGCTCATACATTAGTACAAGAGATGACCTCCAACCAAGGGAAGATGGAGACCGAGCACGCCGAGCTTCGTTGTGATTATGAGAGGATGAAGCTGTTCTTTGATCAAGAAATTCTCCAATCTACCTGGAGGGTCAAGTAGGAGGATTCTTGGAAAACTGAGGCTAAGAAGTTGGACCTCAAGAATCAATATTTGATTGCTTAGTTAGCCATGCTGCAGGCTAATACGGAGACCTTCTTTAGTGATGGATATTTCTATGCTTCCTTTCAGGTTGCAGAGGCTCTCTCTTCCCTTTGATCTATCATCCATCGTTGGTTGGGATAGAGAGGAGATAATGACTAAGGCTGCTGAGTTGTCTCACCCTGATGATGACACAGCGGTTCCCTCTAACCAGGCAGGAGCTGGAAAGCAGCCCGTCCAGGCAGACCCTCAACTTCCTCCTCCCATCTTTACTACTTCAGGTCCAGGGAATCTTCAAGTAAGGTTTTATCTGCGCGGTCTGAAGGAGATCAACGAGGAGCTTGGGAAGGAGCAAAGAGCCCATTTGAGGGACCTTCTAGAGTGGAAATAGAGGTCGACAGGAGCCAAACAGGATCCATGGCTGCCCTTCTAGATACGGCTATCCCTCATAAGGTCATGGTAGTGATCAACGAAGTCCTGGAGGAGGATCCTGTTGATCAGCAGGAGGAAACTTTGAAATGAGAGATAGTTGGCGAGGATAACCAAGACGGGCAACCACCTAAAGGAGGAATTGATGGCGAGGGTCAGCATGAGGGAGAGGGATCAGCAGGGGGAAATCAAGAGGGCTCCGAAGTTTGACGCTACCTGTTCATGACTGGCATTGATTACCTAGAAAAGGGGGTGGGCACCCCACTTTACTCATGATTAGTTTAGTTGGTCTCTTTTTTTTGTAGCCCGAATTCGGGGGTTAGGCTCCCCGTTTGATGGATGTAGCCTTTTTGGGGGATAGACTCCTTTGTTATTAATGAGAAACTGATACTAACTGCCTTCATATTTGTTTTGATTGACCTTGATTACGAGCTTCCACCTCGATTCAGAACCTCTTGCTTTATTCCTGATCCTGACTATGAATCAAACCTGCATCTTTGATGATGATTTGTTCATACTTCAATCTGGCTTCGCAAGGAACTCTTATCATGATGATCTTAATCCTATGAACGAAACAAAAATTTATGTTTGAATCAGTTTCAGGAAAGGTAACCCTATCGAGGCATCAGGAGGGATGTCTAGCTATTTCCTGATCTCAAGATCTGGATGACAACTATGCTCTTACACTCAGACCTTTCTTGGGGGTGGTAGCCCGACCAGGGCATTAGGAGGGCTGTTTAGCTATTTCCTGGTCTCGAGGTCTGGATGGAAACTATGCTCTTACACTCAGACCCTTCTTGGGGGTGGAAGCCCAACCAAGGCATCAGAAGAGCTGTCTAGCTATTTCCTGGTCTCGAGGTCTGGATGGCAACTGTGCTCTTACACTTGGACCCTTTTTCGGGGTGGTAGCCCGACCAATGCATCAGGAGGGCTGTCTAGCTATTTCCTGGTCTCGAGGTCTAGATGGCAACCATGCTCTTACACTCAGACCCTTCTTGGGGGTGGTAGCCTGACCAAGGCATCAGGGGTAACAAGGGGGCTTCCCCGGCTAGTCCTTGGTCTCGAGGTCCTGCTGGCAACTATGCTCTTACGCTTGGATCTTTCTTGACGAGGGGTGGTGCCCGGCCAAGGCATCAAAGGCAGCGAGGGGGTTTCTCCTGCTCACCCCTGGTCTTGAGGTGACGATGTCGAATTTTCCAGTCGAATATATAGATATTAATGTAGAACATAATCGGAGATAAAGAAAAAAATGTAGACTTTATTGATGATCGGGATGTAGTACATCGTTATTAGGGATTTTATTGCAACCTAAATGGGGGTAATCTGCTCAAGAGTCCCCTACTTAGGGGTAGAACTTCCTCAAGTGATCTGCGTTCCAGGTGTGGTTGATGGGTCGTCCATCCATGTCTTCGAGTTTGTAGGCTCCATTGCGAGCAACTACCTTTATCAAGTATGGCCCTTCCCAATTAGGGCTTAGGGCTCCATCCGACTTTTTTTGAGTATTCGAGGTCACCTTCCTGAGCACCAGATCCCCTTCTTTGAAATTCCAGGCTCTGACCTTTCGGTTGAAATACCTAGCGATCTTGCTCTGGTAGATCGCTACTTTCTCAGCTACCCGGTCTTGTTTCTCTTCTAGAAGGTCTAGATTAGCTCTGAGCTTAACCTCGTTACTTTCGGGTTCAAAATGCTGCACCCTGAATGACGTCAATTTATGCTCGATGGGAAGGACCACTTCAACTCCGAAAGCTAGGGAGTAAGGTGTCTCCCCGGTAGCTGTTCTCTTTGTAGTCCGGTATGCCCAGAGGACTTCAGGCAGCTCTTCGGCCCATTTGCCTTTTTTCTGCTGTAGTTTCTTCTTCAGAAGTTTCTTGATAGTATTGTTGGTGGATTCCACCAGCCCGTTGGTCTGAGGATGGGATACTGAAGCGAGTATGAGGTCGATTCCCAAACCTTTGCAGAAGTCTTTGAATTGAGCGTTGTCGAACGGCTTGCCCAGGTCGGCTACAATGAAGAGAGGGGTCTCAAATCTACAAACCATATTGGTTTTGATGAACTTGGTCGTATTCTTTTCTGATATTCGAGAAAGAGGCCCTGCCTCGACCCATCTTATGAAATAATTGATAGCCACGATAACATATTTAACTTGTCCATGAGCGGTGGGAAGCGGCCCAATTAGGTCGATCCCCTACATGGCAAAGGGGTAGGGTGAACTGAGAGATGACAGTGGCTCTGGTGGCAAGTGGTTCAAATTCGAAGTCTTTTGACATGGCTCGCAAGATCGTACAAAGCTTCTTGCTTCTTGGTGGATGGTCGGCCAGTACTACCCCATACGAAGCACTTGATACGCTAAAGCTTCTCCACCGATGTGGTTCCCGCAGTCCCCAGAATGAACCTCTCTTAACGCCCGTTTAGTGTCATCAGGATGTAAACACCGAAGTAAGGGGAGGGATCTACCCCTCCTGTAGAGGTACCCGTCTACAAGGCAATATCAGATAGAGAGCCTTTTAATTCTTCAGGCTTGATCGGGCTTCTCGAAAAGCTTTCCTTCTTGGAGGTAGGCATGGATCAGGTCCATCCAGCAAGACTGACGATCCAGGGAACAGTTTTCCTTACTTGCTGCTATGCTTTGTTAGGGAGATCACTTGGAGGGGAACTCCCCGTGGTAAGGATTGGCCTCTATTTACGGCTATTTTGGCTAGAACATCCGTGCGTTGGTTTTGGTGTCGAGGCACCTGATCGATCTTGAATCCCTTAAATTTATTTTTAAGCGACTGAGCTAGCTTTAGGTAAGCGGCCATGTTATCTCCCTTTGCCTGGTATACCCCAAACACCTGATTGATTACAAGTAATGAGTTGCTCTTGATTTGCAGGTAGTTGGCCTCCAGTTCGATAGCTGCCTTCATCCCGGCTAGGAGGGCTTCGTATTCCGCTTCATTATTTGTGGCTTTAAACTTGAATCTGAAGCAGTGACAGAATTCAGTCCCCTTCGGGTCTATTAAAACTACGCTTGCCCCTCCCCCAGCTTGCCTAGATGCTCCATCTGTATAAAGGGTCAAGGACTTGCAGCCTTCCGGCCAATTATCGATCTTGGAAGTCTACTCAAGGATCTCATTCAGTGCTGCAAGATTCACTTGGCATGAGAGCGCTGAAAACTCTGCAACGAAGTTTGCCAAAGCCTGCGCTTTAATCTTGGTCCTGGGCTTATATTTTAAGTCGAACTGAGTGAGCTCTCGTGCCCATATGACTAGCCTTCCGGACAAATCCGATCTTTGTAAGAATTGGCGAAGAGGTTGGTCCATCACCACTACTATTGAAAGAGCTTGAAAACAGGGACAGAACTTTCTCGCCGATGTCACCAGAGCAAAAGCGAGCTTTTCCAGGAGAATATAATTTTTCTCCTACTTGGTTAAAGCATGACTCACATAGTATATGGGCCTTTGAATCCCGTCACCACACTCCTTGGCCAAAGCTCTGCTTACTGCAGTTTCTGAGACAGCCAAGTAGATTTACAGCTCCTCTCCGGGATCCAGCTTGACTAACAATGGTGGGTTTGTTAGGTATTTCTTCAAGGCTTGAAAAGCTTGCTCGCTCTCTGGGCTCCATTTCATGTTTCTCCCTTGCTTGATGGCTTTGAAGAATGGGAGGCACTTATCCGTGGAGCGAGAGATGAACCTGTTGAGCGCTGCTACACGCTCAGTCAAAATTTGCACCTGTTTGAGTGATATGGGGGATTCCAAGTCCAAGATAGCTTTGATTTTTTCTGGGTTGGCCTCTATGTCTCTCTTATAAACCATGAAACCCAGAAACTTCCCCGTTGTTACCCCAAAAGTGCACTTGGAGGGGTTCAACCGCATCTGGTTTTCTTTTAGGATAAGAAAGGTCTTGCGAAGGTCTTCCCAATATCCTTCTGCGGTTGGTGATTTTGTGATCATGTCGTTGATGTATACCTCCATCTTCCTTCCAATCTCGGGCTTGAATGACTTGTGAACCAGTCGCTAGTATGTAGCCTCAGCATTCTTCAAGCTAAATGGCATTACCTTGTACCAGTACAAGCTCTACCCAATAATGAAGCTTGTCTTATCTTGGTCAGCTGGGTGCATCTTAATCTGGTTATACCCTGAGAACACGTCCATGAAACTAAGAAGTTATTTCCGGACGTGGAGTCAACAAGCTAATCGATCTTTGGTAAAGGAAAACTGTCTTTTGGACATGCCCGGTTAAGGTCGGTGTAATCGACAAACATACGCCATTTCCCATTCGCCTTCATAACCATGACCACGTTGGCGATCCACTCGGGGTAGAGCACTTCTCTGATAAACCCTGCCTTAATCAATTTGTCTACATCTTCCTGTACCGCAGCGTTCCTCTCAGTGTTGAAGTGACATCTTTTCTATTTGACGGGCTTGACCGTTAGGTCTACCGCTGGTCAATGGGCGGCCAATGATATCGGGAACCTATGCATTTCATCATGGCTCCAAGTGAAGATGTCGCTGAATTCTCTGAGAAGATCAATCAAGCCTTCTTTCACTTTTGGTTCGAGGGTAGCCCTAACCTTGACAACCTTGGAGGGATCGTCATTTCTGATGGGTATCTCCTCTAGTCTATCTACCAGTTGCCCGCTGGCCTATTCCTTGCTCTGTTCTTCCTCATAAGGCATAATGGGTTCGCTCTCTGGATGCTCTACGGGCTCCATATCTTTCTGGATTATCCGGGATGCCTCCATATCTTCCTGGATTATCCCGGATGCCTCCATGTCCTGGATTGTTGCAACCTGTATGAACTGTTTTGCTAAAGCTGTAGGATTGGCAGACACTGCGTAGCACTTCCTAGCTGCTTGCTGGTCTCCGCGTACCTCTCCCACCTTGGTTCCCACTGGGAACTTCAGGACATTGTGGTATATAGACAAGACTCCCTTCAAGGAGGACAAGAATGGTCTCCCTAAGATGTCGTTGTAGGCCAATGGGGTGTCAACCACAACAAAGTCTGTCATAACACTCTGTTGGAGAGGTGTGATTTCGACGATCACTGGGAAGATCTTCGATCCCACTGGTATGATCGAATCCTCGGTAAATCCATAAAGTGGAGTTGTACAGCTATTGTAAAACCATTACTTCAGGTTCAGTTTTTCCAAGGTATCTTTGAAGAGGATATCTACATTGTTGCCCGTATCAACGAGCACGCGATGGATCATGTAGTTGGAAATCTGTATCATGATCACCATGGGATCATCGTGAGACTGCACGGTGTTGAAGACATCTGCTTCAGTGAAAACAATCTGTGCTGACTAGGAGAGCTCCGTCGGGCTTTGGCTGACCTTGAAGATACCCCGACCTTCTTCTACACGGGGAATCTTCCTTGCATGGTTTTTCCTGGAATTATTTAAGATACCGGCGAATGTGGGACCTCCGCTGATGGTATGTATCACTTGTATCTGTTGCATTAAATCAGTCTGTTCCCCCTTTCTCTTCTCCGCATGTTCACGGATCTCAGCTTGTACCTCTCTTCCCATCTGAATATTGTCTCTGACCTGTTGCAAGAACTCAATCAAACATCCTCCTCTTATCAGGGCTTTGATCTGGTTGCGTAAATTCTAAAACTCTAAAATGTTGTGGCCAACGTCTTCATGGAAGTCGCGGTACTTGTAACGGTTCCTCCTGTCGACAGGGGCTTTCATGGGTGCGGGCGTTTGGAGTAGCCCCTTGTCCCGTATATCAAGGTAGATTGTTTTCCGGGAAACACTCAGGGGAGTATAATAATCATACCTTTTCTCCTCTCGCATTATGGGAGCTACAGTCCTAGGAGGAGGCGAAGCCCGAGGAGGGGTTTGTCTTGCTGGATACCTTTCTTGCCTGAGCTGACGGGGAAACGATAGGTCGACCTATTGGGAGGTTTATTCTGATTTTTCTGAGCTGGCTGAGATTTGGGGGCTTCTTTTTTCTTAGGCTTTACCGTTCTCATATCGTCTTATTACATCTTGACTTAAACCTGTTTGTCAATCTCGACCTGCTCAAGAGACTGATCGTAGGCCTCCTGGTAAGTCTCTGGAGGTCTCTTGGCGAAGGAAAGGAAAAGCTTTCCCCCCCACAGGTTCCGCCTGAAATTGGTGAGAGTCTCTTTCTCGGCGAAGACTCCCATTTGTATGATTTCTTTGTGAAAATGTTCCACGTACGATAGAAGTGTTTCACTTCGCTCCTGAGTCACATATTGGAGGTGTATGGGATCTTTTACACGAGGTTTGATCCCTTGGAACTACGAGCAAAAATCTGTTGATAACTTTGTGAAAGAATCCATGCTACCAGCAGGCAGCTTCCTGAACCAAGTTTTCATGTAGTCGGTTAGGGTAATTGGGAACATCCTACACATAGCTGCTTTGGTGGTATTCTGGACCTCCATCTGTCAGACGAAGCTCTCCAAGTGACTTAAAGGGTCTTCCATTTCGGAGAACTTATCTGTTGGCATTTTAAATTTTGGTGGGAGCTCTGCTTCCCGGATCCTCTTGGTGAAGTGAGCGTTCATCTCGCTTAATGGATCCTTCTTATCCTCCTTGTTCTTTCCCTCTCTTATCTGCTGGACCTCTTTCTGTAGCTTTACAAGCTGATCCCTCAGTCGCTTGTTCCTGGGTTTCTTTGAATTGACCTTAGATTCTTCGCTGTCGAATACCTTAGATGAACTGGCGACCTCTACCCGATCCTCTTCATGGGCGGGATCCACTCGAGAGGTTTGTCGACTTCCTTCCTCTTGGGCCCAGGTTTCCCTTCTTGATACCGTCTGGTGAGGTACCTCTCGTTGCTCCCGGGTTAGAGCATCTGCTGCAGACTTAACTATCCCAGATCGAAGGTCGAAGCCCAGTCATGCCGCGAGTTGGCTCTGGAAGAGGAGGTCCCAGGCGGTTGAAAGTAGGCTACCTGGTCCCGGGCCTGCTCGGTTCTCCCTAATCATTCGGGTTTGTTGGTTGGACTGTGATGCCTTCAGCGAGTGGACGGATGCAGACGGTTTCCACAAAGGCTGCTGCTTGTTGGTCGAGCGCGGCCTGGCTTATTATAGGGTGGCCAGAAACCCTCTCATTAGTTGTCTGGACCGGAGCTTGACTGCGATGTCCAGACTTCTTCCTCCTTTTTGGGGCCTTTTGCGTTGGCATCGCCGAAGGTTGTTCCGAAGCTCTGTGCTGTCCTTGGGAAGAGCGGAGCCTCATCGTTCCTGTAAAAAAATAAAAATGCAAATGGTTGATTTAATTAACTGGGTGTGGGTCTCCCCACAGACGGCACCAGAAAGTGTTAACGGAAAATTTGCTCGGGGTGATAAATCTCAATTAACACCCTCAAGACCACTACCACGGAGGTGGTGGCCAAGGTTGAATGTATTCTAAACAGTGCTTCTTCAAATGACAAAAAATACTAATATTAATACAATCAAAAGAGAATGAAAATGCATTCTTTATTAGTGGTGTATCGTGTACAAATATCTCTCAATTGCTCTAAATTGCTCTAGGGTGTAGTAGGGTTGTTGTCGTATGTCTGTCAAAAAGTCATCCCTTTCTTTTCTCTCTTTTTCCTATTTATACATAGTTTTGGTAGGTTAAACCATCTGCTGGACTTTCTTCTATAGCTTTGCCAACTGATCCCTCAGTCGCTTGTTCCCTGGTTTCTTTGAGTTGACCTCGGATTCTTCGCTGTCGAGTCCCTCTGATGAACTGGCGGCATCTATCTGGTCCCATTCATAGACAGGATCCACTCGGGAAGTTTGTCTATTCTCTTCCTCTTAGGCCTGGGCGTTCCTTCTCGATGCGTTGGGCGAGGTACCTCTCGTTTCACCCAGATCAAAGCATCTGAGGCAGACTTAACTCACCTGGGCTGATATTGTGAAGGTCTTTTCAGAACTGGGGGCACGGGTCCCAGCATATCCTGGATCGAAAGTTTGGGCTCAGTCTTGTCTCGAGCTGACTCAGGAAATGGAGGTCCCAGGCGGTCGAAGGCAGGCGGCCTTGCCCTGATCCTGCTCGGTTCTCCCTGATCATTCGGGTTTATTGGTTGGACTGTGACGCCTTCGGCGAGTAGGCGGATGCGGACGGTTTCCACGAAGGCTGCCGCTTGTTGGCCGAGCGCGGCCTGGCTCATTATAGGGTGACCAGAAGCCTGCACATTAGTTGTTTGGACCGGAGCTTGATTGCTATACCCAGACTTCTTCCCCTTTCTTGGGGCCTTTCACGTAGGCCTCACCGAAGGTTTTTCCAAAACTCCATGTTGGCCTTGGGAGGAGCAGAGCCTCATGGTTCCTGTAAAACAACGAAAATGCAAATGTAAATAGTTGACTTGATTAACTGAGTGTAGGGTTTTCCCACAGACGGCGCCAGAAAGTGTTTATGGAAATTTTACTCGGGGTGAGAAATCTCAATTAACACCCTCAAAATCACTACCACAGAGGGGGTGGTCAAGGTAGAATGTATTCTAGTCAGTGCTAGTTAAAAATGACAAATAAAAATACTATTATCAATACCATCAAAAGAGAATGAACCAAAGAGAACGAAAATGTTTTTCTTTATTCTTAGTGTGTGATATACAAATCTCTCTCAAATTGCTCTCAATTTTCTCTATGGTGTAGTCGGGTACTTCTTTCTGAAGGCCGAAAATGTCATATACGAAAATGTCGGGTACTTTTTTCTCAATTTTCTCTATGATATACGAAAATGTCGTATTCCTGTCGAAAAGTAGTCTCCTCTTTCTGAAGGCCAAAGTCCTTCTTTTATACATTGTCTTCATAGGTTAAACTAATTGATTCTCCCCTTGATTTTCTCCATCCCTTCCCTCCTTATCGAACGGGATTTTTCATTTAAATGTCATTGACTTTGAGTTAATTGCTGAGTTGAGAATATCTTGGTGGAGATCAATTTGTTTCCTACTTGGATTCTATAACTTGTTCTGTACGTATTTAACGTCTTAATATATGATCCTGTGTGTCTTCAGGTTTAGCATGATCCCCCATAGGGGTCATTGAATATGTTATATATTATGGTGAGGTACATCAGATAGTGAGGTCGATCAGTGTTTTAGCCCTGATATTTAGGAGTTTAGTCTAGCCAGGAGCTAGGTATGGCCTCCCTTGACCTTTTGAAGCTAGGTGCGGCCTCCTACGGACACTCTACTATGTCAGCAAGGTATAGGTGAGCTTCTGCAGAGATTGCGAGGTAATCCCGACTTCAGGGGGATTTCTTGGTTTCAGGTTCGGTGATGCGGGCTCGATCTGATCGAGCCGAGCTCTACTCCGGGTGTTTCTGGAGCCCGTCCTTATTCCTATGGGGCGGTATCGTAGCTCGTCTTCGGGTAACATGGTCTTCTGGTGGATGACCTCGGGCATGGAGCCAGGTTTAGAGGGTGGAAACTTTCCCTTTGGTCCCTAGCCAAATTTCGCTATTAAAAGAAGTCCCCTCTGACTTGAACACCGGTTATCGAGCTTGGGGTTGGGGTCAGATTTTTTATTTTATTTGGAAAATCTTTCCTTCTTTACCGTTACCAGAATATTAGGGAAATCTTCTCATTAACTGCGCAAGTGACGTGGCGTGAGCTGACTAACTTATTTCCGAGTTAATCCGGATGCGTTACGTCAGTCTCCAAGATTCTTTACCGTTACCAGAATCTTGGGGAAATCTTCTCATTAACTGCGCAAGTGACGTGGCGTGAGCTGATTGACTTATTTTTGAGTTAATCTGGCTGTGTTATGGCAGTCTCCGAGATTCTTTGTGATCTTAACCGAAGATCTCGACAGTTCGTGCTGCTGCCTTCTTGACTATATATACTTGTTTATCTCAACGTCTTCCTCATATCTCTCAAATTTCAAATTTTCCCAAGATGAACTTTCTCTTATAAACTTTCTCTCAAGCATATCTTTTTCTTCATTCCTCATCCTCACCAACTTCATCATGTCGAAAACTAGTCGCGATTCCGTTGATTCCATGGTTGACGGCGAATCGGTCTTTAGCCTTGCCTCTGGAAAACGGGCAAGGAGGAGCTTAGACAGTGAGGATTCTCTGCCCAATCTGCAACGTCGACAGTCGAACATGAATGTGTCCATTGGGACCGGGTTTTCTAACCATCCCGACCATCCTCTGGATATAGCCGATGAAGACTCCGATAAAGAGGTTAGCGGCAACGCCGCGGGGGAGTATCGAGTCCCAGCTTCCGGCTCCTCTTTGGAGAGGCTTCCTCCCTATGACTTCAGGGTTGTCCCTGATTCCACCGTTGATCCGAACATGATTGATTGTTTGAGGTCTAAGTACTGCATTCCTGATAGCGTTTCTATCTCGGTACCTCCCAAGGGTTATGAGTTCTTCAACCCCCCTAAAGGCGTGCTTCCAATTCATGTGGCGGCTATCGAGAATGGGGTTAGGCTTCCCCTTAATCCTACTCTTCGGCGAGCTCTCAACGCCATCCAACTTGCTCCCCTCCAGTTGACGCCCAGCTTCTGGAGGCATTTGATTGGCTTCCTCGTGTTGTGGAGGGAACAATGCCAGCTGAGCAAGGTGACGAGAGAGCCCGGAGCAGAGGAGCTGGCCTATCTTTTCCAAATCGAGAGCCTATCTGGCGCTCCCCGAGGTCAGTTTTATGCTAAGGCCAAGAACAAGCTCAACTTTGTTATTCCTGGCCCTTCGAAGAAGGACCCCGTCTGGAAGGAAGAATAGATCCTTGCAAGGGATGATTGGGGAAGCTCAATTTTCATTGGGGGGCATGAGTTCGAGGTTTCCATAACTTTTAGTGACAAACCATCGTGGGACCGAGACTCCCTACCTTCTGAATCTAAAACTATTTTGATGGCTATTCTAGCCAGGAATTACTTGAACCTGAAGTTCCCAACCGCTGAAGCCTTCGATCCTCGTAGGGTGAATCAATACCTGCGGATCTCAGATGCTACTCCTCGTAAGTGTCACTGAATCGTATTGCTTTGTCTTGTTGACTAGCTTGGTTCTAATGTTTTCCTTTTTTATTTTGTTTACTCACAATTTTTGTTGTTGAGCCAGCTTCCCGCGATGTCCAACGTTCTCCTCAGGCTCGAACTCCTCTTGCCTTTGCTGGGGTCGCATTGGCTCTTGCTCAATTTACCTCCCCATCTGGGTCTAAGATGGCCAACCTTGCATCGCGTGCTTTTCGGGCTCTGGGTAAGGCTCCCCAAGCTGTTGGTCCAACTGCTTCTGCCCATTCTGTTGTTGCTAAGGTTGCTACTCTCACGATTCGTCCTCTTGATTCCGCTACGCTTCCAACCCTCCGAGCTTCGGAGGAATTTGAAAATGGTGTCGCAGGGATTCCTCTTAGCTGTTCCCGCCCTCAGTCGAGCTCGATGGGGCAGGATGAAGTCCTGAAGCAATTCATATTGTCCTGTTCGGGCGGTGGGATCTCCAGGATGGCCTCAATGCTCGTGGATGTCTTGCTCAGCAAGGGGTCTGCTGTCTTAGCTGAGGTAATTATATTTCCTTCGTACTGCTTCTGCCAACTTGTTCAATTTCTAATCCTGGCTTCGTATTTTATTGGCCTTCAAGTTAATTGTAGCCATGGGCCACCAGGTAACCCTTCTTCGTGACCGGGCTGCTAAGGCCGAAGCCGAAGCCGAGAAAGCCATGGGATTGCTCAAGTGGGCTCAGACCTTAGTGAAAGAGATGACCTCCAACCAAGGAAAAATTGAGATCGAGCTGGCCGAGCTTCGTTGTGATCATGAGAGGACAAAGTAGTCTTATGATCAATAATGTCTCCAATCTACCTGGCGGGCCAGGTAGAGGGATTCTTGGGAAGTTGAGGCTAAGAAGTTGGACCTCGAGAATTAGGCTTTGATTGCTCAGGTGACCAAGCTGCAAGCTGACGCGGAGACCTCCTTTAGTGATGGATACTTCTACGCTTCCTTTCAGGTCGTAGAGGCTCTCCCTCTTCCCTTTGATTTGTCATCCATTTTCGGTTGAGATAGAAAGGAGATAATGATCAAGGCTGCTGAGTTGTCTCGCCCTAATGATGACGATGCAGTTCTTTCGAGCCAAGCAGGAGCTGGAAAGCAGCCTGTCCAGATAGATCCTTCATTTCCTCCCCCTATCTTTACTGCTTCAGGTCTTGGGGAGTCTTCAAGTAAGGTTCTGTCCTCGAGATCCGAAGGTGATCAGCCAGGAGCTGGGAAAGAGCTAGGAGCCCGTCTAAAGAACCCCCTATATTGGAGATGGAGGTCGACAGGATCCAGACGGGGTCTATGGCTCCCCATCTCGATGCGGCTATCTCGCCTGAGGTTATCGCAGTGATTAATGAATTCCTGGAGGAAGATCCTGCTGATCAACATGAGGAGTCTCTGAATAGGGTGATGGCTAGTGAGGATAACCAAGATGGGCAACCACCTGAAAGGGGGGGTTGATGGCGAGGATCACCAAGATGGGCAACCACCTGAAGGGGGGGTTGATGACGAGGATTAGCGTGAGGGAGGAGGATCAGCAGAGGAAAATCAAGAGAGCTCCAAAGCTTGTCGCTGACTGTTCATGATTGGCATTGATTGCCTGGAAAATGGGGTGGGTACCCTATTTTACTTTTGATTAGTTTAGTTGTTTTTTTTTTGTAGCCCGTACTCGGAGGTTGGGCTCCCCGTTTGATAGATGTAGCCTTACCGGCGGATAGGCTCATTTTGTCTTTAATGAGATTTGTCTTAAATGAGAAACCGATTCGCTTGAGAAACTCTTGTTTATTCCTGGTTCTGACTAGGAACCAGAACTGCATCCTTGATGATACTTGTTCATACCTCATTCTGACTTTTGTAGGGAATTCTTATCAGGATGATCTTGATCCTGCACACGAAAACAAATATTTATATTTTAATCCGTTTTAAGAGAGGTAGCCCGATCGAGGCATCAGGAGAGCTGTTTAGCTATTTCCTGGTCTCGAGGTCCGGATGGCAACCCTTCTTGGGGGTGATAGCCCGACCAAGGCATCAGGAGGGCTGTTTAGCTATTTCATGGTCTCGAGATCCGGATGGCAACTATGCTCTTACACTCAGACCCTTCTTGGGGGTGGTAGCCCGACCAAGGCATCAGGAGGGCTATTTAGCTATTTCCTGGTCTCGAGATCTGGATGACAGCTATGCTCTTACACACAGATCCTTCTTGGGGGTGGCAGCCAGACCAAGGCATCATGAGGGCTATTTAGCTATTTCATGGTCTCGAGATCTGGATTGCAGCTATGCTCTTACACTCAGACCCTTCTTGGGGGTGGTAGCCCGACTAAAGCATCAGAAGGGCTATTTAGCTATTTCCTGGTCTCGAGATCTGGATGGCAGCTATGCTCTTACACTCAGACCCTTCTTGGGGGTGGTAGCCCGACCATGGCATCAGGGGTAGTGAGGGGGCTTCCCCGGCTAGTCACTGGTCTTGAGGTGTCTATGTTGAATTTCCCAGTTGAGTATCTAGATACTAATGTTGAACATAGTCGGAGATAAAGAGAGGAAAAAAATGACTTTATTGATGATCGAGATGTAGTACATCTTTATTAGAGATTCTAATGAAACCTAAATTGGGGTAATCTACTTGAAAACTCCTTGCTCAAGGGTAGAATTTCGTCAAGTGATCTGCGTTCCAAGTGTTGTCGATTTTTCGTCCATCCATGTCTTCGAGTTTGTAGGCTCAATTGCGAGCAACTAACTTTATCAAATATGGCCCTTCCTAATTAGGGCTTAGGACTCCATCCTACCTTTTCAGAGTATTCAGGGTCACTTTCCTAAGCACCAGATCCCCTTCTTTGAAATTCCGGGCTCTGACCTTTCGGTTGAAATATGTAGCGATCTTGCTCTAGTAGATTGCCACTTTCTCCGCTACCCGGTCTTGTTTCTCTTCTAGGAGGTCCAGATTAGCCTTGAGCTTGACCTCGTTACTTTCAGGTTCAAAATGTTGCACCCTGAATGAGGTGAATTTATGCTCGATGGGGAGGACCGCTTCAACTCCGTAAGCCAGAGAGTAAGGTGTCTCCCCAGTAGCTGTTCTCTTTGTAGTCCGCTATGACCAGAGGACTTCTGGCAGCTCTTCGGCCCATTTGCCTTTTTTCTGCTGTAGTTTCTTCTTTAGAAGTTTCTTGATAGTCTTTTTGGTGGATTCCACCAGCCCGTTAGTTTGGGGATGGGCTACTGAAGCGAGCCTGAGGTCGATCCCCAATCCTTTGCAGAAATCTTTGAATCAGGCGTTGTCGAACTGCTTACCCAGGTCGGCTATAATGATGAGAGGGGTCCCGAATCTACATACCATGTTGGTTTTGATGAACTTGGTCATATTCTTTTCTGAAATCTGAGAAAGAGGCACTGCCTCGACCCATCTTATGAAATAGTCTATAGCCACGATAGTATATTTCACCTTTCCTGGAGCGGTAGGAAGCGGTCCAATTAGATCGATTCCCCATATGGCAAATGGGTAGGGTGAACTGAGAGACGACAGTCGGCTAAGGTGGTTGGTGGTTCAAGTTTGAAGTCCTTTGACATGGCTCGCGAGATTGTACAAAGCTTCTTGCGTCTTGGTGGATGGTCGGCGAGTAGTATCCCATACGAAGCACTTGATATGCTAGAGCCTCTCCACCGATGTGGTTCCCGCAATCCCCAGAGTGAACCCCTCTTAGTGCCCATTTAGCATCGTCAGGATGCAAACATTTAGTAAGGGGAGGGATCTACCCCTTCTGTAGAGGTACCCGTCTACCAAGCAATATCGGATCGAGAGTCTTTTAATCCTTCGGGCTTGATCAGGCTCTTCAGGGAGCTCTCCATCTAGGAGGTAGGCAACGATCGGGTCCATCCAGCAAGGCTGACGATCTAGGGAGCATATTTCCTTATTTGCGGCTATGCTTGGTTGGGAGATCACTTGGAGGGGAATTCCCCGTGGTAGGGATTGGCCTCGATTTGCAGCTATCTAAGCCAGAACATCCGCGCGGTGGTTTTGGTGCCGAGGCACCTGATCAATCTTGAACCCCTTAAACTTATTTTTTAGCAACTGACCTAGCTTTAAGTAGGCAGCCATGTTATCTCTCTTTGCTTGATACACCCCAGACACTTGATTGACAACAAGCAATGAGTCGCTCTTGATTTTTAGGTAATCGGCCTCTAGTTCGATGGTTGCCTTCATCCCAACTAGGAGGGCTTCATACTCTGTTTTATTATTTGTGGCTTTGAACTCGAATCTGAAACAGTGACAGAATTCAGTCCTCTCCGGATCTATTAAAACTACGCCAGCTCCTCCCCTAGCTTGTCCGGATGCTCCATATGTATAGAGGGTCCAGGACTTGCAGCCTTCCGGCCAATTATCGATCTCGGAGGTCTTTTTAGGGATCTCATTTGGTGCTGCGGGATTCTCTTGACCTGGAAGCGCTGAAAATTATGCCACGAAGGTTGCTAAAGCCTTTGCCTTAATCGTGGTCTGGGGCTTATACTTTAAATCGAACTGAGTGAGCTCTAGGGCCCATAAGACTAGCCTTCCGGACACATCTAGTCTTTGTAAGAACTGGCGAAGAGGTTGGTCCGTCACCACTGCTATTGAATGAGCTTGAAAGTAGGGACAGAGCTTCCTCGTCGAGATCACCAGAGCATAAGCGAGCTTTTCTATGAGAATATAATTTCTCTCTGACTTGGTTAGAGCATGACTCACATAGTATACAGGGCCTTTGAACCCCGTCGCCACACTCCTTGGCCAAAGCTCTGCTTACGGCAGTTTCTGAGACGACCAGGTAGATCTGTAGCTCCTCTCCAGGAACTGGCTTGACTAACAACGGTGGGCTTGTTAGGTATTCTTTCAAGGCTTGGAAAGCTTGCTCGCTCTCCTGGCTCCATTTCATGTTTTTTCCTTGTTTGATGGCTTTGAAGAAATGAAGGCATTTATCAGTGGAGCGAGAGATAAACCCGTTGAGTGCCGCTACACGCCCAGTCAAAATTTGTACCTGTTTGAGTGATGTGGGGGATTCTAGGTCCAAGATAGCTTTGATTTTTTCTGAGTTGGCCTCTATGCCTCTCTCATGAACCATGAAACCTAGAAACTTCCCCGCTGTGACCCCGAAGGCGCACTTGGAGGGGTTCAACTGCATCTGGTTTTCTCTCAACATAAGAAAGGTCTTGTCAAGGTCTTCCCGATGTCCTTCTGCGGTTGGTGATTTTGTGATCATGTCGTCGATGTATACCTTCATCGTCCCTCCGATCTCGGGCTTGAACAGCTTATTAACCAGCCGCTAGTATATAGCCCCTGCATTCTTCAAACCTGAATGGCATCACCTTGTAGCAGTACAAGCCCTTCCCAGTAATGAACTTGGTCTTGTCTTGGTCAGCTGGGTGCATCTTAATTTTGTTGTACCCTGAGAACGCATCCATAAAACTCAGAAGTTTATTTCCAGGCGTGGAGTCAACCAGCTGGTCGATCTTTGGTAAAGGAAAACTGTCTTTTGAACATGCCCGATTGAGGTCGGTGTAATCGACACACATACGCCACTTCCCATTCACCTTCGTAACCATGACCACGTTGGCGATCCATTTGGGATAGCGCACTTCTCTGATAAACCATGCCTTGATCAATTTATCTACTTCTTCATGCACCGCAGCGTTCCTCTCAGTGTTGAAGTGACATCTTTTCTGTTTGACGGGCTTGACCGTTAGGTCTACCGCTGGTCAATGGGCGGCCAATGATATCGGGAACCTAGGCATTTCATCATGGCTCCAAGTGAAGATGTCGCTGAATTCTCTGAGAAGATCAATTAAGCCTTCTTTCACTTCTGGCTCGAGGGTAGCCCCGACCTTGATGACCGTGAAGGGATCGTCATTTCTTATGGGTATCTCCTCTAGTCTATCTACGGATTGTCGTATGGCCCATTCCTTGATCTGTTCCTCCTCATAAGGCATTATGGGTTCATTCTCTGGATGCTCCGAGGGCTCCATTTCTTTCTGGATTATCTGGGATGTTTCCATATCTTCCTAGACTATTGCGACCTGCATGCACTGTTTTGCTAAAGCCGTATTATTGGCAGACATTGCGTAGCACTTCCTAGCTGCTTGCTGGTCTCCGTGTACCTCCCCCACCTTGGTTCCCACCTGGAACTTCTGGCCATTGTGGTATACGGACAAGACTTCCTTCAAGGAGGACAGGAATTGTCTCCCTAGGATGGCGTTGTAGGCCGATTGGGTGTCTACCATAATAAAGTTGGTCATAACATTCTGTTAGAGAAGGGTGGTTCCGACGATTACTGGGAGGATCATCGACCCCACCGGTATGATTGAATCCCAGTGAACCCATAAAGTGGAGTTGTATAGCTATTGTAACACCATTGCTTCAGATTTAATTTGTCCAAAGTATCATTGAAGAGGATATCTACACTGCTGCCCGTATCTACGAGCTCGCGATGGACCAGACAGTTGGCAATTTATATTGTGATCACCATGGGATCATCATGAGGTTGTACGGTGTTAAAGACATCTGCTTCAGTGAAAACAATTTGTACTGACTGGGAGGGCTCTGTCAGGCTTTGGCTGACCTTGAAGACTCCCTGGCTTTCTTCTATGCTGGGAATCTTCCTTGCGTGGTTTTTTCAGGAATTATTGGAGGTGCCAGCCAGTGTGGGCCCTCTGCTGATGGTGTGTATCACCTATATTTTTTAAATTAAATCAGTCTGTTCCCCATTTCTCTTCTCCGCATCCTTCCAGATCTCGGCTTGTACCTCACTTCCAGTCCGAATGTTATCTCTAATCTGCTGCAAGAACTCAATCAAGCATCCCCCCTTATCAAGGCTTCAATCTGGTTGCGCAAATTATAACACTCCGAAGTGTTGTGGCCCACGTCTTCATGGAAGTCGCAGTACTTGTACCGGTTCCTCCTGTCAACTGAGGCTTTCATGGAAGCAGGCTTTCGGAGTAGCCCCTTGTCTCGTATAGCAAGGTATACCGTTTCCCTAGAAGCGTTCAGGGGAGTGTAGTAGTCATACCATTTCTCTCATCGCATTACAGGGGCTACGGTCCTGGGAGGTGGTGAAGCCCGATGAGGGGTTCATCTTGCTGGATATTTTTCTTGCTTGTGCTGAGGAGCGGGGAAGTGAAAGGTCGACCTATTGAGAGGTTTATTCTGAGCTCTCTGAGCTGGCTAAGATTTAGGGGCTTTTTTTTTTACGCTTCGCCGTTCTCATATCGTCGTGTTCCATCTTGACTTTGAGTTGCTCGTCGATCTCGACCTGCTCAAGAGCCCGATCGTAGGCCTCCTGGTAAGTCTTGGGAGGTCTCTTGGTGAAGGAACGGAAAAGCTTTTCCGCCCATAGGTTCTGCCTGAAATTGGTGAGAGTCTCTTTCTCGGCGAAAACTCCCATTTGTATGGCCTCTCAGTGAAAACGCTCCATGTACGATCGAAGTTTCTCACTTCGTTCTTGAATCACATATTGGAGATGTATGGGATCCTTCGGACGAGGTTTGACCCCTTGGAACTGTGAGCAAAAATCTGTTGATAACTTCGTGAAAGAATCCACGCTACCAGCAGGCAGCTTCCTGAACCAAGTTTTCGCGTAGTCGGTTAGGGTCGTTGGAAATATCCTACACATAGCTGCTCTAGTAGTGTTCTGGACCTCCATCTGTTGGACGAAGCTCTCCAGGTGGCTTAGAGGGTCTTCTGTTCCGGAGAACTTATCTGCTGGCATTTTAAACTTTGGTGGGAGCTCCGCTTCCCGGATCCTCCTAGTGAAGGGATCGTTCATCTCGCTCAATGGATCCTTTTTATCCTTCTTGTTCTTTCCTTTTCTTATCTGCTGGACCTCCTTCTGTAGCTTTTCCAGATGATCCCTTAGTTACTTGTTCTCAGGTTTCTTTGAGTTGACCTCAGATTCTTCGCTGTCGAGTCCCTTTGATGAACTGGCGACCTCTATCTGATCCCCTTCATGGACAGGATCCACTCTAGAACTTTGTCAATTCTCTTCCTCTTAGGCCCGGGCGTTCCTTCTCAATGCTGTTGGGCGAGGTACCTCTTGTTGCTCCCGGGTCAAAGCATATACGGCAGACTTAACTCTCCTGGGCTGATATTGTGAAGGTCTTTTAAAAACTGGGGGTATGGGTCCCTGCCTATCCCGGATTAAAATTTGGGGCCCAGTCCTGTCTCGAGCTGGCTCAGAAGTGGAGGTCCCAGGCGGTCGAAGGCAGGCTACCTAGCCCCGAACCTGCTCGGTTCTCCCTGATCATTCGGGTTTGTTGGTTGGACTGTGACGCCTTCGACGAGCAGGCGGATGCGGACGGTTTCCATGAAGGCTGCTGCTTGTTGGACGAGCGCGGCCTGGCTCACTATAGGATGACCAGACGCC
Source organism: Dipteronia sinensis (assembly GCA_033220585.1). NCBI lineage: Eukaryota > Viridiplantae > Streptophyta > Magnoliopsida > Sapindales > Sapindaceae > Dipteronia > Dipteronia sinensis. Next base: position 19,613,354 of record CM065638.1, on the reverse strand, counting down.
CGCACATTAGTTGTTTGGACTGGAGCTTGATTGCTATACCCAGACTCCTTCCCCTTTCTTGGGGCCTTTCTCGTAGGCCTCACTGAAGGTTGTTCCGAAACTCCATGTTGGCCTTGGGAGGAGCGGAGCCTCATGGTTCTTGTAAAACAACGAAAATGCAAATGCAAATAGTTGACTTGATTAACTGAGTGTAGGGTTTTCCCACAGACGGCGCCAGAAAGTGTTGACGGAAATTTTACTCGAGGTGAGAAATCTCAATTAACACCCTCAAAACCACTACCACGGAGGGGGTGGTCAAGGTTGAATGTATTCTAGTCAGTGCTAGTTAAAAATGACAAATAAAAATACTATTATCAATACCATCAAAAGAGAATGAACCAAAGAGAACGAAAATGTTTTTCTTTATTCTTAGTGTGTGATATACAAATCTCTCTCAAATTGCTCTTAATTTTCTCTATGGTGTAGTCGGGTACTTGTCATAAGCCTGTCGAAAAGTAGTCTCCTCTTTCTGAAGGCCTAAGTCCTTCTTTTATACATTGTCTTCATAGGTTAAACTAATTGATTTTCCCCTTGATTTTCTCCATCCCTTCCCTCCTTATCGGACGATATTTTTCATTTAAATGTCATTGACTTTGAGTTAATTGTTGAGTTGAGAATATCTTGGTGGAGATCAATTTGTTTCCTACTTGGATTCTATTACTTGTTCTGTACGTATGTAACGTCTTAAGATATGATCCTGTGTGTCTTCATGTTTAGCATGATCCCCCATAGGGGTCATTGAATATGGTGTATATTATGGTGAGGTACATCAGATAGTGAGGTCGATCAGTGTCTTAGCCCCGATGTTCAGTAGTTTAGTCTAGCCAGGAGCTAGGTCTGGCCTCCTTTGACCTTTTGGAGCTAGGTACGGCCTCCTACAGACACTCCACTATGTCAGCGAGGTATAGGCTAGCTTCTGGAGAGATTGCGAGGTAATCTTGACTTTGGGGGGATTTCCTAGTTTCAGGTTCGGTGATGCGGGCTCGATCTGACCGAGCCGGGCTTTACTCCGGGTGTTTCTGGAGCCCGTCCTTATTCTTGTGGGGTGGTATCATAGCTCGGCTTCGGGTAACATGGTCTCCTGGTGGATGACCTCGGCCATGGAGCTAGGTTTAGAGGGTGGAAAATTTCCCTTTGGTCCCTAGCTAAATTTGGCTATTAAAAGTATCGATATTAACAAAGCGCACAATCCCCGATAGCGGCACTATAAAATTGACACGTGCCAAAGCTACTCGCACTCTTATAAGGTCGACACATGTAATATGGTGAGAGTGAAATTATCATTCCAACGGGGATTGGGATGCTAAGTACCGAAATATGTTAGGCACGCGACTATTTAGAAAGGCAATAAATGGGTGATTTGATTAACAACTACTACAATTTAAACTAACTTGTAAGGACCTCGATTTTAAGATTAGCTTATTTCATGACAAACCACCACATTGGGGATGATTGTGTAATGGGTAGCTTAGGTCCATATTGGCAAGCTTCCAAGCATCTCCATGACTTCAAGAGCAAAAGGTATATTCACTTGACTTTGTCTCTTGAAGAGTTTAGGTGCACACACACACTTCATGCATGTTTTGTTTATCTTGCATTTGTGTTCTTTATTGTTTGCATAAGTGTGCATCCTTTTCTAAAACACTCACTAGCTTACATTAGATATCATATCTTGCATTGCATCTTAGTTGATAACATGTTTGACAAGTTAATTGTGCTTCACTGTGTGCATCTCACTCACTTCACACTTGCACAACATTCATGTAAGATTGACTTTTGTCTTGAGTGTTAAAAAGGATTTTTCCCTTTAGCGCAGCCTAGACCGCTCGGCAGGCTCTGCTTGCACCGCGGCGCACAGAGCGGTATTCTCCAGTGCGTCATGCGCGACGTGGACCGCGACCTGTGCACTTGTACGCACAGCGGTCCCAACCGCGGTGTTGTCCAGACGGTGCACTGCTGTATGTACCGTGGTCTGGACACTTACCTGTGCCGCGGTCTAGCAAGCGGTTTTGACGGGATTCTGGTTCCCTAGTTCAAAACGATGTAGTTTTAACTAGGGCTTCATATATATTCTTCCTCTTCTCTTCTTGGCCGACCAAGAGCTCAAAAATTCATTTTTAGAGAGAGGTTAGAGCTCATAGAGAGAAAAAGCTTCAAGAAAGCATCTTTGACTCTCCAAACCCAAAACCCATCTCCATCTTGCATCATTCAACATCATTTGAGCATGGGTCTCCATTGTTTCATGACTAGGTAAGCAAGAACTTCTTTGAGTATCATTTATTGTTCTTCTTACTCTAGATTAGGTATTTATTGCATGATTAAATACCTAGACTCTATTATTGCATATTTATGAGTCTTGATAACATGATTGGGTTTGCATTTTGATAGCTTAATTGATTAGGTCTTTTTGCCTAAAAGCTAGGTCATAAATATTCATGTGTGATAAATTGATAACTAGATTGAGAAATTGTGTTTTAATCAACTAGTTAATGTTCATGAATATTTGATTGTGTTTGTTTGTGATAGCTTGCATTATTAGGTCATATATGCCTAAATAGCTAATCCATAAATATTCATGTATGCTTAATTGATGATTATGTTGACTATGTGCATCGAGTCAAGTTTATGAATGTTTATGTGAATTTAATTGACAATTAGGTTGTTAGAATTTCTCTACAACTAATTGAGACCTCATGTGTATACATGTAGGCATTATTTGATAACTAGGATGTTGTATTGCATTATCTACATCTAGTTAAGCATTGTATGTTTGGTCTAACATATTTTGTGTTGAGCATTCATTGATTGTTCACTTAGACCTTTTACTCTTCATTGAGTCAAAGTCTTGTGGCTTCGGGGTGAAGTTGCACAAGCATTGTAGTCTTGCAACCAAGTTGTGGTTGGCAAGCATTAGTCAAGAATCCATTATAAAAGTCCTGCGGGTAGAGTAGGAGGTGCTCACGCCAATAGTAATGTATCAGTGGATATCAGTAGGGATAGAACCAAGAGTGGCGAGTGGTAGTGTCCATAGCCTGAGGTTATCTAGAGTGAGAGTCCGAGTATCACTTGAGGGTGTAACTTTTTACTCATATAGTGGATTTGAGGATCGTGTGTGGCTAGGAGGATAGCCCGTGGTTTTTCCCTTTGTTTAAGGGTTTCCACGTAAAAATCAAGTGTTATTTATTATTCCGCACTTTACACTTGATTTTGTATGTTTGATTTAATTGGGTTATTTGTTTAATATTGACTAATCGAAAAATTGGTAATAATCGATTAACAACCCATTCACCCCCCCCCCCCTCTAGGTTGTAGACACACGTTAAGAGTGTATTTTCAATTGGTATAGGAGCGGGTTCCTAGATATACTTAGGTGATCCTTGCTCTTGATTGTGTGTGTCTTGCATTTGTGTGCATCTTGTTGGTTGCATTCATTTGCATTCATATTACCCAAACACTATGAGTGACTTTGGGATGAGTAATGAGGGAGCATCGAGCATACGACCTCCTTTGCTCAAGGGTGACAATTATTCGTTATGGAAAGGCAAGATGGAGTCCTATATTTGCCAAATAAGTGATCGAGCTTGGATGGCAATTGAAGATGGCTACACTCCTCCAACAATGACCACTGAAGATGGAAATGAAGTCTCCAAGCCTAAGTCTCAATGGAGCACACAAGAATTTGAAGCTTCAAAGTGGAACAACAAAGCAATGCATGCTTTGTTTTGTGCAGTGGATGAGAGCCAATACAAACTCATCCAAATCACCAAAAATGCACATGAAGCTTGGAAGATTCTAGAGACGGCGCATGAGGGAACCGAAGTGGTTAAGGATTCCAAGCTCCAAGTTCTTCAAGCTCAATTTGAGACGATCAAGATGGAAGAGCATGAGTGCTTTAATGACTTCTAAGTGAAGTTGATAGACATTGTGAATCAAAGCCATCAACTAGGTGACCCGTATTCGGATAGGAGGATCAAGCAAAAGATCACGAGGTCACTTCCCGCTAGATTCGAATCCAAAGTGACGGCTCTTGAAGAAAACAAGGACTTCAAGACTATGAAGCCAAGTGAAGTGATTGGAAGGCTACTTGCCTATGAATCTAGACGGGGTCCTACCTCCACACCTCCCTAGAAGCAAAAGGGGTTAGCCTTGAGGACCTCCAAGATTGGGAAGGGGGATGATGACTCGGATGAAGACATGGCTCAAATGGTGAAGAGATTCAAGAAATTCTTGAAGCTACAAAAGAGTGGCCATGGCTCTAAGAAAAATGACTTCAAGAAGAAAACCCCCTTCAAGAAGATTGAGCCAAGTCAAGAGAAGCCTTTAAGAACGGGGATTCAATGCTTTGAATGTGAAGGATTCGGGCATATCTCTAAGGATTGTACTAACTTGAAGGACAACAGAAGAGAAAAGGCGATGGCTATCTTATCAAGTGATAGTGAGAGTGTAGAAGATTCCTCGGATGATGAAGAACTTGCCATTAACTACACGGCCTTTGGAGTCTCTTATGTGGAAGTAGAAGAAGGCAAGAGTGCCTTGTCATGTGACCAAGGCGAAAGTCTTGATGAGGAAGTTGACTCACTTGATGAGAGGCAAAGTGAAATGAGTGTCTCACTCTCTAGTTTAGGAAGTGACTCCGATGAGGAGATGACTCTCATGGTTGAGAGATTTAAGAGATTTACAAAATCTCAAAAGAAGGGCATGACCTCCAAGGTGAAGGAGGAAAAGAAAAAGTCAAGGAAAGATGACCCTTGCCTTGAGTGTGGTGGAGTTGGCCACCTTGCCTCCATAAGTGGTAACTTGAAGTACAAGAAGGGAGGAGAAACTATGATCGCTACTTGGAGTGATAGCGAAGTTAAAGTAGTTGAAGAGTGCTCCACAAGCTCTGTTGCTAGTGAGATCAACTACTTCGCATTTCCGGGTTCCTACCATGAAGAAACTCAAGCCATCACCAAATGTTTATCACTTGAAGATTTCAAGATGGGTGGCCTTGAACTTGGAAACCGAAGAGGAGCATGCTTGAGTGAAGCGAGCCTTGATGATATGACTCTCATAAGCACAAGTGGGAGAAGCCATGATAGTGATGGATCATGCTCCGGGAACTCGTGTGACAACAATGTGCATAACCAAGAGTTCATTGACTTTCTTCAAAAGTCCTTAAAGGAGAGAGAAAATGATATCCTTAGATTGGAAAAGGATAATCTTCAATTAAAGGCTAAGTTAAATGACTCCTTGAAGTCGGACGTGATTGATATGTCCAAATATGAGAAGGAGATTAAAGATTGCCATCAACGGATGAAGGCCATGAAAGAAGAACTTGCCAACAATGAAAACTCCTTGAAGATTGTCAAGGAAAGAGAGATGAGGTGCCTTGAAGAATTAAAGAAGGCCAAGGTCAAACAACCTCAAGCTCAAGGCAAGAGCAAAGCTTCATCCAAGCAACCTTCAACTCAAGGAAAGTCCACACAAGCCTTGGCATCCCAACCAAAGCCTAAGCAGTTCCAAGAAGAAAGGACAATTCCTTGAGAAGCCAACCACCTCCTTTAACAAGTCAACTATCAAGAAAGGAGGTGACCATAAGTGGCATGCTCAACCAAGAAGGCATGATCAACCGGCTCAACCACCTCAACAAGCTAGACCACAAAGGTGCAACCAATCGGCTCAAGTTCCAAGGACAAGCCAACCGGTGCATCATCAAAGACATCCTCATCAACATGGCGATGCCTCGATAAGATCACAATGCAATGGTATAAATTCTTACTTTGTACCTACTTGTCATTTTTGTGGTATGATTGGTCACTTAAGACCAAATTGCTTTAAATATATTGAGAGGTGTAGATTAGAGAGCATGAAAGAAAAACGGTTGAAAAATAGGGCAAGTTTGCATAAACCTAGGGAACCTAGAAACATGTCTATGACTACTAAAAATGTTAAAGTGGAACCTAGGTGGGTTAGAAAGAATGAACCCGCTTGCCTTAGTGCCCATGTGACTCCCGTAGATGCAATTAGGTCCATTGGACTAGATAGGTCTATAAGAGCTCATGTCTCCCATTGACTTGGTTGGAATTGACCCCATGAGGGGAGCTCAAGCAAAGAGAGCGATCTTGCATGATTTGCTATATGCAAAAAGTTGGCCTATTTTATTCTCTTTTATGATTGCTTGAGTGTGCTTGGTGAATAACATTGATTAATAATTGTATAATATTTTGATTACACCATTGCACGGTTGCTTTGTATGATAATGCATGACTTCTATTATTGCTTGAGCATGCTTATCTTTTTGAGGAATGTTCTACTTGTTAGTACATTTGATTGACCTCAAATTATTCTCCATGTTCATGATTCCTAGATATGCATTCTTAAGCTCTCTCTTGAAAAGGGCTACTGGCAATATGACGTGGAGCCGCCCAATGTTGGAAAAGGCTACTCATTTGAAACCGAGTGAAAGCCATCAAGAGAGTTACATTAGCATGATAAACAGAAATACATGCTTGCTAGGAATATGGAGAAAAACAGAAAAAGGAGAAAAACAGAAAATGTTGTTATATGACTGTTATGTGTGGTGTTGCATTGCTTATTTTTGACATCAAAATTGTTGATTGATGATGTATCTTGCAATGAAGAAAAGATGATATACTTTTGTTGTGATTAGTACACTTGCACACAAATGCTTGGATATATATCTTCTTATCATAACAACAGAGTCTTAATTGGTTTGACTTCATTTGGAAATCCTGTTGAGTGTTGCTTTGATTGATTTTTATGCATGAGAATAATAGTATTTTGTATTACATGCTAAGCAACCTTTCACACGCACACATTTTTTTTTGAATATAATCTCCTTGAATCTCTCTCAATTATTTAAGTTGCATAAAGTTTCTGTATATGATTATGCAATGTTGTTGTGCGAATAGCTCTCTTTGCTAAAGCAACCCGATAGGGGGAGCTCCTTTGCCTATCTCATGACAAAAAAGGGGAGAAGTCTTGAGAGAAATAGGGGGAGTGAGAGATATAAGGGGAGCATTGTTTATGCTATGCTTTGGGGGAGAAATCATGAGGGAGAGTAACCTTTTAGGGGAAGCATTGCACATGCATTCTTTGTATTGCTTTATTTGTATTTAAGTGCAATGCTTGTTTTTATTTGTTCACCTCACTTGCACTTGTTCTTGGAAAGTGCTACTTGCTATTGTGTGTAGGTACATTGATGATTCTACAAGAAGATAGAAGATATTGAATATTTAGATTCTAGGAATCTCTTTTGTATTGTAGAAGTGATCATGGACAATAGCTTTATTTTATTTTGTGAGGAATATTTGTGAGTGGTTGTTTTGTCATGAAATAGCCAAAGGGGGAGATTGTAAGGACCTCGATTTTATGATTGGCTTATTTCATGACAAACCACCACATTGGGGATGATTGTGTAATGGGTAGCTTGGGTCCGTATTGGCAAGCTTCCAAGCATCTCCATGACTTCAAGAGCAAAAGGTATATTCACTTGTCTTTGTCTCTTGAAGAGTTTAGGTGCACACACACACTTCATGCATGTTTTGTTTATCTTGCATTTGTGTTCTTTATTGTTTGCATAAGTGTGCATCCTTTTCTAAAACACTCACTAGCTTACATTAGATATCATATCTTGCATTGTATCTTAGTTGATAACATGTTTGACATGTTAATTGTGCTTCACTGTGTGCATCTCACTCACTTCACACTTGCACAACATTCATGTAAGATTGACTTTTGTCTTGAGTGTTAAAAAAGGATTTTTCCCTTTAGCGCAGCCTAGACCGCTCGGCAGGCTTTGCTTGTACCGCGGCGCACAGAGCGGTATTCTCCAGTGCGTCATGCGCGACGTGGACCGCGACCTGTGCACTTGTACGCACAGCGGTCCCAACCGCGGTGTTGTCCAGACGGTGCACTGCTGTATGTACCGCGGTCTGGACACTTACCTGTGCCGCGGTCTAGCAAGCGGTTTTGATGGGATTCTGGTTCCCTAGTTCAAAACGATGTAGTTTTAACTAGGGCTTCATATATATTCTTCCTCTTCTCTTCTTGGTCGACCAAGATCTCAAAAATTCATTTTTAGAGAGAGGTTAGAGCTCCTAGAGAGAAAAAGCTTCAAGAAAGCATCTTTGACTCTCCAAACCCAAAACCCATCTCCATCTTGCATCATTCAACATCATTTGAGCATGGGTCTCCATTGTTTCGTGACTAGGTAAGTAAGAACTTCTTTGAATATCATTTATTGTTCTTCTTACTCTAGATTAGGTATTTATTGCATGATTAAATACCTAGACTCTATTATTGCATATTTATGAGTCTTGATAACATGATTGGGTTTGCATTTTGATAGCTTAATTGATTAGGTCTTTTTGCCTAAAAGCTAGGTCATAAATATTCATGTGTGATAAATTGATAACTAGGTTGAGAAATTGTGTTTTAATCAACTAGTTAATGTTCATGAATATTTGATTGTGTTTGTTTGTGATAGCTTGCATTATTAGGTCATATATGCCTAAATAGCTAATCCATAAATATTCATGTATGCTTAATTAATGATTATGTTGACTATGTGCATCGAGTCAAGTTTATGAATGTTTATGTGAATTTAATTGACAATTAGGTTGTTAGAATTTCTCTACAACTAATTGAGACCTCATGTGTATACATGTAGGCATTATTTGATAACTAGGATGTTGTATTGCATTATCTACATCTAGTTAAGCATTGTATGTTTGGTCTAACATATTTTGTGTTGAGCATTCATTGATTGTTCACTTAGACCTTATACTCTTCATTGAGTCAAAGTCTTGTGGCTTCGGGGTGAAGTTGCACAAGCATTGTAGTCTTGCAACCAAGTTGTGGTTGGCAAGCATTGGTCAAGAATCCATTATAAAAGGCCTGCGGGTAGAGTAGGAGGTGCTCACGCCAATAGTAATGTATCAGTGGATATCACTAGGGATAGAACCAAGAGTGGCGAGTGGTAGTGTCCATAGCCTGAGGTTATCTAGAGTGAGAGTCCGAGTATCACTTGAGGGTGTAACTTTTTACTCATATAATGGATTTGAGGATCGTGTGTGGCTAGGAGGATAGCCCGTGGTTTTTCCCTTTGTTTAAGGGTTTCCACGTAAAAATCAAGTGTTATTTATTATTCCGCACTTTACACTTGATTTTGTATGTTTGATTTAATTGGGTTATTTGTTTAATATTGACTAATCGAAAAATTGGTAATAATCGATTAACAACCCATTCACCCCCCCTCTAGGTTGTAGACACACGTTAAGAGTGTATTTTCATAACTATTAATTGATATACCTCAATCAACCTGGGAAGCAGGAAAAGAAGACAAGACGGCACTATTTGTTTAATGCGTGACAAGTCAAGGTTCAGGAAGGGGTTCTTTCACCGGTGAGGAGGGATCCCACGGTGAAACCTGGAAATTGCACTAGGCAAGACCCTAGGGTAAGCTGCAGAGAGAGCGGGCTACCCGTTTCTTGACTTGAAATGTGTTCGTTTGTTGACTGTTAGCGGAGGAAGAGTGGTGACCTTCCAAAAGCTAATCAGTAACAGCTATGCTCGATCGATAACGCCATACCTCCTAGGAATGTATGTAAGGGTAGTTTGGTTTTTGGTGAAGTGGATCTTTTTAGTGGTTTCGTGTTTTCGTGAGTTGGATTGAATTGAACGGATAAGAAAGGCGAAGGCAAAGGTGAGGAATAAAAAAAACTTATCAATTTTTTTGGTTTGGAGGTATCGGTTGGAGAGGAGGACCCCTCTCCCCCTCTCCCCCTCTCCCCTTTTAAGGTCGCTACCCCCCCGAAATCCTTCCCCCCCCCCCCCCCCCCCCCTCCCCGAGGATTGATTCTCTCTAAATTAAACTATCAATTAACTAAAAGCACTTTAGGAAGCAAATGTGGTTTAAACTATGAGTAGAGATATCTAGGGTTCTTATTTCACCTAACCAATCCTATTGAACATTTTAGACCACCAATTCATCAAATCATGCAATTGAAAGTTAAAGACCCGTGTTGATCCTAAAATAACCGCTATTCTCTCTCGAGAAACAAAGGTAATATCCATACACACCTTTAATCTATCTTTCGATTACTACAAGAAATGCATATGGATTCATTAAGACTAATGACACACAAAATAGGTCATACATGCAAGCCTCGAGTATTTCTACCTTACTAAAAGATGCATTGGATATTTTATCGAGCATGTTGCGTGCGTCGCCTTTCGGTCCATAACACAACAACCAAAAGTCATTCAAGTTATGGTCAATCACTCAAAAGCATTGCGAACATAAAATTCCATTCAACAGTCACAAACACGACTCAATAAAATGGAGGTCTTTATTCAATAATCATGGAAACGGGTTCATCTGGGCCCTAGCTTAAGGAAATTAGGTCATGTTACAAAAGATAGACTTATAAAATGTGATTTTAGCTATAAACATGAATAATGCAATGAATAAAGAGATAAGAGTTAAGAGGAAACTAATTGTGATGAAGATCCACTTTTCTTGCTTATTGTCTTCTTCTCTTTAATATATCCTTCTGCTCATTTGCCCAAAAATGAGGTGTTGATGGTGGATACAAGGTTGGATGACGTGGGTTTGTGTTTGGTGTTTGATGGAAGGAAATGTGTAAAAATGTGTTCTTAGAGTGTTTAGGCTCAAGAGTCCAGCTACAGATCTGGAAAACGAGAGAAATATGGGCATTTATAGATAAGCCAAACTAGGGCACAAAGTCCGATGTTTTATTGAGCTGGAACCCTATGCGTGGTACATTATGACTCAAAGTACCGTGTCACCTTTCTGGAACTAGTGAGCTATTCATGTCGCGATTCACTAAGATGAATCCAACCGCGACATGTTACTAAAGCAGTTTCGCGGTACAAACACGGTTCACAATGACGAACCGAACTGTGCAAAATTTCTAGAATGGAGTCGTGGTTGATAATTGATTAATATGCGGTACACTATAAAACAGGTATCGTGCGTAGCACTTCAAATTTCTTCTTATTCTCCTTTTTAGTTCAAGTTTCTCCTAACTTTGCTCAAATACCCCTGGAATGCTAAATAGACCTACACAAGCTAATTTAAAGTGTTAAACACCTGATTTTACTCGAGAACTGATCATGGAACATACAAATAAGGGGTAAACTTAGTATAGAAATGGCATTATCACTTGTGAAAATACACAAAGTGTGTCTAATACAACCTAAAAGGGGGTCAATAGGTTTTAATCAAGTTAATTACCAACATTTCTTGATTAGTCAATATTAAAAAGTACACAAATAAAACAAGCAATCAATTGACAATATAAAAGTGAGAAAAACAATAAAAACACGTCAATTGATTTACATAAGAAACCCTCAAACTGGGAAAAACTCACGGGCTATCCTTCTAGCCACACTCAGTCCTCAAATCCACTATTGTAATGATATTTACAACCTAGGTTGACCTCTAGTTACACCATTCTCGGTCACTAACCCACCACTACTACCCAACGTGCCTTTTATAGTGACTCTTGACCAATTGCTTGTGCACTAACTACTTAGTCATAAGACTTGACACTCAATGAAGAGAAAAAAAAATAGTCTAAGTGAATATATGAATATTCTAGATGCAATAGAGTGAAAGACAAGACATTAAATGCTTAATTAGATGTTGAGATGCAAATCTAACAACCTAATTATCAAACAAAGCCAAATCAACATAAGTTGTCACAAAATATGGCAATGACAATAAATGCAATCAATGAGTCCTAATCAACAATGTCTAAATGCAATGCATAGAGACTTAGTTAGAGGGAAATAATGTCCTAAATGCTAACTATCACAAAAAAAACCCAACAATCAACATAAAAATCTCAATTTGCAAATAAAAAACTAATCTTGATTCAAACAAGTCATAAATGAGATTTCTTGTTAAGTAAGAACACTAGAATTAGTGAAGATGGTGTTCTACTTACCAAGTCATGTATGTTGATGAAGACCCATGCAAGAACACATCCTAGATAAAGCTTGATGATGTTCGATTCGATGTTCGATTCATGAATGAATGATGGGTTTTGGGTTTGGAGAGTAAAGGTGAGCTCTTGAGAGTCTCTTTCTCTTAAAGTTTACTTTCTCTCTCAAGATATGAATTCTGAACTCACACAAACGAGCAAGGGAGAAGACAACATATATATATATATATATATATATATATGAGGTCAAAGTGAAGCTACGTTGTTTTGGAAAGTTGCAATTTAAAACAGCAAAAATAATGCAGTGCGCGGGTAACTACGCGATTGTTTGTAATCGTGTTTATGAAAACAGTACTCGTAAGTGCACGAATCGTGAAGATGCATACAGCGGCAAGTAAGGATCGTTCCCACGAGGAAAAGTTATTTACTAATGAACTAATTGTAATTCTAATTAAATTAAAAGTAACTAGAAGTTTTTGATGAATTGATTAAACTAAAACTAAATTTAACTAAATTAAGAAAGCAATTGAGTGAAAATTGGTTTGTGATCAATGGATGAAAGAACTAGGTCATCAATGCTCCCCTACTATGTCTACTCAATGTTTCGAATTGACTTGTGAAAAAGATATTAATCAAGTTAAGGGTTCGTTCTTATCTTAAGTATGATTGTTGCCGTATGATCTTGGGATGAATCAAGCGTTCTCAATTATAATTTACCCATAAATAAATGGCGCAAACTACTACCGAGAACCCATTAAGTGCAAGAACTAATGAACCAAAACCTACTTGCATAAATCAATGCTAAGATCAGTTTTACCCATTCAATAGAATGTTAATTAAAATTGTGTGTAAATCAACACTCCAAACTCAATTATTAAATTATCAAAACCCTAAATTCATGCCAGTGTATAATCATGCTGATGTTTTCCGCTACGTAGGCCGCTACGTAGGTTGCTCTGCACAAACCGCGGTTGACTTCTCCAACTTTGACCTTTGGTTACTAAATTGGACATAACTTCTTCTAGGAATATCGAAATTGCGATGTGAAAAGTGCGCTGGAAACTAGACTTTCGGGGCTTTCCAAATATAAGTGGCATAAAACCCAATTCAAACCGAGGAGGGAGATATGAGCCCCGCAATATGAGTGATCTGCACATACCAAAATTCATCCTTTTGCTCCTTTTCTCCAACATAACATCCAACACCACTTCTATAGAATGATCTAGACATGCTCAACAAACACATAAAATTTCTAATTTCACTCGAGAACAAAGCACAAATAATAGGAAATGGGGACCTAAAATATGTATAGAAATAGACCGATCAAATACCCCCAAACCTATCTTTTGCTCCTCCTGGAGCAAAACTAGAATAAAACAAAAACTAAAAATAAAAACAAAACCTAAAAACAAAAATTTTAAACTAAGTCACTTTCATAGGGAACACGATAGCATTGAGTGTATTCTACAAGCCTTTAAACCTCTAGGTGTCCCTATTAGGATGAGTTTTGTCTCCTGAGGGTTTACTGCTATGCTACCCATAAACATATGTTAATAGTCAAAATTGGCTAAGGACCAAAGGGAAATTTTCCACTTCCTAGACCTGGTTCCATACCCGAAAGTTTCACCTAAAGACCTCTATATCCAGAGCCAAGCTACGATGCCGCCCCAAGCACAAGGGCGGGCTCCAGAAACATCTGGGATAAAGCCCGGACCCTAGAACTTCCACCAGGAGACCTCTCTATCCAGAGCCTAACTGCGATACCACCCCAAGAACAAGGGCGGGCTCCGGAAACATCCAGGATAGAGCCCGGAATGATTGGGCTTAGCCTGCATCATCAAAACTAGAAGCTCCCCGAAGTCAAGGTCATCTTGCAAATGCTCAAGAAACCCGTCTGTACCTCGACTGACACAGAAGAATGTCCCTAGAAGGCCGCGAGGTCAGTCGAAGCCACACCTAGCTTCAAAAAGGTCAGTCAAGGCCACGTCTAGCTTCGGAAAAGTCAAGAGAAGCCAGATTTGGCTCCAAGCTGGATAAAACTTCTCAGACATCAAGGTCGAAATACTAAACGAACCTCCCTGGTTGATGCATCATACCATATCGTCATGTCCCACGACCCCTATAAGGATCGTACTGAAAGGATACGAGGAATGAATTAAATCGTACATGGAAGCGTTATCTACATGCAGAATAAGTAATGAAATCCAAAAGGAAACAAACTGATCTCTACCACGATACTCTCAATTCGGACATCAATCTAAAAGTCAAATGATTTAACGCAAGAAATCCCGCCCGATAAGGAAGAGACTGAGACAATCACTGAGACAATCAAGGGAGAATCGGTCTGTTGACCTACAAACCATGTATAAATAGAAAAGAAAAGAAACGAAAAAAAGGAGACTACTATTCGACAGGCATACGACTACTATTCGACAGGCATACGACTACTATTCGACAGGCATACGACTAGCAATCGACCATTTACCAAAGAGAGTTGAGAGAAACGAGAGAAAAATCTTTGTATTTGTGTACCATGCATGTTAAATGAAAATGTTATTGTTTATTTATCATTAGATAAACCATTGTCACATACATAAATAATTTCGGCCACCACCTACGTGGTAGTGGTCTCGAGGGCGTTAACAGAGATTTCTCATCCCGAGTAAAATTCTCGTTAACACTTTTTGGCGCCGTCTGTGGGAAACGAAATCCTACACTCAACTAACCAATCGTTTGTATTTATATTTTCATTGTTTTATAGGAACTATGAGGCTCCGCTCCTCCCAAGGCCAGCACAGAGTGCTGGAGCAATCCCCGGCGAGGCTAACCCGAAAGGCTCCAGGAAGGGGGAGAAAGTCTGGATATAGTAGTCAAACTCCGATCCAGACAACCAATACACGGACTGCTGGCCACCCCATAGTGAGCCAGGCAGCGCTTGACCAACAAGCGGCGGCCTTCGTAGAATCCATCCGCGTCCGCCTCCTCGCTGAAGGCATCATAGTCCAGCCTACCAACCTGAATGATCAAGGAGAGCCGAGTAGGCTCGGAGCTAGACCACCTGCTTTCGATCGCCTAGGTCTTCCTCCTCCCGAGCCGGCTCGAGATAGATCAGGGCCCCAATGTTCAATCCGGGATAGGCTGGGACCCATGCCCCCAGATCCTAAAAGACTTTCACAATATCAACCCCGGCTAGTCAAGTCTGCCGCGGATGTTTTTACCCGGAAGCCGCTAGGGCTATCTCATCCAACTACATCTAGGAGAACTACCCGGGCCCTAGAGGAGGAAAGCCGACAAACTCCCCGAATGGATCATGTCCAGGAGGAGGACCGGATAGAAATTGCCAGTTCATCAGAAAGGTTCGACAGTGAGGAATCTGAGGATAACTCGAAGAGACCTGGAAATAAGCGACTGAGGGATCAGCTGGCAAAGCTACAAAAGGAGGTCCAGCAGATAAGGAAAGGAAAGAGTAAGGAAGAAAAAAAGAATCCCCTAAGCGAGATGAACGCTCCCTTCACTAGGAGGATCCGGGAAGCAGAGCTCCCCCCAAAATTCAAAATGTCAGCAGATAAGTTCTCTGGAACGGAAGATCTTCTAAGCAATTTAGAGAGCTTTGTTCAACAGATGGAGGTCCAGAACACTACCAGAGCAGCCATGTGCAGGATGTTTCCAACAACCTTGACCGACTATGAGAAAACCTGGTTCAGGAAACTACCCGTTGGTAGCGTGGATTCTTTCACAAAATTGTCAACAGATTTTTGCTCACAATTCCAGGGAGTTAAACCTCGCCCGAAAGATCCCATACACCTCCAATATGTGATCCAGGAACAGAGTGAAACTCTTCGATCATACGTGGAGCGGTTTCACAAGGAGGTCATACAGATGGGAGTTTTCACTGAAAAAGAAACCCTCGCCAACTTCAGGCGAAACCTCTGGGCAGGAAAGCTTTTCCGGTCTTTTGCCAAAATACCTCCCAAGACTTACCAAGAGGCCTATGATCGGGCTCTTGAGCAGGTCGAGATCGACGAACAACTCAAGGTCAAGATAGAGCATGACGACATGAGAACGGCAAAATGTTTAAAGAAAGAAGCCCCCAAATTTGAGCCGGTGCAGAGAGCTCAGAATAAACCTCCCAACAGGTCGACCTATCGCCCCCCTGCTCCTACGCATAGGCAAGAAAGATATCCAGCAAAACGAACCCCTCCCCGGGCTTCGCCACCTCCAGGATCGTGGCTCAAGTAATACAAGGGGAAAAAGGGTTTGACCACTATACCCCATTGAATGCATCCAGGGAAACGGTCTACCTTGCCATACAGGATAAAGGGTTGCTCCAAAAGCCCGCTCCCATGAAGGCCCCAGCCGATAGGAGAAACCGGTACAAGTACTGCGACTTTCACGAAGACGTGGGCCACAACACTTCGGAGTGCTATAACTTGCGCAACCAGATTGAGGCCCTGATAAGGGGAGGATGCCTGATTGAATTTTTACAACAGGTCAGAGATAATATCAGAACTGGAAGGGAAGTACAAGCTGAAATCCGTGAGGACACAAAAAAGAGGAAAGGGGAGCAGGCTGACTTAATGCAACAGATCCAGGTGATACACACTATCAGCGGGGGTCCTACCTTGGCCGGCGTTTCCAATAACTCCCAGAAAAACCACGCAAGAAAAGTTCCCCGCCTTGGAGAGAGCCGGGGGATCTTCGAAGTCAGCCAGAGCCCGACAGAGCCCGCCTAGTCAGCTCAGATCGTGTTCACCGAAGCAGATGTCTTCAACACTGTGCAACCTCATGATGATCCTATGGTCATCACGATACAGCTCGCCAACTGTCTGGTCCTTCGCGTGCTCATGGATACAGGAAGCAGTGTCGATATTCTCTTCAAAGATACCCTGGAAAAAATGAACCTGAAGCAACATTGCTACAACAGCTGTACCGCTCCACTTTACAGTTTCACTGGGGACTCGATCATACTAGTGGGGTCAATGATCCTCCCAGTAATCATCGGGGTCACCCCGCTCCAACAGAACGTAATGACCGACTTTGTTGTGGTGGACACCCCATCGGCCTACAATGCCATCTTAGGGAGACCTTTCCTGTCCTCTCTGAAGGTAGTCTTGTCCATATACCACAACGTTTTGAAATTCCCGGTTGGAACCAAGGTAGGAGAGGTACACGGAGACCAACAGGCAGCCAGGAAATGCTAAGCAGTATCTGCCAATCCTACAGCCCTAGCAAAGCAGTGTGTACAGGTGACAGTAATCCAAGAAGACATGGATACATCCCAGATAATCCAGGAGGAGAAGGAGCCCGCAGAACATATTGGGCATCCGGAGGATGAACCTATTATGCCCTACGAGGATGAAAGGGGTAAGGAATGGGCCAGCGGCCAGCCCGTGGATAAACTAGAAGAGATATCCGTCAGGACTGACGATCCCTACAAGACCGTCAAGGTCAGAGCCGCCCTTGATCCAGAGGTAAAAAGAGGACTGATTGATCTTCTCAGGGAATTCAGAGACATCTTCGCCTGGAACCATAATGAAATGCCTGGAATCCCGGCATCGTTGGCCACCCACCGGCTAGCAGTAGATCCAACAGTCAAGCCCGTCAAGCAGAAGAGGCGTCATTTCAACACTGATAGGAACGCGGCGGTACAGGAAGAGGTTGATAAATTGATCAAAGCGGGGTTCGTCAGAGAGGTACGTTACCCCGAATGGATCGCCAACGTAGTCATGGTCACGAAGGTGAATGGAAAATGGCGTATGTGTGTCGACTACACCGACCTCAACCGGGCTTGTCCGAAAGACGGTTTTCCTTTGCCAAAGATCGACTAGCTGGTTGACTCCACATCCGGAAATAAACTTTTGAGTTTTATGGACGCGTTCTCAGGATACAACCAAATTAAAATGCACCCGGCTGACCAAGATAAGACCAGTTTCATTACTGGGCAGGGCTTATACTGCTACAAGGTGATGCCGTTTGGTTTGAAGAATGCAGGGGCCACATACCAGCGGCTGGTTAACAAATTGTTCAAGCCCGAGATAGGGAGGACGATGGAAGTATATATCGACGACATGATCACGAAATCCCCAACCACAAAGGGACATTAGGAAGACCTTCGTAAAACCTTCCTCATACTGAGGGAAAACTAGATGCGTTTGAACCCCTCCAAATGTGCTTTTGGGGTAACGGCAGGAAAGTTCCTGGGCTTCATGGTTCATGAGAGAGGTATCGAAGCCAACCTAGAAAAAATCAAAGCTATCCTGGACTTGGAATCCCCGACCTCACTCAAGCAAGTACAGATCCTGATTGGACGGGTGGCAGCACTCAACAGGTTTATCTCTCGCTCCACCGATAAATGATTTCCTTTCTTCAAGGCCATCTAACAAGGGAAGAACATGAAATGGAGCCAGGAAAGCGAGCAGGCGTTTCAATCTTTGAAGGAATACCTAACAAGCCCCCCTTTGTTAGTCAAGCCAGTTCTCGGAGATGAGCTGCAGATTTACCTGGCTGTATCAGAAACTGCAGTAAGCGGGGCTTTGGCCAAGGATTGTAGCGACGGTTTTCAAAAACCCATATACTATGTGAGTCATGCCTTTACCAAATCAGAAAGGAACTACGCTCTCCTGGAGAAGCTCACTTATGCTCTGGTGATCTCAGCGAGGAAACTCCGTCCCTATTTTCAAGCTCACACAATAGCAGTGGTAACAGACCAACCCCTCCGTCAATTCTTGCAAAGACCAGATGTGTCAGGAAGGTTAGTTTTATAGGCACTAGAGCTCTCTCAGTTCGACTTAAAGTATAAGCCTCGGACTACGATTAAGGCACAGGCTTTAGCCGACTTCGTGGCAGAATTCTCAGCGATCCCAGATCCAGTTGATCCCTCAGTATCAAACGAGGACCCTGAGAAGATATCCGAGGTCGAAAATTGGCCGGAGGGCTGCAAGCCATGGATTCTCTTTTCAGACGGAGCATCCGGACGAGCTGGGGGAGGAGCTGGCATAGTTTTGATAGATTCGGAGGGGACTGAATTCTGTCACTGTTTCAAATTCGAGTTTAAAGCTACCAACAACGAAGCGGAATATGAAGCCCTCCTAGCCGGGATGAAGGTAGCCATCGAGCTAATGGCCGACTACCTGCAGGTCAAGAGCGATTCGTTGCTTGTTGTAAACCAGGTGACTGGGGTCTACCAGGCAAAGGGAGATAATATGGTGGCCTCCTACTTAAATCTAGCTCGGTTGCTGAAAAGCAAATTTAAGGGACTCAAGATCGATCAGGTGCCTCGACACCAAAACCGTCGCGCAGATGTTCTGGCTAAGATAGCGGCTAACGGAGGCCAATCCCTACCAAGGGGAATTCCCCTACAAGTAATCACCCAGCCAAGCATAGCCACAAATGGAGAAATTTGTTCCCTGGATCGCCTACCTTGCTGGATGGACCCAATTGTCACCTATCTCCTTGAAGGAGAGCTTCCTGAAGAGCCCAACCAAGCTCGAAGAGTTAAGAGACTCTTAGTTCGATACTGTATGGTGGACGGATACCTCTACAGGAGGGGCAGATCCCTCCCTTTACTTAGGTGCTTGCATCCCAATGATGCTAAGTGGGCATTGAGAGAGGTCCATTCTGGGGATTGTGGGAACCACATAGGTGGGGAAGCTCTAGCCTATCAGGTGCTTCGTATGGGGTACTATGGGCCGACCATCTATCAAGATGCAAAGAGTTTTGTGCAATCCTGCGAACCTTGTCAAAGAACCTCAAACTTGAGCCACCAGCCACCCGAGCGACTGTCGTCCCTCAGCTCACCTTACCCCTTTGCCATGTAGGGAATCAACCTAATTAGGCCACTTCCTACCGCTCTAGGACAGATGAAACATGTTATCGTGGCTATTGACTACTTCACAAGATGGGTCGAGGTAGGGCCTCTAGCTCGAATATCAAAAAAGAATACAACCAAGTTCATCAAGACTAACGTGGTATGCAGGTTCGGGACCCTCTCATCATTGTAGCCGACCTAGGGAAGCAATTCGACAACGCCCGATTCAAAGACTTCTGCCAGGGGTTGGGGATCGACCTCAGGTTCGCTTCAGTGCCTCATCCCCAAACTAACGGGCTGGTGGAATCCACCAACAAGACAATCAAGAAACTTTTGAAGAAGAAGCTTGAGCAGAGGAAATGTAAATGGGCCGAAGAGCTACCAGAAGTCCTTTGGGCATACCGGACTACCAAAAGAACAGCTACTGGAGAAACGCCTTACTCCCTGGCCTTCGGGGTTGAAGCAGTCCTCCCCATCGAGCATAAATTGACCTCGTTCAGGGTACAGCACTTTGAGCCCGAAAGTAACGAAGTCAAGCTCAGGGCTAGTCTAGACCTCTTAGAAGAAAAGCAAGACCGGGTAGCAGAGAAAGTGGCGATCTACCAAAGCAGGATCGCTAGATACTTCAACCAAAAGGTTAGAGCCCGAAAATTCAAGGAAGGGGATCTGGTACTTAGGAAAGTAACACTGAATACTCGAAAAAGGTAGGATGGAGTCTTAAGTCCAAATTGGGAAGGGCCATATTTGATAAAGCTAATTGTTCGTAATGGAGCTTACAAACTCGAAGACATGGACGGACGACCCATCAATCACACTTGGAATGCAGACCATTTGAAGAAATTCTACCCTTGCAAGGAGTTCTCAAGCAGACTACCCCCACTTAGTTTTCATTACAGGTCCTAATAAAGATGTACTACATCTTAATCATCAATAAAGTCATTTTCCTTTTCTCTTCCATCTTTGTCTCCAACTATGTTCAACGTTAGTGACTATAAACTTGAATGGGAATTCGACATAAACCTCTCGAGACCAGGAAATAGCTCGATAGCCCTCCTGATGCCTTGGTCGGGCTACCACCCCCTAAGAAGGATCTGAGTGTAAGAGCATAGTTACCTTCCAGATCTCGAGAACAGGAAATAGCTCGATAGCCCTCCTGATGCCTTGGTCGGGCTACCACCCCCAAGAAGAATCTGAGTATAAGAGCATAGTTGCCTTCCAGATCTCGAGACCAGGAAATAGCTCGATAGCCCTCCTGATGCCTTGGTCGGGCTACCACCCCCAAAAAGAATCTGAGTGTAAGAGCATAGTTGCCTTCAAGATCTCGAGACCAGGAAATAGCTCGATAGCCCTCATGATGCCTTGGTCGGGCTACTACCCCCAAGAAGGATCTGAGTGTAAAGGCATAGTTGCCCGCCGGATATCAAAGACTAGGAAATAGCTAAGTAGCATTCCTGATGTCTTGGTTGGGTTATCACCCTATGTATATAATGTTTGCTTTCGTGTGCAGGATCAAAATTATCATAATTGCCTACACGAATCTTAATTGATGCTACCGATGCTACTCTGGATACCGTTCAAGACCAGAAGCAGAATAAAGTTCACAAAGTGGCGAGTCAATTTATCATTAAGGACAAAGAGAGCCTATCCCCCGATAAGGCTACATCCAAATGGGGAGCCCAACCCCCGAATTCGGGCTACAAAAAGAAGAAGGAAAAATAAAAAAAACTGACAATGGCAAAGCAGGGTGCCCACCCCCTTTTCCGGGCAATCGGAAACAAGTCGTCCGCTTCAAGCTATGGGGCTATCATGGCTCCCCTCCGCTGGCCCTCCTCCTTCCTGCTGATCCTCAGCATCAACCCCCTCAACAGGTAGCTGTCCATCTGGGTTATCCTCGCCGACCGCTCCTCCGTTTAGAGGCTCTATCGGATGATCAACTGGCTCTTCCTCCAAAACTTCATTGATCACATCCATAACTTCAAGGGCCCCATCTGGCTCCTGTCGACCTCCATCTCTGTTAAAGCTGGATCATCATATGGGCTCCTAACCTCTTCACCAGCTCCCGATTGGTCCTCCTCGGATCGAGAGGCCATCACTTTGCTGGACGATTCCTCAGGATCTAAGGGGATAAAGGAAGGAAGATGGAAGGAGGGATCTGACTGAGTGGGATGCATCCCAGTTCCTTGTCGGGCTAGAAGGGACCACCTTGTCACCTTCAGAACGAGATAACTCAGCAGCTTTGAGCATTATTTCCTGTCTGTCCTAGCCCGCAATAGACGACAAATCAAAAGGAGGAGGAAGAGCTTCCACAGCCTGAAAGGAAGCATAAAAATACCCATCGCTGAAGGAGGTCTCCGCATCAATTTGCAGCTTGGCCACCTGAGTAATCAGAGACCGGTTCTCAAGGTCCAGCTTCCTAGCCTCAGATCTCCAGGAGTCTCACTGCCTAGCCCACCAGAGAGATTGAAGACACTCCTGATCGAAAGATTGCTTCATCCTCTCATGATCGCAGCGAAGCTCGGCCATCTCGAGCTCAATTTTGCCCTGGCTGGAAGTCACCTCTTGCACTAGAGACCGAGCCTGCTTGAGTAATTCCCCGGCCTTCTCGGCTTCAGCTTCGGCTTTTGCAGCTCGATCACGGAGAAGGGCTACCTGCTGGCCCATCGCGACATTGACCTTAAAGGCCTACAAATATAAAACCCGAGTTAGAAACTGAACGAGTTAACAAAAAAAAAAGCGTGAAGGACATACAATTACCTCAGCCAAGATAGCAGACCCCTTGGTTATAAGGACGTCCACAGGCATATAAGCCATCTTGGAGATCCCACCACCCGAACAGGATGCTATGAACTGCTCCAAGACCTCATCCTGCCCTGTCGAGCTCTACTGAGGCCGGGAACGGTTGGAAGGAGCCTTCGCGACACCTTTCCCTGGAACGACATCTTTCCCAGA
This sequence comes from Dipteronia sinensis, assembly GCA_033220585.1. Lineage (NCBI taxonomy): Eukaryota > Viridiplantae > Streptophyta > Magnoliopsida > Sapindales > Sapindaceae > Dipteronia > Dipteronia sinensis. Next base: position 19,590,587 of record CM065638.1, on the reverse strand, counting down.
AACCTCCGAGGCTTTGGTTGTTGGAAGCACAACTGAATCAGATGTTTGAGTCGAAGGGATAACGACTTTAGCAGCCATGGCTAAGGGGGCAGAAATAGTTGGGCCAACCACCTGGGGAGCTTTACCCAAAGCCCGGAAAGCCCGCGAGGCCAGAGTGGCTATCTTAGACCCAGCCGGAGAGACAGAAGAAGCCAGGGCAGGCTCGACCCCAGAAGAGGGAAGATAAGCTCCACCTTGAGGAGAGCGCGAGACGTGTCGGGTGGCTGGCTCCACGACAAAGACTGTGAATAAACAGATAAAAAAATGTTAGAATCAAGCTAAGTAATAAGAAGAAGCAACATAAGGATACTTACGAGGAATAGCGTCTGAAATCCGTAGATATTTGTTCACCCTACGAGGGTCAAAAGCTTCAGCGGTATGGAACATCGGATTCAGGTAATTCCGGGCTAGAATAGCCTTTGAGACGGCTTCGGACTCGACAGGCAGGGAGTCCCGGTCCCAGGAGGGCTTGTCACTGAAAGCCGTAGGAACCTCGAATTCATGCCCTCCGATGAAAATCGAGCTCCCCCAGTCATCCCCCGCCAGGATCCATTCTTCTTTCCATGCGGGATCCTTCTTCGAAGCACCAGGAACGATGAAATTGAGCTTGTTCTTGGCCTTGGCATAGAACTGACCCCGAGGAGCCCCAGACAAGCTTCCCAATCTGAAAAAGATACGCCAGCTCATCCGCACCTGGCTCCCTTGTCACTTTACTCATCTGGCATTGCTCCCTCCATAACACAAGGAAGCGAATCAAATGCCTCCAGAAGCCTGGTGTTAACTGAAGAGGAGCGAGCTAGATGGCGTTTAGAGCCCACCGAAGGGTCGGATGGAGGGGAAGCCTGACCCCGTTCTCAAGAGCGGCCACATGGATCGGAAGCACACCTTTAGGGGGGTTGAAAAACTCAAAGTTCTTGGGAGGCACCGAGATGGATACACTGTCGGGGATGCCAAACTTTGACCTCAAGCGGTCGATCGACACCGGGTCAACGGTGGAATTAGGGATGACCCAAAAATCGTAGGGAGGGAGCCTCTCCCCAAAGGGACCAGGAGCCGAGACCCGACGCTCCCCCACAGCGCCGTCGATCGTTTCTTTGTCGAAATCATCATCAATAATATCTAAAGGGTGGTCGGGATGATTGGAGAACCCAGTCCCGATAGATACGTTCCTACTGGATCGCCGACGTTGTGATGTGGGTGGGGAATCATCACCGTCAGAACTCCTCCTAGCCCGCTTCCCCAGACTAAGACTGATGACCTCCTCACCGTCGAATATGGAATCATTTGAATCACGACTGTGTTTCGACATTATAGAAGACGAAGAATGAAGAAAGAATAGAAGACGAAGAATGAAGAAAGAAGCAAGCTTTGGGAAAAAAACTGTGGAAATATTTCTCAACAAAAGGTTCTTTTAGCTCGAGTAGATGTGAGGAAGACGAGGAGGAAAACAGGCATATATATAGGCAGGAGGGCAACAGCTCAAGTTACCAGGATACTCATTTGGTAACGGTAAAAAACTGACTCGGTAACGTAACCGGATTAAACTCTAAAGCGAGCTAATCATCTCATGCCAGATCATTTACGCAGTTAAGAGGAAGATCTCCCCAAGATCCTGGTAACCGTAAAAAATCTCAGAGACTTGCCGTAACGTGATCAGATTAATTCGAAGATAAAATAGTCGGTTCACAACACGTCACTCAAATGAAGAAATTTCCCAAAATTCCAGTAACGGTAAAAGAGGAAGATTTCCCAAATAAAGTGAGAATCTGACCTCAACCCCTGAGCTCGACGTCTGGTGTTCAAGTCAGAGGGGACTTCTGCTAATAGCCAAAATTGGCTAAGGACCAAAGGGAAATTTTCCACTTCCTAGACCTGGTTCCATACCCGAAAGTTTCACCTAAAGACCTCTATATCCAGAGCCAAGCTATGATACCGCCCCAAGCACAAAGGCGGGCTCCAGAAACATCTGGGATAAAGCCTGGACCCAGAGAACTTCCACTAGGAGACCTCTCTATCCAGAGCCGAACTGCGATACCACCCCAAGAACAAGGGTGGGCTCCGGAAACATCCAGGATAGAACCCGGAATGATCGGGCTTAGCCCGCATCATCAAAACTAGAAGCTCCCTGAAGTCAAGGTCATCTTACAAATGCTCAAGAAACCTGTATGTACCTCGACTGACACAGAAGAATGTCCCTAGAAGGCCGCGAGGTTAGTCGAAGTCATACCTAGCTTCAAAAAGGTCAGTCAAGGCCACGTCTAGCTTCGGAAAAGTCAAGAGAAGCCAGATTTGGCTCCAAGCTGGATAAAACTTCTCAGACATCAAGGTCAAAATACTAAACAACCTCCCTGGTTGATGCATCATACCATATCGTCATGTCCCACGACTCCTATAAGGATCGTACTGAAAGGATACGAGGAATGAATTAAATCGTACCTGGAAGCGTTATCTACATGCAGAATAAGTAATGAAATCCAAAAGGAAACAAACTGATCTCTACCACGATACTCTCAATTCAGACGTCAATCTAAAAGTCAAATGATTTAACGCAAGAAATCCCGCCCGATAAGGAAGAGACTGAGACAATCACTGAGACAATCAAGGGAGAATCAGTCTGTTGACCTACAAACCATGTATAAATTGAAAAGAAAAGAAACGAAAAAAAGGAGACTACTATTCGACAGGCATACGACTACTATTCGACAGGCATACGACTAGCAATCGACCATTTACCAAAGAGAGTTGAGAGAAACGAGAGAAAAATCTTTGTATTCGTGTACCATGCATGTTAAATGAAAATGTTCTTGTTTATTTATCATTAGATAAACCATTGTCACATATATAAATAATTTCAGCCACCACCTATGTGGTAGTGGTCTCGAGGGCGTTAACAGAGATTTCTCATCCCGAGTAAAATTCCCGTTAACAACATATTTCTGCGAAAAACAAAATAATCAAGATGCAAACTCATATGTACCATTCAAAGCCAATGCATGCTAGAGCCACTGAATAAAGACTTAAATTATGCCACAAATTTGATTGCATGCTTGGTTTTAATAAAAAGCCCATCCCCAAGACATTCTAGTTGCAAAAACGCATCGTCAAACGCCATAGATATAATTCGCCTTGACTCTAATTCTCACCAAATGTTGCTCATAATTTCACACAGAACCTAGGAAAATACACTCTTCAAGCATATGCTAATGAATTTATGCACAAGGAATTTCAAAATATTTTCGCATATGAATATATAATAAAAAGAACGCTTGATTTGTATGCAAAAGATCTCATGAACAGAATCAGACATTAAAAACAAGATAGAGCACATGTTTACCTTTACTCTTGAGCTAGTATTTCCAAAAGATCAATTAGGTCTTTTCTCTGGTTGTAACAGGGTCATTCGGTGAAGGTTAAGAAAGAACAAGAAAAGGATAGCAAAAAAACCTAGGATCATATAGAGAAATTCTTCGGCAATCTTTATACTCGGCCGAATTTCTTCGAATTCTTCATTCCAATTACGGGCTTCTTGAACAATTTTTGTTTATCCTCCTTCTTGAGTTGACTTTGATTTCACATCACTTCATTGTAAAGCTCTATTCCTTTTCACTTTCATTTGATTCATCATCTCATTCATTTATTTCTTCTTCTTTTCTTGAGATGAGAATTTTTACATCAATTACATAATTCTTCCAACACCTTCTTTGAGTTTGATCTTCCTGCTTTGCCTTGGTATATGCTCTTCATGAGTCACCCATTTTGAACTCTCTTCAATCATCTTCATCACCCAAATATAATCCCAAGCTATAAGGTATGGCTAAATTATGGCTCATTAGGGTTACGTTAATGTCGATGATGAAAGAAAAATGCTTATAATGTTTGGCTTCAAAATTGGCTATGGAGCATACATATAAAGTTGGGAAATATTTAAGGCCTTTTAAGTGAGTTAAACACACATTGCCTATATCACTTCTAATGGTTCAACCAAAACAAAAGCAAAGTACATGTGATATCTTTTTATGATGAATTTTCTTAAACATTCAATGCATAACCTATTGAGATCAATTCTAATACTAAGACCCTAACAAGGTTTTAAGAGTAGAAACAAAAGAACCCTATATAATGATATTTATGTACGCATTTTGTTTTAGTGAACTCACAAGGGTAGTCTCCACTATCAATCATGGCAATCCAACTAAGCATCCTATCCACTATCACATCAAGAACATGTCATAAAATTTTGAGAAAATTAAATGCACTACTCTAAGTGGCAAGACATTAGTCTAAAGTTAGTGAATAAAACATATATTATGGCTCTAAAAAGCACACAAAAGAAGCATCTAAAATGGAGGAATAAAATTCCGAAAAACTAATGACTTTTGAAATCGACCTTATGTCTGTTCTTTAATGCATACCTCTCAAAATACTCAAAAAATGTTAATACAATTTTAACACAAGAAAATAGACATACAAGTTCATACTTTTCATTTATAAAACATCTCAAAATTCGAATCGAAAAAGTGAGAAAACAGACGTTGGAAAAAATTCACGTGCAGAATTTCAAAAATAGGGCATCGCCCATGACCTTTGGTCGACAAAACAAGTATAACTTTTAAACCACCACCCAGAATTTTACGTTCTTTATACCATTGGATTCGTATCAAAAAAATGAAGAACACAACTAGGATAGAAAAATTATTTCCTCACCAATCAATACAGTTTTAACAAAACATTTGCCCCAAAATTTTTCAAAACAAGGCACTATATTTGCAGATTAGATGATTTGAAAAATTAAACCAACACGAATTCACACCTCCAAACCTAAATCCAACATTGCCCTCAATGTTGAAATTGAAGTGCAAGACAAATAGGGAAAAAATTAGGCAAAGCAACACAAAACATAAACATGTAATTGGAAAATAGAAAGCGAATCATACCTTGGTTGCTTGAGATTTGAGATGTTCAGAGAAAAGAGTCAAGAAGGAAGAAAAGTAGAAAGTTTAGAGAAAACCTGATTTGTGTCATTGAATGAACTGACAAGGACTAAATAGGGCATGATCGCTGTGTTGGCCGCGTCGGGTCATGAGTCTGGTGGGCGGTGCATCCCGAGGTAGTCTCCAAAATTGTCTCATTGCATGACCCGTTGTGCAGACAGAAGGACCAGAGAGGCGGCACATGGTGTGGAAATTAACAGATGATCACTGTGGTGGGAACCGTGGTGTAGACAGGTTGTCTACAGGGCGTTCTGAGCCATAAACTTTTCCAGAATGTCAATGCTAAGTGTACTGCGGTGCAGACAGATTGCATAAGGAGCTGTCTTACCCGTGGAAACTACCAAAAGTGCAGTGCTATGCAATCCGCGGTCTAGACATGTGTGTGTAGGACGCGGTACATGCCGCTGGTGTGACAAAATTTCGACTCCAGACCTGTTCTACTAAGTTCAAACATGCACACATCAAAGGCATCTGTTCTTGACATCAAATCTAAAATTTTCAACACCCCCAAACCTAAATTAAACGTCATCTCTCAATAAAGTTCGAAACTAAAATAAGACAATGTTCAATTCATGTTGAAGGGTGTTCAAGACTTACACTATTTTATGACTCAAAATTAAAAATGAAAAATCAAACAAAAGAAAAGAAAATTGTACATGGGTGGGTTGCCTCCCACCAAGTGCTTTATTTAACGTCTAGGCGAGAGGCATGAGAGCATTACGGCTCTTTGAGCATGACTGATTTCACTATCCTTGAGCTCTCCTCTACTGGTGGTAAGGTAACAACTACGTACTCATCGCCACTCTTCTTCAACCGAATAGTTCCACCATGCTCAACTTCTCTGTGCTTGTTTTTTCAAATCCATCTTGCCTTACCTGGTTACTCTCATGTTTGCATTGTTCAAGATACTCATAGCACCTTGGTCGAATGTGACCCTTCATATTGCAAAAGTGACAAACTGGAACAAATCTATGAAAGTTACCTTCTTGGTGGCTATGATTCATTGGTAGAGCTTGCACTTTCTTTTTGTTTCTTCTCTTCCTTTTGGGTTTGGATTCAACCCTTTGAGTGATGGAATCACTTGACTTGGCGGTCAATGACTTAATCTCCTACTCAGCCTTTGCAAGCTTTGCAATGCTTTCAAGTTCCTCATTCTTCATGATCTCTAAGGATTTATCCCTTTGTTGGATCTCGGCCTTCATTAGCCTCATCTGTTGAGCAAACTCTTCTTTGAGCTCTTCCACCTCTTGGTAGAATTCTGTAGACTTCCTCAAAGAAGACTTCTTTTCTTCCATTATCTTATTGATCTTGGTTGTCAAGTCAGAATTGAGAGTGACAACCATTTGTTTGTCTTCTTTCAGTTACTCAAGCATGTTTTCATAACTTGAGCGATCGTGCTGGAGAGATGAGATCATGTTTGTTTTGCCTTCTTGAATTTTTGTAAGAGTGGGAGTGGATTCTGGACAAACTCTAGGATCTACTACTTGTACTATTTAAGCAGTGAAGAGCTCATACAGGATGTCGCATGGATTCAAAAACATCAATACCGATTGTCTCATCAAATACTATCATGGAAACCTTGTCATTATGCACATCTATGATAGCCTTTACGGTTGACATGAACTGTCTTTCGAGCAACATAGTTAAGTCCTTTGCACTAGTACCTTCTTTTTCCATATCCAATATGATAAAATCTGCAAGTATGATAAGCTTGCCGACTTGGACTATAACATCTTCCATAATTTCGTGAGGATACCTTATGGATCGATCGGCAAGTAAAAGCTCCATGTTGATTGATTTAAAGTCACTCAACCCCATCTCCTTGTACATAGCATAGGGTATCAAATTAATGCTCGCCCCTAGATCCAGTGTGGCTCTCTCCTTTCTTGTTTCTCCCACCGTGATAGTGATATTGAAATTTCCAGGATCTTTGAGTTACTAAGGCAATCGTTTTTAGAGTACTGCACATACTTCATCTGGAACTAGCACCGTCTCATGAGAATTAGTCTTCCTATTTCTTGAATTGAGCTCCTTAAAATACTTTGCATAGCCTGGCATCTTCTTGAATACTTCCATGGTTTGCAAAATGATATTGTCCTTTGACAAGATGTTGTAGATCTCCTTGAATGATTGATTGAGCTTGTTCTTCTGAACTCTGGCTGGAAAAGGAACTAGGGGCACATAAGTATTTGGAGATTTTTGAAGTTGAGATGTACTTTTAGGTTGGGGCTCCACTTCTTTTCCCTTTAAAACCTCGATTTCTTTAGCAATACCTGAAACGTTAGCAAAATCATTAGAAAGTTCAGCATGTATATCATTGTTCAAAACCTTACCAGTCCGGAGAATTGTTATCGACTTTGCTTGCTCAGTATGACTTGGAAACTTTCCTAGTTCTCTCTTTTGATTAGCTTCAGCTAATTGCCCTATTTGCAATTCCATCTTCCTCATTGAAGCATCCATGTTCTGAAACCTTACATTATTTTCTAGTTCAATATCTTGCAACCTTTTATCTTGTTGATTCATTCTATGATCCATACATTATACTGTCATTGTATCCTCCAATGACAGGTTCTTGGGTTGATATACAATATTCTGTTGGGCACTTGCATTATAATATCTCTGATCGAAGTTATTGTTGCCCTATTGGTTTCCAGTGCCCTGATCGTTGGTCCACGAGAAGTTAGAATTTCTCCACCCCTGATTGTAGTTGTTCATGGCTTGTGCTTCTTCCAAGTTTCTAGGTCCAAGACCTCTTGTTGAAAATCTGTATCATACCCTGGCTGTTCACTTCCTCTACCAAAAACATGATTGGTAAGTAAATTGATGGATTTTTACATCTCTTCCTTTTTAATTGAATTTCATGTGTTAGCATCCATTTCATAGATCCATTTCCTTCTCCTAGAACTTTTTTTATGAGAATTATTGGAGAGTTTTTCGAAGATCATGTACAACTCTTCCGGAGTCTTATCATTCATGGATCCTCCATATGCATTGTTCACCAACACTGTTGAGACGTCATTCAATCCATCACAGAACCATCAAAAAATTTGGTGATCTTGATATCCATGCTGGGGGCAATCAAAGAGAAGAATCTTGTAACTCTCCCAGGCTTCATAAAAAGTCTCTTGGTCCCCCCAAAAAAAGTTAGTAATCTTGGACCTAATCTCACTGGTTTTCTGTGGAGAATAGTACTGGTTAGTTAGCATTTCTACCACTTCATCCCATGTTCTCAGTGATGCTGGAGGTAAAGTTAATAGCCATGTCTTCGCATTTTCCTTTAAAGCATGTGGGATACACCTCATAAGCAGCTAGTCTTAGATTCTATTGCCGCATAGAACTCTTTGAGTAATTTAAGCACATCTTCATTAGGTAGATGATGTGTAAAATTGTTTTATAAAATACTCACTAGCAAGTGCACAAATCGTGAAGATAAGTACAGTGCCAAGTAAGGATCATTCCCACGAGGAAAAGTAATTTATTAATTAAAACTAATTCTACTTAAAGTTAAATTAAAGTAACCAAAAGATTTGTTGTTTGATTGATTAAACTAAAACTAAATTAAATTAATCTAAAGAAAACAATTAAAGAGAATATGGTTGTGATCAAGAGAAAGAAAGCACTAGGTCATCAATGATCCCCAATTATAAACATTCAATGTATGGAATTAATTTGTAAACATGATTCAATCAATTCTAGGGTTCATTCTTTGTCTTTACTGTGACTATTACCGTTTGGTCGCGGGCTGAGTCACGTGTTCCCAACCGTTATTCACCCTATGGTCAAGGTGTGAATAATAATCAGAAACCCATTAAGTGTAAGAATTAAGAACCAAATTCTACTACTTTGTCTTGGTCAGACTAAAGATAAAATTCATTCATTCAAAAGATCAATAATAAAGATTATGTTTGGTCAACACTAACCCTAATTCTCAGATAGTCTTAACCCTAAAATCATGCCAAATTATTATTCACCCTATGGTCAAGGTGTGAATAATTATTAAAACTAATAAGGATCAAGCAATTAAGAACAATGAATAAATCAAGAATTGAATTGATGAAATAATAATTAATCCATATATGAGCATTCACAAAAGGTTCACATTGATTCCCTAGGAGATCAGCCAGGAGCTGGGGAAGGAGCTAGAAGCCTGTCTGAGGAACTCCTTATAATAGAGATGGAGGTCGACAGGAGCCAGACGGGGTCTATGGCTACCCTTCTCGATAAGGCTATCCCTTCTGAGGTTACGGCAGTGATTAATGAAGTCCTGAAGGAAGATCCTGCTGATCAACATAAGGAGTCTCTTAATAGAGGGATGCCTGGCTAGGATAACCAAGATAGGCAACCACCTGAAAGGGGGGTTGATGGCGAGGATCACCAAGATGGGCAACCACCTGAAGGGGGGGTTGATGGGGAGGATCAGCGTGAGGGAGGAGGATTAGCAGAGGAAAATCAAGAGAGCTCCAAAGCTTGACGATGACTGTTCATGATTGACCTTGATTGCCTGGAAATGGGGTGGGCTCCCGTTTTACTCTTGATTAGTTTACTTGTTTTTTTTTTGTAGCCCGTGCTCGGAGGTTGGGCTCCCCGTTTGATAGATGTAGCCTTACCAGGGGATAGGCTCCTCTTGTCTTTAATGAGGCTTGTCTTTAATGAGAAACCGATTCGCTTGAGAAACTCTTATTCTATTTCTGGTCCTGACCAGGAACCAGAACTGCATCCTTTAGATAACTTGTTCATACCTCATTCTGACTTTTGTAGGGAATTCTTATCAGGATGATCTTGATCCTGCACACGAAAATAAATATTTATATTTTAATCCGTTTTAGGAGAGGTAGCCCGATTGAGGAATCAGGAGGGCTGTTTAGCTATTTCCTGGTCTCGAGGTCCGGCTGGCAATTATGTTCTTACACTCAGACCCTTCTTGGGGGTGGTAGCCCGACCAAGGCATCAGGAGGGCTATTTAGCTATTTCTTGGTCTCGAGATCCAGATGGTAACTATGCTCTTACACTCAGACCCTTCTTGGGGGTGGTAGCTCGACCAAGGTATCATGAGGGCTATTTAGCTATTTCCTAGTCTCGAGATCTGGATGGCAGCTATGCTCTTACACTCAGACCCTTCTTGGGGATGGTAGCCCGACCAAGGCATCAAGAGGGCTATTTAGCTATTTCCTGGTCTCGAGATCTGGATGGTAGCTATGCTCTTACACTCAGACCCTTCTTGGGGGTGGTAGCCAGACCAAGGCATCAGGGTAGCGAGGGGGCTTCCCTGGCTAGTCACTGGTCTTGAGGTGTCTATGTTGAATTTCCAAGTCGAGTATGTAGATACTAATGTTGAACATAGTCAGAGATAAAGAGAAAAAAAAAAGAATGACTTTATTGATGATCGAGATGTAGTACATCTTTATTAGGGATTCTAATGAAACCTAAAAGGGGGTAATCTGCTTGAAAACTCCCTGCTCAAGGGCAGAATTTCCTCAAGTGATCTACGTTCCAAGTGTGGTCGATGGGTCGCCCATCCATGTCTTCGAGTTTGTAGGCTCCATTGCGAGCAACTAACTTTATCAAATATTTCCCTTCCCAATTGGGGCTTAGGACTCCATCCGACCTTTTTTTCGAGTATTCAGGGTCACTTTCCTGAGCACCTGATCCCCTTCTTTGAAATTATGGGCTCTGACCTTTCGGTTGATAAATCTAGTGATCTTGCTCTGGTAGATTGCCACTTTCTCCACTACCCGGTCTTGTTTCTCTTTTAGAAGGTCCAGATTAGCCTGGAGCTTGACCTCGTTACTTTTGGGTTCAAATTGTTGCACCCTGAGTGAGGTTAATTTATACTCGATGTGGAGGACCGCTTCAACTTTGAAAGCCAGGGAGTAAGGTGTCTCCCCGGTAGCTGTTCTCTTTATAGTCCGGTATGCCCAGAAGACTTCTGGCAGCTCTTCGGCCCATTTGCCTTTTTTATGCTGTTGTTTCTTCTTTAGAAGTTTGTTGATAGTCTTGTTGGTGGATTCCACCAGCCCGTTAGTCTGGGGATGGGCTACTGAAGCGAGCCTGAGGTCGATCCCCAATCCTTTACATAAATCTTTGAATCGGGCGTTGTCGAACTGCAAACCCATGTCGGCTATAATGATGAGAGGGGTCCCGAATCTACACACCACGTTGGTTTTGATGAACTTGGTCATATTCTTTTCTGATATCCGAGAAAGAGGCCCTACTTCGACTCATCTTGTGAAATAGTCAATAGCCACGATATTATATTTCACATGTCCGGGAGCGGTAGGAAGCTGTCCAATTAGGTCGATTCCCCACATGGAAAATCGGGTAGGGTGAACTGAGAGACGACAGTCGCTCAGGTGGCTGGTGGTTCAAGTTTGAAGTCCTCTGACATGGCTCGCAAGATTGTACAAAGCTTCTTGCTTCTTGGTGGATGGTCGGCCAGCAGTACCCCATACAAAGCACTTGATATGCTAGAGCTTCTCCACCGATGTGATTCCCGTAGTCCCAGAGTGAACCTCTCTTAGTGCCCATTTAGCATCGTCAGGATGCAAACATCTAAGTAAGGGGAGGAATATACCACTTCTGTAGAGGTAACTGTCTACCAACCAATATCGAACCGAGAGTCTTTTAATCCTTCGAGCTTGATCGGGCTCCTCGGGAAGCTCTCCCTCTAAGTGGTAGGCAACGATTGGGTCCATCCAGCAAAGCTGACGATCTAGGGAGCAGATTTCCTTATTATATGCTCGGTTGGGAGATCACTTGGAGGGGAATTTCCCGTGGTAAAGATTGGCCTCCATTTGCAGCTGTCTTAGCCAGAACATCCGCGCGGTGGTTTTGGTGTCGAGGCACCTGATCGATCTTGAACCCCTTAAACTTACTTTTTAGCAACTGGGCTAGCTTTAGGTTGGCAGCCATGTTATCTCCCTTTGCCTGATATACCCCAGACACATGATTGACAACAAGCAATGAGTCGCTCTTTATTTGTAGGTAATCGACCTTTAGTTCGATGGTTGCCTTCATCTCAGCTAGGAGGGCTTCATACTCTGCTTCATTATTTACGGCTTTGAACTAGAATCTGAAACAGTGAAAGAATTCAGTCCCCTCCGGATCTATAAAAACTACTCTAGCTCCTCCACCAGCTTGTTCGAATGCTCCATCTTTATAGAGGGTCCAAGACTTGCAGCCTTTCGGCCAATTGTCTATCTCAGAGGTCTTTTCAGGGATCTTATTTGATACTGTGGGATTCTCTTGACCTGGGAGCGCTGAAAATTCTGCCACGAAGTCTGCCAAAGCCTGTGCTTTAATCGTGGTCCGGGACTTAAACTTTAAATCGAACTGAGTGAGCTCTAGGGCCTATAAGACTAGCCTTCCGGACACATCTGGTCTTTGTAAGAATTGGCGGAGAGGTTGGTCCGTCACCACTGCTACCAAATGAGCTTGAAAGTAGGGACGGAGGTTCCTCATCGAGATCACCAGAGCATAAGAGAGCTTTTCCAGGAGAATATAATTTTTCTCTGACTTGGTTAAAGCATGACTCACATAGTATATGGGCCTTTGAACCCCATCGCCACACTCCTTGGCCAAAGCCCCGCTTACTGCAGTTTTTGAGACAGCCAGGTAGATCTGCAGCTCCTCTCCGAGAACTGGCTAGACTAACAACGGTTGGCTTGTTAGGTATTTTTTCAAGGCTTGGAAAGCTTGCTCGCTCTCCTGGCTCCATTTCATGTTTTTTCCTTGTTTGATGGCTTTGAAGAAAGGGAGGCATTTATCAGTGTAGCGAGAGATAAACTTGTTGAGCGCGGCTACACGCCAGTCAGAATTTGTACCTGTTTGAGTGATGTGGGGGATTCTAGGTCCAAGATAGCTTTGATTTTTTCTGGGTTGGCCTCTATGCCTTTCTCATTAACCATGAAACCTAGAAACTTCCCTGCTGTTACCCCGAAGGCACACTTGGAGGGGTTCAACCGCATCTGGTTTTCTCTTAGTATAAGAAAGGTCTTACGAAGGTCTTCCTGATGTCCTTCTACGGTTGGTGATTTTATGATCATGTCGTCGATGTATTCCTCCATCGTCCTTCCGATCTCGGGCTTGAACAGCTTGTTAACCAGCCGCTGGTATGTAGCCCCTGCATTCTTCAAACCGAATGGCATCACCTTGTAGCAGTACAAGCCCTGCCCAGTAATGAAACTGGTATTGTCTTAGTCAGCTGGGTGCATCTTAATTTGGTTGTATCCTGAGAACGCGTCCATAAAACTCAGAAGTTTATTTACGAACGTGGATTCAACCAGTTGGTCGATGTTTGGTAAAGGAAAACTGTCTTTTGGACATGCCCGGTTGAGGTCGGTGTAATCGACACTCATACGCCACTTCCCATTCGCCTTCATAACCATGACCACGATGGTGATCCATTCGGGATAGCGCACTTCTCTGATAAACCCTGCCTTGATCAATTTATCTACTTCTTCCTGCACCGCAGTGTTCCTCTCAGCGTTGAAGTGACTCCTTTTCTGTTTGACCGGCTTGACCGTTGGGTCTACCGCTAGTCGATGGGCGGCCAATGATACCGGGATCCCAGGCATTTCATCTTAGCTTCAAGTGAAGATGTCGTTGAATTCTCTGAGAAGATCAAGTTAAGCCTTCTTTCACTTCTGGCTCGAGGGTAGCCCCGACCTTGATAACCTTGAAGGGATCGTCATTTCTCATGGGTATCTCCTCTAGTCTATCTACGGGTTGCCCGCTGGCCCATTCCTTGCTCTGTTCCTCCTTATAAGGCATTATGGGTTCATTCTCTGGATGCTCTAAGGGCTCCATTTCTTCTTGGATTATCTGGGATGTTTCCATATCTTCTTGGACTATTGCGACCTGCACGCACTGTTTAGCTAAAGCTGTAGGATTGGCAGACACTGCGTAGCACTTCCTAGCTGCTTGCTGGTCTCCGCGTACCTCCCCCACCTTGGTTCCCACCCTGAACTTCAGGACATTGTGGTATATGGACAAGACTCCCTTCAAGGAGGACAGGAATGGTCTTCCTAGGATGGCGTTGTAGGTCGATGGGGTGTCAACCACAGCAAAGTCGGTCATGACATTCTGTTGGAGAGGTGCGGTTCCGACGATTACTGGGAGTATCTTCGATCCCACCGGTATGATTCAATCCCCGGTGAACCCATAAAGTGGAGTTGTACAGCTATTGTAACACCATTGCTTTAGATTTAATTTTTCCAAAGTATCCTTGAAGAGGATATCTACACTGCTGCCCGTATCTACGAGCACGCGATGGACTAGGCAATTGGCAATTTGTATCGTGATCACTATGGGATCATCATGAGGTTGCACGGTATTGAAGACATCTGATTTAGTGAAAACAATCTGTGCTGACTGGGAGGGCTCCATCTGGCTTTGGCTGACCTTAAAGACTCCCTAGCTTTCTTCTATACGGGGAATCTTCCTTGCGTGGTTTTTTTCAGGAATTATTTGAGGTGCCTGCCAGTGTAGGGCCCTCCACTAATGGTGTGTATCACCTGGATTTGTTGCAGTAAATCAGTCTGTTCCCCCTTTCTCTTCTCTGCATCCTCACGTATCTTGGCTTGTACCCCCCTTCTAGTCCGAATGTTATCTCTGATCTACTGCAAGAACTCAATCAAGCATCCCCCCTCATCAGGGCTTCAATCTGGTTGCGTAAATTATAACACTCTGAAGTGTTGTGGCCTACTTCTTCATGGAAGTCGCAATACTTGTACCGGTTTCCTCCTGTAAACTAGGGCTTTCATGAGAGCAGGCTTTTGGAGTAGCCCCTTGTCTCGTATAGCAAGGTAGACCATTTCCCTGGAAGCGTTCAGGGGAGTGTATTAGTCATACCCTTTCTCTCCTCGCATTACAGAGGCTACGGTCCTGGGAGGTGGTGAAGCCCGAGGAGGGGTTCATCTTGCTGGATATTTTTCTTGTCTGTGTTGAGGAGGTGGGAGGTGATAGGTCGACCTATTGGGAGGTTTATTCTGAGTTTTCTGACGCTCAGATTTGGGGGCTTCTCTTTTCTGACGCTTCGCCATTCTCATATCGTAGTGTTCCATCTTGACTTTGAGTTGCTCGCCGATCTCGACCTGCTCAAGAGCCTGATCGTAGGCCTCCTGGTAAGTCTCGGGAGGTCTCTTGGTGAAGGAACGGAAAAGCTTTCTCGCCCACAGGTTCCACCTGAAATCGGCAAGAGTCTCTTCTTAGTGAAAAGTCTCATTTGTATGACCTCTTTGTGAAAATGTTCCACGTACAATCGAAGTGTCTCACTTCATTCTTGAATCACATATTGGAGGTGTATGGCATCCTTCGGACGAGGTTTGACCCCCTGGAACTGCGAGCAAAAATATGTTGATAACTTCGTGAAAGAATCCAAGCTACCAGCAGGCAGCTTTCTGAACCACGTTTCCCGTAGTCGGTTAGGGTTGTTGGAAACATCCTACACATTGCTACTCTAGTAGTGTTCTGGACCTCCATCTGTTGGATAAAGCTCTCCAGGTGGCTTAAAGGGTCTTCTGTTTCGGAGAACTTATCTGTTGGCAATTTAAATTTTGGTGGGAGTTCCGCTACCTAGATCCTCCTAATGAAGGGAGCGTTCATCTCGCTCAATGGATCCTTTTTATCCTCTTTGTTCTTTCCTTTTCTTATCTGCTAGACCTCCTTCTGTAGCTTTGCCAACTGATCACTCAGTCGCTTGTTCCTAGGTTTCTTTGAATTGACCTCGGATTCTTCACTGTCGAGTCCCTCTGATGAACTGGCGACCTCTATCCGGTCCCCTTCGTGGACAGGATCTACTCGGGAAGTTTGTCGATTCTCTTCCTCTTGGGCCCGAGCGTTCCTTCTCTATGCCATTGGGTGAGGTACCTCTCGTTGCTCCTGGGTCAAAGCATCTACGGCAGACTTAACTCGCCAGGGCTGATATTGTGAAGGTCTTTTCGGAACTGGGGGCATGGGTCCCAGCCTATCCCGGATCGAAAGTTGGGGTCCAGTCCTGTCTCGAGCTGGCTCTAGAAGAGGAGGTCCCAGGCGGTCGAAGGCAGGCTGCCTAGCCCCGAACCTGCTCGGTTCTCCCTGATCATTTGGGTTTGTTGGTTGGACTATGATACCTTCGGCGAGCAGGCAGATACGGATGGTTTCCACGAAGGCTGCCGCTTGTTGGTCGAGCGCGGCCTGGCTCACTACAGGGTGGCCAGAAGCCCGCACATTAGTTGTTTAGACCAAAGCTTGATTGCTATGCCCAGACTTCTTCCCCTTTCTTGGTGCCTTTCGCGTAGGCCTCACCGAAAGTTGTTCTGAAACTCCATGTCGGCCTTGGGAAGAGCAGAGCCTCATGGTTCATGTAAAACAACGAAATGCAAATGCAAATAGTTGACTTGATTAACTGAGTGTAAGGTGTCCCCACAGACGGCGCCAGAAAGTGTTAACTGAAATTTTACTCGGGGTGAGAAATCTCAATTAACACCCTCAAAACCACTACCACGGAGGTGGTGGTCAAGGTAGAGTGTATTCTAGTCAGTGCTAGTTGAAAATGACAAAGAAAAATACTATTATCAATACCATCAAAAGAGAATGAACCAAAGAGAACGAAAATGTTTTCTTTATTCTTATTAATGGTGTATCGTTTACAAATATTTTTCAATCGCTCTTAATCTATCTAGGGTATAATAGGGTTGTTGTCGTATGCCTGTCGAAAATTAGTCTCCTCTTTCTGAAGGCCGAAGTCCTTCTTTTATACATTGTCTTCATAGGTTAAACTAATTGATTCTCCCCTTGATTTTCTCCATCCCTTCCCTTCTTATCGGACGAGATTTTAAATTTAAATGTCATTGACTTTGAGTTAATTGCTGAGTTGAGAATATCTTGGTGGAGATCAATTTGTTTCCTACTTGGATTCTATTACTTTTCCTGTACGTATGTAACGTCTTAAGATATGATCCTGTGTGTCTTCAGGTTTAGCATGATCCTCTATAGGGGTGAATATGGTGTATATTATGGTGAGATACATCAGATAGTGAGGTCGATCAGTGTCTTAGCCCCGATATTCAGGAGTTTAGTCTAGCCAGGAGCTAGGTCTGGCCTCCCTTGTCCTTTTGGAGCTAGATGCGGCCTCCTTCGGACACCCCACTATGTCAGCGAGGTATAGGCGAGCTTCTAGGGAGATTGCGAGGTAATCCTGACTTCGGGGGGATTTCCTGGTTTCAGGTTTGGTGATGCGGGCTTAATCTGACCGAGCCGGGCTCTACTTCGGCTGTTACTGGAGTCTGTCTTTATTCATGTGGGGCGGTATCGTAGCTTGGCTTCGGGTATCATGGTCTCCTGGTGGATGACCTCGGGCATGGAGCCAGGTTTAGAGGGAGGAAAATTTCCCTTTGGTCCCTAGCCAAATTTGGCTACCAACAGATGAAATAATAATTAATCCATATATGAGCATTCACAAAAGGTTCACATTGATTCCCTAGTTATGGGATTAGTTACACATGTTGAAAATAAAAAGAGAAGAGAAAGAAAAGATAAAACCCATCTCGGTCTTCAATGATGAATTCTTCTTCATCTTCAAATCTTCAATGTGTAAAGATGATTAAGAGAATTGTGTTGTTGTTGCTGTGTCTAGCCTGAAAGAGAGGTGATCTCTATATCTCCCTAAACCCTAAGAGTAAGATGTATTTAAAGGAACCACCAATTGATTTAAATCAGAAATCTGCCTTGGGCACGGAATTGTTCGACCGCTGTGATAATCCACAGCGGTCCTACAGCAGTGCTCTACTGATCTCAAAATTCTCGTCGACCGCTGTGATAATTCACAGCGGTACCACAGCGGTACCACAGCGGTCCTGCAGCGGTACTCTACTATCTTTGAAGCGATGTATCACTGCTACTATAATTCATGGCGGTCTTCACAGCGGGCAAGAAAATTTTCAGATTAACCCCTCATCTTTTCAATAATTCCTCTTTTTGCTAAAATTCTCCAAAACTCTTCACGTAAATCCAGAACCTGTAAATGCTCACAAACACAAATTAAAATACCTAAATAACTCAAGAAACAAGTAATTAATTGGAGGAATGGGGATCAAAAATATAAATATAAAATGACCGATCAGTAGACTGTAGGTTCCGGATTTTGGATTGCACAGCGGAATGGGGTTTTAAAATTTTAATGCAATCATAAACTAACCCATTTGTACAGTATAAACAAAAACAATAAGAAGGAGATGAAACTATTTCATACCAACGTTTGTAGGCTCCTTATTCTTTTCTATCTGCTTCCTGATTTGAACCACAAGATCTTTATGGCTATCTCCCGGGATTGGTAACGGCTTATGGGCGCATTACGGTACTCTGGAACAAGAAGGATGAAGAGAAGAATTTTTTTTTCTTCTTTTGGTTGAAAAAACCTAGAACTCTTACTAGGGTTTGTTTATTTTTTTCTTCTTTGATTCTATACACTCGAAAATTAACTCTCCATTCAGAACGTATGTTGTGTTGTTATTTTTCAAAAACATATATCATATATATATTTTTGATATTAATTAATATTAATTTATTTAATTTGATTTGAATTCAAACTCTTTTAAATTCAAATTTAAATATGTAATTTAATAGAATTAAAATAATCAAATTATCTTATCTTCGTTCAAAATTAAATATCAATCAACACCCTCCATCTAATGATTAATTACACAATTAAATAATCTAATTAATGAATTAATATAATCATTAAAATTCATTAATTAAATAATCTCATTATTAAATTAATTCCCGAATAGACACGTGTCACTTTCGTAACACAATTAATTGGACTATCCAATTAATTGACTGTGACCCTTGTTACCTTAATCAATCGGGCTAGCAGGGGGACCTAATGGACCAACAACATTTTGAGGTCCAATAATCCTTAGAAATAATTAATTAAACTCTTTAATTAATATTTCATGATTATTAACTTCGGTGTTATTCCATTAAAAACCCCGAAGCTGCATTCTCTCAACTATAGATGTTTTTACACAAACCAATAACTTTCGGTGTCCATCAATATAGCTATTACATATGGTATAATCCTCCCCACCTAGTTCATAATTAGAGCTGGGTCATAATGTCCATTATACCCCTCTAATCACATATTTTCCATTAAGTACCATTGATTCTCTAATGAACAATAAATCCTACATTCCTCACGGAATTAGGAGAGCACTCATAGTGTTCAAGCCTCGAATCAACACTTAAGGGAAATACTATCTGGTTCTAGCGAGAAGGAGTGGATTCCATTATTGTGTACAAACCTTCCCAACCGTAAGCCAACCGCGATCCCAACATACTGAGCATATTGATCAAGAATGCAACTCCGACCTCATTCATGGTACATCAAAAATAATAATCTAACCTGAAAGAGTCGATAAGACACTAAGGATTAAGATCACCCATTTATAGCCATCATTTGTCGATATATTTGAATCTCAGCGTAAACGGATCTTAGTGAGAGACTCATATAAATCATGGCCTAGTCCTATATGATCACATCATACAAGGTGCCTTCATTCTCATATCACCATATGAATGATCCAGGATAAGATCATCGTACATTACGGAATGGACCGCAGCTGTAGATTAACCACAAATAAAGTACCCAGCTTTATTTGCTATCTACAGACTCTTTAGATTGCTTGTTTCAAACTGAATCCATCTGTATATGACATTCATATACTCAGTTTGAAATTTCATACGGCAATCTTGGATGTTAAATACATATGTTATATAAAAGTATGAAACATTTTGAATGAATAAAATGCTTCTTTTATTTATGTTCAATTCACATTTACAAATTACAAGCTTTAAGGGAAAAAAACCCTAACAATCTCCCACTTGCACTAAAGCATGTGAGACATGTCTCGTAAACCTAGACCCTCTAGGTGACCCGTAAACATTTTAGTTGGTAAGGTCTTCGTAAATGGATCAGCATGATTGCCTTGTGATGCTATCTATGTCACGACCACATCTTCTTTCTGCACTATCTCTCCAATGAGATGATATTTCCTCTCTATATGCATCCCTCTCTTATGGCTTATTGGTTCTATGGAGTTAGCCACAATACCACTGTTAACACAATAAAGTGTGACGGGCTTATCCAGATCTAGAATAACTTTCAAATCACTCAAGAATTTTTGGAGCCAAACAGCCTCTTTAGCATCTTCATAAGCTACTACATATTCGGCTTCCATGGCGGAGTCAGCAATACAAGATTGTTTAATACTCCTCCACATAAAGGATCCACCACCAAGGGTGATTACTGATCCAAACGTGGATTTCCAAGAATCCCTGTCTGACTGAAAATCAGAATCCGTGTATCCTAACGGGATCAAATCCTGTCCAGAATACATTAGCATATAGTTTCTCGTTCTCCGAAGATACTTGAGAATAGTCTTGATAGTAACCCAATGATCCAATCCTAGGTTGAACTTGTATCTGCTAGCTACTCCCATTGCAAAGCAGATGTCCGGTCTCGTGCATAACATAGCATACATGAGACTACCTACTGCTGACGCATAGGGAACATGTCTTAGATCCTCAACTTCTTGAGGTGTCTTAGGACATTGTTCCTCAGACAAGTGAACTCCATGCCTGGAAGGGAAATTACATTTCTTAAAGTTCTGTATAGAAAAATGTATAAGAATCTTATCGATATATGATGCCCGAGACAATGCTATGAGTTTGTTCTTACGATCCTATATAAGCTAGATCCCCAGAACATAACTTGCCTCTCCCAAATCTTTCATTTGGAATTGGCTAGCCAGCCAACCCTTTACTTCCAATAATACCCCTACATCATTCCCAATGAGTAAGATATCATCTATGTAAAGAACTAAGAAAACTACTTTTTTGTCAATGATGCGCTTGTAGACACAAGGCTCATCAACGTTTTGCTCTAAGCCATAGGTTTTGATCACATCATCAAACCTTATGTTCTAAGATCTAGATGCTTACTTATGTCCATAAATGGACCTTTGCAACTTGTAAACCTTTTGCTCTTGATCTAGAGACACGAATCCCTCTGGTTGCACCATGTAGATGCTCTCATCAAGATTACCATTCAAGAATGCAGTCTTGACGTCCATTTACCAAATTTCATAATTGAAATAGGCTGCAATGGATAAGAGAATCCGAATAGACTTAAACATGGCTAATTACGAGAAGGTCTCTTCATAATCGACCCCCTCTTTCTAGGTATAACCCTTGGCCACCAGCATTGCCTTGAAGGTCTTTACCTTCCCGTTTACTCCTCTCTTTCTTTTGTAGATCTACTTACAACTTATAGGCTTCACCCCATCCAGTAAGTCTATAAGTTCCCAGACTAAATTAGAGTACATGGACTCCATCTCGAGATTCATGGCTTTAAGCTATTCCTCTTTGTCAAGATCTTCCATTGTATTCTTAAATGTCAATGGATCATCCACACTATCAGTAGAGACGACATCTTGTCCCTCACCTATACCCAAATAGTGTTCAGGTTGTCTCACAACCCTCTCACTACGTCTAGGTGGTAGTGTATCCAGACTAGGAATCATCTGACTATCAGATGTCAATAGATCAAAAACTCTTGTTGATTGAGCACTAGTTGTACCATGCTCCATTTCATTGAATACAATCTTACTTCGAGGTTTATGATCACTAATGCAGCTATCCTCAAGAAACGTTGCATTTGTCGATACAAATACTTTGTTCTCTTTAGGATTATAGAAGTATCCACATCTGGTCTCCTTAGAATATCCCACAAACAAGCAGACTACTGACTTGGGGTCTAGCTTTCCACTTCTGTTCTTCAGCACGTGTGCTGGATACCCCCATAAGAGAAAATGTCGTAAACTAGCTTTACGACCATTCCACAACTCTAAGGGAGTCTTAGGAACAAATTTGGATGGGACTACATTCAAAATGTAAGCCGCAGTTTGTAATGCATATCCCAAAAAGGAATTTGGTAATGATGAGAAACTAATCATAGATCTCACCATTTCCATTAGGGTTCTATTTTTCCTCTCTGTGACACCATTATGTTGTGGTATACCAGGAGCTGTGAGTTTCGACACTATCCCATACTCGACCATAAAATCTTCAAACTCTTGGTCAAGGTACTCACCTCCATGATCTGATCGTAGAGACTTGATAGTCTTTCCTAACTGGTTGTCAACTTCAGATCGAAATTCTTTAAACTTTTCAAAAGTTTCTGACTTCTGTTGCATTAGGTAGACATATCTGTATCTAGAGTAGTCATTTATAAAAGTGATATAATACTCATAGCCACCCCTTGCTTTAACATTCATCCATCCACAGACGTCTGAATGTATAAGCTCTAGTGGTTCTTTAGCTCTAAGCCATTTTCCAGTAAAAGGTCTCTTTATCATTTTACCTTCCAGACAGGATTCCCAGACAGGTAATGTGCCAACCTTTAACTCACTTAGAGGTCCGCTTTTAACTTGTTTATCTATCCTGTCAAGGTTAATATGGCCAAGTCTTAGATGCCACAGATACGTTTCATTTTCTATCTTTTGTCATTTTGTTTTTGGTTTTTCAACTTTAAACATTTCAGCATTGAGCAGTGTTGTATGTATTAACGACCTTAAAACATACAAATTGTTTTCGTTTAATCCTGGACATATATTCAAACCATTCTTTTCAATAATAACATACTTATTATTAAAAGAAACAGAATATAATCGTTCCAACAAATTTGAAACAGAAATCAAATTTCTTATGAATCCAAGAATAAAAAATACATTGTTCAAACAATAAAACAATTTCCAAAATGTAGTCTAACTACACCCACTGCTCTTGTTGACACGACATTCCCCGACCCAACACGCATAGAGAAGGCTCCCTCCTCAAGCTGTGTCCAAGAATCTGTCCACTGCATAGAAGAACAAACATGGTTACTGGCCACCCTAATCAACTATCCAGGGTGAAGAATAATCTTCCATTAAACACAACTCAAGAACATGTAAATCATATTTACCTTTTGTTTTCTTTTTCTTGGCAACCTCATTTAGATACTAAGGGCAGTTCGTCTTCTAGTGTCCAACCTTGTCGCGATAAAAACATTTTCCTTTGCCTTGGTCGGTGGATACGCTCTTCTTCTTTCCTTGGGCTTTCTATGGCTTGGGCTTACCCTTTGCCTTCCCAATAGGCCTCTTCCTCTTTTTATTTCTAGAGCAAGATGGTTCAGGCAACATTTGCCTCACCGATCTTACTTTTGTTGTCCTTAATCAAGGTCTCAAAAGTAGTGAGCTCATTGAGCAACTGAGTGAGACTGAGCTTTAGCTTGTTCATCTAATAGTTACTCTTGAACTGATCGAAACTCATCGGAAGAGTCATCAGTATGATGCTCACCTGATTGGGTTCATCAATGGCCCCGCCATTGATCTCTACTGTGTTGAAATAGGACATCAAGTTCAGGACATGTATCCGAACAGATGCGCCCTCTTTCATCCGAGCAAGCATTGCGGAACGAACAGTTTCAAGCCGCTTTTGCTCAGAAGGGCTGCTCGAACATAGCCTGCAATGACTCCATTATTTCGAATGCAGTACCCATTGTTTCGTGCTTAATGAAAACACGTATGTCATACTGGCTAATAGATATGTTCGGGTTTTCTCATCGGATGAGACCCATTTTTGATTTGCCTCACGAACAGTTCGTGCGGCATTAAGAATTCATTCAATCATACATTCAAACATGTGTGAATGTTCGGCATAAAATTAAGCATGATGCATGAAAATGTTTAATGAACAAGAACAACCCTAAGAAAACAATGTTTCTATGCCACGATAATCCAACATACCACAAGTAATTGCTGCCTCAGGGCCGGTCAAATTCTTGCATGTTGGATCAAGACCTTCTCAATCAAATGATATTCCAGAATAACTCTTATTCCAATATCATTCAACCATCATTGATTTAGTCAGGTTTTTAATTAACCAATTTAATTAAAACCTTCTGAGCGTAACTCGTCATTTCAGATCTCATGAGCTTAACTCGAGAATTGCCGCCTTAGGGTCGGTCAATCTCGAAATCCCCTCAGAAATCCTATCCGATAGGAAGTCAACCTTGGTATTGATTCTTATAGAAACCCTCCTTAGTAAGGACGAAAGCAAAGCCGTCATGAGGCCCTTACTAGAATCTCACGGTATTGAACTAATGATGGAGACCGTGGGATATAATGTTATATATCCCTCTCCCACTCACTATTTTATAATTAGAGTTTTCTATTAATATTAATGCATCTAGATTAAACAAGATTAAACGGCTAATTTCAATATAAATGTCTAGTGCATTAATCACAAATTATTAGAATCTCATTCCAATAACTAATAAACTAATATGATTTTTAACTCTTAAAAACTAGTTCATTAGAGATATTTCTAATCTATGTAAACTATTTACTAAGACTAGAATTATTAAATGTGTATTTACCAAGTTTTAACAATTACAACTAAACACATTGTTAGTTCCAATTATAACTAGGGGTTTAATCGAATTAAACCTAATATTTATAATGGACCCTACTAATCTAAGTAATAAAACACTTTAATAAATATACTACTAATTAATGAGAATTAAAAAGTTTTTACTTCTAAAAACTAATCCCATTAACTTATAGCCAATTATGTGAATTACCCATTTTAATCAAATTAAAAAAAACACATAATATAGAAGACTATAATGCATGTATGACATATCAACATATGTATGTATAGGCACACCTAATCTAAATGATATGTATATGTATGGCAATGCTTTAATCATCTCATAATAAAAGCATACAGTAGTTGACCGAGTACAATGGGTTATTTAACTTTTAAAAAATATATATATATATATAATTACAAAAGTTATCCAAGGCATTCCTTAGTCTTCAATTAATTCCTATATTCTTCAAGTCTTTAGGTTCTTCTTATTTTGGGCTTTTAACCAAGTCCAACTTGATAAAAAAAATTGTTTTTATTTTATTTTATGATCCATCTCATGAATCAAACCAAAAGCCCAAGTGTTACTCTAACACTTATTGGAGCCCAAGGCAAAAATAAATAAATAAATAAAATTTTCCCAAAAACTTTTTCAAATTCAGAACAAAAGAGCATTCGCACGTGGCCGTCATTAGAACGCATGATTGCCCGCAACTGCACACTCGACAATCGCGCCGTAGCAAGTACGCGCAAACAGCCAGCCGCGCACGAAGGCAACACAAGGGCTGCCTTGCGCGCAACCAGTCCGCGCACGGTGGACGTGCACTGCCAGCAGCCAGGGCACGCAGCCTGGCTGTTGTGCGCGCAGCACGTACAGGCGCAAGGCCTGGCTGCTGTGCACATAGCGTGCCTTGGCGCGCTGCCTAGTTGTTGTGAGGCAGTTCGCACCACGCGCCTACGCACGTCTCACATGCTCACGAGTTTCCGATTTCGCTCTTCCGCCTTCCGTCTTCTTCGTCCGATTTCTTCATACATATTTTACAATAAATATAAAGAAGAAAAAATACAACAAAGAAAATACAGCAGAAAAAAAAATAAAAATAATAAAAAATACATCCCAGCATTAATATTACATTAAAAAATAATTACAACATTTAATACGAACCCTAAAACCCATGTACCATAAAAATTTATGATTTTTATTAAATGATTTAATTTTAAACACTCATACAATCATAACGGCAGCGCCTACACATTCATACATGCAATCAGGAGCAATCGAATTCTATTATATTATACAAAAATGGCTCTGATACCATTTTGTAGGCTCCAGATTTTGGATTACACAGCGAATTGGGGTTTTAAAATTTTAATGTAGTCATAAACTAACCCATTTGTACAGTATAAACAAAAACAATAAGAAGGAGATGAAACTATTTCATACCAACGTTTGTAGGCTCCTTCTTCTTTTCCATCTGCTTCCTGATTTGAACCACAAGAACTTCCTGGCTATTTCCAGAGATTGGTAATGGCGTGTGGGCGCGTCACAATACTCAGGAACAAGGAAGACGCAGAGAAGAAAAAAAATATTTTTTTCCTTTTGGCCGAAAAAACCTATAACTCTTTCTAGGATTTTGTTTTTTTTCTTCTTTTTTGATTCTATACACTTAAAAATTGACTCTCAATTCTGAATTAACTTTCAATTCTGAACGTATGTTGTGTTGTTAGTTTTCAAATATATATATATATATATATATATATTTGATTAAATTAATTAATCAAATCTTTTAAGATATCTGATATCTTTAAAGATATTAATTAATATTAATTTATTTGATTTGATTTGAATTCAAACTCTTTTAAACTCAAATTTAAATATTTTATTTAATGGAAATAAAATAATCAAATTATTCTATCTTCATTCAAAATTAAATATTAATCAACACCCTCCATCTAATGATTAATTACACAATTAAATAATCTAATTATTTAATTAACATAATCATTAAAATTCATTAATTAAATAATCTCATTATTTAATTAATTCGTGAATAGACATGTGTCACTTTCGTAACACAATTAATTAGACAATCCAATTAATTAACCGTGACCCTTGTTACCTTAATCAATCGGGCTAGCAAGGGGACCCAATGGACCCACAGTATTTTGAGCTCCAATAATTCCTTAGAAATAATTAATTAAACTCTTTAATTAATATTTCATGATTATTAACTTTGGTGTTATTCCACTAAAAACCCGAAGCTGCATTCTCTCTGTTAGGATTATGCTCAATAGCAAGAGTGTAATATTGTAATTGACAATCTTTTCATATAAATAAAGTGATTTTTGATTCTACAAAATCTTATAGCATTTATAATTATAATTGTCAAGGTAAATAATCATAAGGTCAAAAGACTATGAGATATGAAGAATTGTTTGTACATCCGGATATGTATGAGGTAGACACAATTCTTTAGTTAGTCTTGAATAACGTTCACAACTTAAGTTAAAGGTTGGGCACCTCTATCTTGATAAAGTTGTAGAATTCTTTTACTAGCATTTGAGTGGGATCAAATGAGTTATGATGAGTCTAAAATCATCGAAAGGTTTTCGAGTAAAAGAATCTAGTGCACTGGGTGCATTGAACTGGATCACAATGAAATACTTTATCTAGAACCGTCACTAGATATAAGTCTTTTCATTATCAGGACAATCGGAGAGTCTATCTAAATCCTGAGATAAATGATGGACTTATGGTTGCAAGTGTTATCATTTGAGCTATCAATGAGTACGATTATATAGCATAGTCTATCCTCGATAGTTTGGTGGTATTCATTTGTTAATCGATAGAGGACTTCATTTATAGATATGGACATCATGGCTCCATTTATTAAATGAGAGTATAGTATCATCATATAGATGTTTTGAGGTATTGGATATTAAATCTCAACGTTGAGTTTTCAATAATGATTATTGAAGACATGGCTTCTGGACAAGTCAAAATATCCAAGTTGAAAATGTGGTCAGATGAGGAAATATGGTAACTTGGAGAGCTATAGGCGGTCTATGAGCTCTTGGCGATTACTGATATTATTCACGAGGATACACCATCTCCTATAAGATTGTCTAGGGTATGAATGAGAAACATCTCCTTATTCTATCTTTATTTAAGAGTTCAATTTTAGCCCTTTAGTGGAATGAGTTAAAATTAATAGATCGGACCTAAGTGAATCATTTGTTGATTGTGATTAGGTTATGTCTATTGAAGCTTAAATTTAGATAGCCCGCCAAGATCCACAATCCACACATACTTGCATGAATCACTTGATATATTCTACCGGACCAATTTATGGGTCCATCTAGAATTGCATTTAATATATTAAGAATATAATATGTCTATTATTTATTTAATGGGCTGCACTATTATATTAATATATTAAAAGGAGACATGTAGGCTTGTTTTTTTTAGTAAGAATAAGTCTGGTTCACATGTGGGCTTTTATTTAAAGTCTAATGGATTAAATAAAATAAGAAAAATAATATTGGGCCCATATATATATGGTGTGGGCGGCAAGGCTAAATAAAATAGCCCAAGATACTATTTTATTTTATTGTTTTGATTAAATGGGAATTAATTAATTATTTAATTAATTAATAGTTTAAATCAAAATCTTTTCCTGATCAGTAAATTAAATACTATGTGTTGGATTAGGGTTGGAATTCTTTTAAGTGATAGGAGTCCTAATGTGGTAAGGATTAAGTCCACATACACCCCTTATTATACAAAGAATTCGGCCACCACTAGTCCTACAAGGGTTAGGATTCTTGAATTGATAGGAATTAGGGAAAAGGACAATTCCTTTTCAAGTAAGGAAATTAACCAACCCTAGATTTCCTATTCAACGAATTCGGCCAACCCTACTTGGTGAAGGAGAAAATTCGGCCAACCTATAAATATAAGGTTATGAATTTTCGGCCACCAAGAAGCAAAAATAGAGAGAGATTTTTGTTTGTTTTGAAAATAAAAAATCCTACTCTATACACATAGATTTTCGGCCAAGAGAGAAAAAGAAAATAAGTTCTCATTCGATAGTGCACTTACAAGCTTTTAACATCAAAAGGTTTTGTGCACACTTTCGATTTAGGGTTACGTGAGTTTCAATCATACTGATTGTGAATTCAAAAGTGACCGAAACTATTTTTTTAGGCTCTTGGTGTTTTACTATTGAAGATCAAGATCAGAAATTCCATACATCCATTCTAAGATAAGCAATTCAAAGAAAAAAGGGAGACCACGCTCCTAGGTGATTCACGTACGTGCTAGGATTGAAGATCTTGCGGATTACCATCGACGTAAGTCAATTGGATCACGCGACAAGAGGTATTTAACTCTAACCGTATATTTTAGTTTAATTAATTAAAGGGTTAAGGTTCAAATCTTTAGAAAAATTTTAAACTATACGAAAATTATTTTTTCGCCTTCCGCAGCTGTTTTAAGCAATTTTTCCCTACACTCTCAACTGTAGATGTTTTTACACAAACCAATAACTTTCAGTGTCCATCGATATAGCTATTACATCTGATATAATCCTCCCCAAGTAGTTCATAATTAGAGCCGGGTCATAATATCCATTATACCCCTCTAATTATATCTTTTCCGTTAAGTACTATTGATTCTCTAATGAACAATAAATCCTACATTCCTCACGAAATTAGGAGAGCACTCATATTGTTCAAGCCTTGAATCAACCCCTAAGGGAACTACTATCTGCTTCTAGCAAGAATGAGTGGATTCCAATATTGTGTACAAACCTTCCCAGCCGCAAGCCAAACCGCGATCCCAACATATGGAGCATATTGATCAGGAATGCAACTCCGACCTCACCCATGGTACATCAAAAATAATAATCTAACCTGAAGGAGTCGATAAGACACTCAGGATTAAGATCACCATTTATAACCATCATTTGTCGATATATATGAATCTCAGCGTAAACGGATCTTAGTGAGAGATTCATATAAATCATGGTCTAGTCATATATGATCACATCATACAAGGTGCCTCCATTCTCATATCACCATATGAATGATCCAGGATAAGATCATCAAACATTACGGAATGGACCGCAACTGTAGATTAACCACAAATAAAGTACCCAGCTTTGTTTGCTATCTACGAACTCTTTAGATTGCTCGTTTCAAACTGAATCTATCTGTATATGACATTCATATACTCAGTTCGAAATTACATCCGACAATCTTGGATATTAAATACACATGTTATATAAAAGTATGAAACAATTTGAATGAATTAAATACTTCTTTTATTTATGTTCAATTCACATTTACAAATTGCAAGCTTTAGGGGAAAAAACCCTAACATAGACTGATCGTGCCAAAATTGTTATATTTCCTTAACTTGGTTGATTAATGCATTGTGTTTAAATTCCATTTCTTTCCAATCACCAGTCACCAATCACCTTAACCCCGTTACAACCAAATGGAAAAGACCTAGTTGATCTTAGGGGAAATCTTACTTGGGAATGTTAGTCGATGCATGCTCTTTCCACGTTCATGGCACTTGATGTTGGGTTTTTTGCCCTAAAGCTTGTAATATGTAAATATAATTTGAACATAAATAAAAGAAGTAGTATATTCATTCATTTTGTGTCATACTTTATATAACATGTGCACTTAACAACCAAAATTGCCAGATGTAATTTCGAACTGAGTATATGAGTGTCATATATAGATGGATTCAGTTTGAAATGAGCAATCTAAAGAGTCCGTAGATAGCAAATAAAGCTGGGTATTTTATTTGTGGTTAATCTACAGTTGCGGTCCATTTCGTAGTGTACGGTGATCCTATCCTGGATCATTCATATGTGGATCTGAGAATGGAGGCACCTTGTATGATGTGATCATATAGGACTCGGCCCTGATCTATATGAATATCTCACTAAGATCTGTTTAACGATGAGATTCATATATATCAACTAATGATGGCTATATGTGGGTGATCTTAATCCTTAGTGTCTTATCGACTCCTTCAGGTTAGATCGTGGTCTTTGATATACCATGGGTGAGGTCGGAGTTGCATTCCCGATCAATATACTCCATATGTTGGGATCACGGTTTGGCTTGTGGCTGGGAAGGTTTGTACACAATAGTGGAATCCACTCCTTCTTGTGAGAAGTAGATGGTAGTTCCCTTAAGGGTTGATTCGGGGCTTGAACAATATAAGCGCTCTCCTAATTCCGTAAGGAATGTAGGATTTATTGTTCATTAGAGAATCAATGGTACTTAATGGAAAGATATGATTAGAGGGGTATAACGGACATTATGACCCAGCTCTAATTATGAACTACTTGTGGAGGATTATACCATATGTAATAGCTATATCGATGGACACCGAGAGTTATTGGTTTGTGTAAAAACATCTACAGTTGAGAGAGTGCAGCTTCGGGTTTTTAGTGGAATAACACCGAAGTTAATAATCATGAAATATTAATTAAAGAGTTTAATTAATAATTTCAAAGGATTATTGGAGCTCAAAATACTGTGGGTCCATTAAATCCCCTTGCTAGCCCAATCGATTTAGGTAACAAGGGTCACGGTTAATTAATTGGATTGTCCAATTAATTGTGTTACGAAAGTGATACGTATTTATTCGGGCATTAATTGAATAATGAGATTATTTAATTAATGAATAATGGTGATTAAATAAATTAAATAATAAGATTATTTAATTATGTTGTTAATCACTAAATGGAGGGTGTTAGTTGATATTTGATTTTGAATAAAATAAGATAATATGATTATTTTATTTTATTAAATTAAATATTTGAAATTGAATTTGAAATGTTTGAATTCAAAAATAAATATTTAATTTAAAAGGATATGAGATATTTTTGTAAAGTTTTTGAAAATCAAATAAGATTTTCGGTTTGTTTTGCTTTGATATATATGAGATATATATTTAATTAAAAAGCAATATAACTGAATGAGACAAAATAGAAAAGTAATGTGATTACTTGAGAGAAGAAAAAAAGTGGTCGTGCACAGCAAAAACGAATAGCAAATAAAAGAAAAAAAATATTAGTGTGTGGTGAGACCACAAATGCTGCACTTCTAGAGTTTGTTTTTGTGTGTGTTCTTCTCTTCTTCCTCCATACAGGTCCTGAATATCGTGACGCGCCCACACGCTGTTACCAGTTCCGGGAGATAGCGAGGAAGATCACGTGGTTCAAATCAGGAGCAGTTCGTATTAAAGTGAAGGAGCCTCCTACGTAGGTATGAAAATGTTTCATCACTTTATTATTTCATTTGATTATTACTGTACAAATGGGTTAGTTTAATGATTGCATAAAAATTTTAAAACCTTCCGCTGCGCAATCTGTAACCCTAGATTCCAACACTTGATTCTTTCCTAAGACATATTCACTGAAAAGAGCGTTTATTTTGTACGAAATGTATGCAAGCTATTTTGATTCCATTACATAAATTCATGTGCATACTTATTACATGAGTGTGAACCTAGGTTCTGAGAGGAAAAATAAGAGAGATCCCGTGTGAGAATCTAGTGTTGAAGAGAATTATGCTCGAGGTGTGAGAGTGAGTAGTTTCTAAGGCGATGGCACTTTAAGTGTGGAATTCGTGTTGTGCGAGTTTCCCTTGGGGTGCCACGGGGTTATTTAGAATATTTTGCAAGAGCCTATTCCTCACTCACATTATCTCGTGCTTATCTCTCGGCTAGTTGGCTTGCATCGTATTTGTTTGAGTTTATGAATTTTTAGATTGAGTCATGTTTGTTGTGTCATGTGTCTTTGTTATTTGTTTTGAGTTTGCTGGAGGATGAGCAACGGTTTGGTTTGGGGGTATTTGATCGCGCTAAAATTGTTATATATTTTGGCTCTTATATCTTTATCCCTTGTCTCATTTGCTGGTATTTATGTGTGTCTTATGGCTCTTCTATTATGTTTTGCAGGCAATAGGAGTAAACTCGGTCTTGGAGAAGGAAGTGGAGGATTCGGGAGAAAAGCTAGCCAATTGAAGCAAGAAGAAAGGAAGCAGTGCCCTGGGGTGTGTGCATGTACCCTTACTTGCACACCACATGTGCATTCCTAGGTCCAGACCTTTGCTGGTCCATACCAGCGAACCTACCCACGAATCGGAGATCAGAAGTCACCCAGATTGACCAAGTGCCAAGTTTGCTGGTACTGCGCTGGTCCTAACCAGCAAAGTTACCAGCGAACAGATGAAGGAATCAGCTGGAGAAGATGTGCGGGGGATCACTGTGCGGGTACACTACCCTCGAACATGTACCGGCACACTACGTACATCAGGCTGCCACATCAGCATTTCAGACCTAATTTAGTAAGCTCTATATATACACCATTTTCTGATTTTGAAACCTCTCTCTCTCTCCTCTTCTCACCATTTTACTCTCTCCTAAGAACACTTATTTCTAATCCTTAACCACTAACTTAGATCTAGGAATCATTCCTCACCAAACCTACTTATCAAAGGACATTTGGAGATTGGATTTAAGCTTCAAGAAGGAGAATTCTACATGGGTCTTCTCTATCTCTCTTTTGTCCTAATTATTTGTTTGTATTTGTTATGAGTAGTTAAATATCCCACTAAGGGATTGGTGTGAAACACTTGTGAACTTTGGGCTTTTTTAATGAATTCTATCTTTATTAAATCTATTAATTATGTTTCATTCATTGTTTTAATTACTTCCCCTAATTGGTTGTCATTGATTGTACACTCCTATCTTTGCTAATTGACTAAGGAAATTAATTGAGTAGTTGACTAGGTATACACTCTAGTTGGTCTTCTTAAGCTCACTTGAATGGAATGGTCAAACAAGAGTACACTCCTCGAGTGAGACCCGGACTTAACAATCTCAATCTTTATCTAATCTCAATCGGGTAATCAACTTTATATACTCTAGGTTGATTGCTTGTGAGAGGTTAAGCACCAGCACTATACCTTATAGGTTGGTGATTTATAAAGAGGTTAGTCCCTTAACTTGACAAAGGAGCATTCATAGAAAATCCTAAGTCAGTGGTCAATCCTATACACTCGAGGTTGATTACTTATGAAGGATAATCTCAAGTGAGTGTCCAATACTATACACTCTATGTTGATCATTTATGAGGGATAAATAATCAACATTATATACTCTAGGTTGATTACATAAGATTAATGTACACTAATGAGAGTTCATGATTTTCCCATTATTCACTTGTTGGATCCATCAATACCTTAGTTTCCACTCATCTCATTCATTCTAACCTAGTTGCATTTAGTGTAACTTAGTTTAATTGCATTTTAGTTGTTAATCTTTCTCAAACCAACCATGACATTTTAATTTTATACATTTTAGTATTATTAATCCTAATCTAATCATCACTACCCCTAATCCCTATGGACAATACCCTCGCTTGTCGATGTACTTGTTTTGAAAACTTTAGATCACATTGCTAGGAACTTCTTAAAAATATCTTTTGAATTCGCGATTTGCTGACGACACAAAAAGCACGTTCATAGACCATGGAAAGTGGGCAGCAAATTGTAGTGGAAACTTTCAGTTCATAATTCCTTGCTGCCACATCTAACACCATGCATAATGGATTATTGTCGACAATAGGCATGCTATAGTCCTTCATGGTCCTGATAGGTTTGGTCGGTGCCACTGGTCCCTCTGGATCCTATTGGATGATGTGATTTCCATTCTCATTATGTGACATTGTTGCTTATTTGATACGATCAATGTTATCATTCAAAGGTAATAGTTCTCCTTGAAGGGATCTTCTACCTTGCATTCACCGTCGAGACCTGAAACAAAAGACAAACAGACAATAAACTACGAAAAAGAAAAATAAACAAAATAAAAACTAAAAATCTAAAAATTAATTACTCGACTACCTAAACTAGACTAAATCTATTAACTAAAACTAAAACTAGAATTAACCAATAAATTCAACTAATCTCCGGCAGCGGCGCCAAAAACTTGATTGTTTGAAATCGTGTTAATAAAAACAGTATTCGTAAGTGCACGAATCGTGAAGATACGTACAACAGCAAGTAAGGATCGTTCCCACGAGGAAAAGTTATTTACTAATTAAAACTAATTCTAATTCTAATTAAATAAAATGTAACCAGAAGTTTTTGATGAATTGATTAAACTAAAACTAAATTTAAAAAAATTAAGAAAGCATTTGATAGAAAATTGGTTTGCGATCAATGGATGAAAGAACTAGGTCATCAATGCTCCCCTACTATGTCTACTCAATGTTTCGAATTAACTTGTGAAAAAGATATTAATCAAGATTAGGGTTCGCACTTATCTTAAGTATGATTGCTACCATATGATCCTGGGATGAATCCAGTGTTCTCAATTATAATTTACCCATAAATCAATGGCGCAAACTACAACCGAGAACTCATTAAGTGCAAGAACTAATTAACCAAAACCTATTTGCATAAATCAATGCTAAGATCATTTTTACCCATTTAATTGAATATTAATTAAGATTGCGTGTAAATCAACACTCCAAACTTAATTATTAAATTAACAAAACCCTAAATTCATGTCAGTGTATAATCATAGATTAACAGGAATAAAGAATTAAAACAAAGAATGAATTGAATGAATCAAAACTTGAATTAATTAAAATATAGTCAATTCTAACAAAAAATATTCATAAAGGTTCACATTGGTTTCCTAGTATGGATTTAGTTACACATGGCAAAAATAAAAAGAGAAGAGAAATAATAGATAAAACCCATTGATGCCTTCAACGAATTCTTCAAGTCTTCGATGGTTGAATTCTTCTTCGCCTTCGGATCTTGTATGTGTTAAGATGGATGAAAGAGAAAGGTATTGTGAGGTTTATGGTGACAGAGTGGTGGGAACGGAGAGTTTTTCTTAAAGAAACTCATGGTATTTATAGGTTATTTCTTCTTATGGACTCCTAATTTGCTTTGTTGTAGGAAAGTAGAATGAAACAAGGAATTGGAATCCTTTCCTAACTTAGATTTCCTCTTTTGATGATTGACTCTTAATTTGAGTTTAGGAAGTTTCTCAAACATGTCTTGATCTTCTAGAGTCATTAAAATTTGATTTGAGAAGTTTAGGAATAATTCTGAACCAGTTCGGAGTGGTTTTCCACCAAAAATCCGTCAAATTGTGGCCTTGGTCGCTCCATGGGTCAACAGCGGTCCAAACCGCAATACAATTATGATGTTTTCCACTACGTAGTCCGCTGCATAGGTTGCTTTGCACAAACCACGGTCTAGCCCGCAGTTGACTTCTCTAACACTGATATTCGGTTACTAAATTAGGCATAACTTCTTCAAGAAATATCGAAATTGTGATCTACAAAGTGCACCGGAAACTAGACTTCCGGGGAATTCCAAATATAGGTGGCAGGAAACCCATTTCAAACCGAGGAAGGAGATATGAGCTCCGAAATATGAGTGATCTGCACTTGCCAAAATTCACCTTTTTGTTCATGTTCTCCAAAATAACATCCAACATCACTTCTATAGAATATGACCTACACATACTCAACAAACACATAAAATATCTAATTTCACTCAAGAACAAAGCAGAAATAATAGGAAATAGGGACCTAAAACATGTATGGAAATAGACCGATAACTGCAAAGGTAAGGGACCCGCGCACTACACGCACAACAGACACCTGAGACTAATCAGTATTCAGTGTTTACGAACTGTACGGGTAAGGACCCACACACCACCAGTACAAAAGTGACCAGAGACAAACCAAGCTACAGTGTGCGAGTACTACGCGGGTAGGTACCTGCACACCACCAGCGCAGCAGATATCAACAGAGAGGTCATTCAACACGCTAAGAAAAGTACACCAATGTGCATGTGCGGACATTTCCAATCAACCAACGGAAAATGAAACACAAAAAATAAATCCACATTAAGAACACAACCACACTAAGAACTAATATCAAGGTGAATGTGTGAGAAGTGTAAGAAAAACACACATAAGTAACAAAGAACAAATGCATGTCAATTCAAAGGCATGTAAGTGTGTGTGTGTGTGTGTGTGTGTGTGTGTGTGTGTGTGTGTGTGTGTGTGTGTGTGTGTGCAACTATTCTCTTCATCAGTCAAATCAAGTGATTTACCTTTTGAAAATATATGAACTAGGTTAAATTGCCTTAAGCAAACCTAGAGGGGGGTGAATATGTTTTTACACCTTTTTTTTCAATCCCTTGAAACAAACAAGAGTTTGTCCCTCTAGCTTGCTTGAATGACATATGTAGACAATCAATATGTATTCACAAACAAAGTGTTGTCAATAAAGTTTGCAAGTTGCTAGTGAAGGAATTATAATAAAACTAAAAACAAAGAATACTTGTTTTCTCAATAATGTTCAATATGTACAAGTACTAATCAAAGATGATTATATACAAATAAATCTAAGTACAAATAAAAATAATATTTACAACTTTGATCAAATGAAGTGCTTGCATCTCACACATTACAACAATCTTGTTTACAAGAATATCTAGAAATGAAGTTTGTGAAACAAGATACAAACATACACATACAAGTATAAAAGAGAGATAGGAAGAATTGACACATGGATTTTTTTAACGTGGTAAAACCTCCTTAGAGGAAACATCCATAGGTTGAATACAACCATCGGGTACTTTTATTATTGGAAAGTAGATAATACATTCCTCAAAAGTGACCAACAAATGACACACTCTTGTAGGGAAAAATAGATATAAAACGAAGCGGAAGAAACGAAAAATAGATTTCGTATGGTTTTAAAATTTTTCTCAAAGTTGAACCTTAACCTTTTAATTAATTAAACTCAAATATATACGGTTAGAGTTAAATACCTCTTGACGCGTGATCCGATTGACTTACGTCGATTGGTAATCCGCAAAATCTTTTCCGATGCCCGTGAACAGTACCCGCGTGAACAGTGATCATGAACAGTACCCGCGTGAACAGTGATCGTGAACAGTACCTGCGTGAACAGTGATCGTGAACAGTACCGCGAGATCTTCCAATCCGAACACGTACGTGAATCACCTAGGAGCGTGGTCTCCCTTTTTCTTTGAATTGCAAACCTGAGAATGGATGAACAAAGTTTTCTTTTTCTTTTGTTAGTCACAAAACAATCAAAAGAAGACAAAAATTATTCCGGTCACTTTTGAGTTCTCAATCTAATGATCGAAACTCGCGTGAACCTAATTCGATGTTGTACACACAAGCTTATTGATGAACAAGCAATCAGTGTACTATCAAAGAATAATCTTGTCTCTCTTTTATGTTTAGTAGAATAAAAATTATCCTTTTCTATGAATTGAGAAGAAGAAGAAAAATTGAATCATTCAATCAACTATGGTGGCCGAATTCTATATGTGGAATTATATAGGTGGCCGAAATTTTGCTTCCTCTTCTATTTAGGATTGCCGAAATCTTCCTCTAAATGGACTAGGGTTGCCACAAATCACATACCAAAAAGAGTTTGTGTTGCACCCTAATTTCCATCAACCTTTAGACTTCAAAACCTAATCCAACTCATAGATATTTTTATTCTTTTATAGACTAAATAAAAAGACTTCTTATTTGATTAAATAAATAAAATTAATTATTTATTTTCTTATCAAACAAGTCTTTTACTTTTAATATACTACTACCAATAGTATAACTTTAGGAAATATATTTCCTGATCAGAAAAAGATTTGTTTCTTAATTAAACAATTAATTAATAAATTAACTAATTCTTATTTAATTAAAACAATGAAACAAAATAATATATTAGGTTAATATATACACCTTGCCGCCCCACTTATATAAATTGGCCATATATTATTTTCTTATTTCATTTAATCCATTGGACTTTAAATAAAAGCCCACATGTGAACCAGACCCATTCTTACTAAAAGAAACAAGCCCACATGTCTCCTTTTAATATATTAATATAATAGTGCAGCCCATTAATTAAATAATAGACATATTATATTCTTGATATATTAAAAACAATTCTAGATGGACCCTTAAATCGGCCCGGTAGAATATATCAAGTGATCCATGCAAATACGTGTGGATTGGGGATCTTGACGGGCTATCTAAATTTAAGCTTCAATAGACACAACCTAATCACAATCAACAAATGATTCACTTAGGTCCAATCTATTAATTTTAACTCATTCCACTAAAGAGCTAAAATTGAACTCTTAAATAAAGATAGAATAAGGAGATGTTTCTCATTCATACCCTAGACAATCTTATAGGAGATGGTGTATCCTCGTGACTAATATCAGTAATCGCCAAGAGCTCATAGACCGCCTATAGCTCTCCAAGTTACCATATTTCCTCATATGACCACATTTCGAACTTGGATACTTTGACTTGTCCAGAAGCCATGTTTTCAATAATCATTATTGAAAACTCAACGTTGAGATTTAATATTCAATACCTCAAAACATCCATATGATGATATTATACTCTCATTTAATAAATGGAGCCACGATGTCCATATCTATAAATAAAGTCCTCTATCGATTAACAAATGTATACCACCAAACTATCGAGGATAGACTATGCTATATAATCGTACTCATTGATAGCTCTAATGATAACACTTGCAACCATAAGTCCATCATTTATCTCAGGATTAAGATAGACTCTCCGATTGTCCTCTTTAATGAAAAGACTTATATCTAGTGACGGTTCTAGATAAAGTATTTCATTGTGATCTAGTTCAATGCACCTAGTGCACTAGATTCTTTTACTCGAAAACCTTTCGATGATTTTAGACTCATCATATTCATTTGATCCCACTCAAATGCTAGTAAAAGAATTCTACAACTTTAACAAGATACAGGTGCCCAACCTTTAACTTAAGTTGTGAACGTTATTCAAGACTAACTAAAGAATTGTGTCTACCTCATACATATCCGGATGTATGAACAATTCTTCATGTCTCATAGTCTTTTGACCTTATGATTATTTACCTTGACAATTATAATAATAAATGCTATAAGTAATTGTAAGAATCAGAATTCACTTTATTAATATGAGAAGATTGTCAATTACAATATTACACTCTTGCCATTGAGCATAATTCTAACAACTCTATATTGGACTCAACTTCTACCCTATCCCTATTGGTAGATTGGAAATTCCTCAAAAGTGATCAACAAATGACACACTATCTATTGGACTCCACTTCTACACAACACCATTGAGAGGTTGGAAATTCCTCCAGAGTGATCAACAAATGATACAGTCTATGTTAGACTCTATGTCAACTCAATATCCTTAGTCTACCAATAATATAGTCTACTTTCTATCCAAGGCACTCTTGCCTCTAGAAAGTCTTTCTTACTTGATTATCCAAGCCACATGTCCTAATCAAGACTTCTTGCTTAGCTATCTGAACCACATGTCCTAACCAAAACTTCTTGCTTGACTATCCGGAGCCTCACACTCCTAGCAAGATTTCCACATTTTGCAAGGCAAATGATCTAAGTGTAATGCAAATGATGGCAAACACATGCAACATAAAATATATGATCAATGCATCCTATGGAAACTAGAAATAATCAATGAGCACACAAAGTGTATTTTTCTAGTTTATAATCCAAAAATGACACCACACAAAATGATGCATGAGCATATGAAATGTATGGATTAGGTACACTCCATGAAGATCTAGACATAGGAAACAAAGTTCACAAAATAAGATTGTCTAGATCTTATACATGAACAAAAACCTAGAGCATGCCAAATTTCCAAAAACACACTTTAATCCTAGATTTTATTCATGTCACTAAAGCTTGAAATAAACATGTTCATGAAGCACATATCCAAGACTTTAGAACTAAAACAAAAATGCTAGAAACACAAGATATGATCAAACAAATCTCTAGCAATCATTTAGAGCATATATTCACAAAATAATCAATTAAATCCTAATAAGCCCTAAATATTAAATCAAATGTGGTAATCCTAGATATATTTAACTACAGAGTCCTCGCACATGAAAAA
Organism: Dipteronia sinensis; assembly: GCA_033220585.1. NCBI lineage: Eukaryota > Viridiplantae > Streptophyta > Magnoliopsida > Sapindales > Sapindaceae > Dipteronia > Dipteronia sinensis. The sequence continues at coordinate 19,550,047 of CM065638.1, read as the reverse complement.
GCTACTGATCATGAAAATAAAGTCAATCAAAGCACAAATAACCCTAGATAATAAGCTAGTCACAATAAACTCACAAACAAGTGAAAAACTAGATTAAAGAAAACCTAGATCACAATCAAGTCTCTAAGTAGACAAATCTTGCTTATAATTGAAGTTCTATCACTCATCAACATTTGTTCAAGTCACATACACGAAAATAGAAAGAAGACTCGAGGTGATTGAATATTTAAAAGTGCAAATCACAAAAGATAATCAACTACCTTGTTAATTCGTGTGCAGTCACGAAGTTGGTGTAGATCTACCAAAATACTTGAACAAAAGACTTCAAGGTTGCTTAGAGATGATAGAGGACTTCAAGACGAAACGTTTTCAACTTGAATCACTCAAATCGGATAAGCATTGAGAGAGATATGGTGATTCAAAGTTGAGAGAAAAAACTGAAAATTTTTATGCACTTAATCTTCTTCAAATTCGAAAATGAAAGGGAATGAGATATTTAAGGGAGAGGGAAAGAGAGGGAATGGGGCAACCAATGGCCACGTGCCAACTCAGCTCCCCGAGGAGGCGTGTGGCCATCTCGGGGGTAGGAGGCCCTCCTCCCCGAGATGGTCACGGCCCTTCTCGGGGATGGGTGGCAAATGGCCTTTGGCCATTTGCTTCCTCCCTCGCGCACCTTCGCTTTCTTCAACCGTTCTCCAGCCTCCGAACTCCGAATTTGAATCCGTTTTCAGATTACGAACCGGGACTCTCTCACGCAAATGGATGACTATGAAACTTTTATCATAAAATAAGGATTTGACTCGATACACGAAGGCGAAGACAATGCATGGTAAGTGACCGGAAAGTTTCGTAACTTTTTACTCGAAACTTGAAAACTAATGAATGAGTAACCGAAATGACCGGAACTCAATAAGGAATAATATAAGATCAAATTCAAGTCTGAAGTCTATAAAATATAAACAAATAAACACATGAACACACAAGAATGCCATTTCCTAGATATAGTCCTAGAACATGCAATTTACAAAATTGTCAATTTAAGTCTAATGCATGAGCATTCAATATCAAGTGTGTGAATGTGTTATATCAATTGAGCACAATGATGCAGGGACACATATGGATGCAATGTGTGTGTGTGCCTTAATGCCTTGCAAGAGGATAGAGGTCTTAAAATACCTTTGTAGACAATAACATTTTCTCCTCTTATAGGCTTCACTTTGCTTGAAGAGTTGTCCAATTTCCTTGAAGCTTGATAAACCGTGAATCCTAGACAACTGAACAATACAAAGTAAATGTTCTTTTGAATAATGCCAACATAACTCAAAATCCTAACAGAGATCATTTTGGCAAGCAACTCCTTAGCATCCATAAGCTCCCTCTTTATCATGTTTTGACTCTCTTTGACTCTCCTCACTTCATCATTTAAGTGAGTCACTTCAGTTGTAAGCTTGAGATTCTCCTCCTTCAATTTTTGAATCTCCCTTTTATTCTTCAACCTAGAGTCTTCAAAGTATTTGATGAAGTATTCAAGGTCCATGCTGAAATATACAAACACGGTTAAATTGCCTTAAGCTAACCTAGAAGGGGTGAATAGGTTTTTATACCTTTTTCAATCCCTTGAATCAAACAAGAGTGTGTCCCTCTATCTAGCTTGAATCACAACATTTTGAACAATAAAGCATAATTAGACAATCAATAAGCATTTTCAAACAAGGCATTGTCAATCAAGTCAACAAGTTGCTAGTGAAGGAATTATAATAAAACTAAAAACAAAGAATACTTGTTTTCTCAATAATGTCCAATATGTACAAGTACTAATCAAAATATGATTACATACAAATAACTTTAAGGGCAAATAAAATGATATTTACAGCTTTGATCAAATGAAGTGCTTGCCTCTCACACATTACAACAATCTTGTTTACAAGAATATCTAGATATGAAGTTTGTGAAACAAGATACAACCATACACATACAAATATAAAAGAGAGATATAAAGAATTGACACAAGGTTTTTTTAACGTGGTAAAACCTCCAAAGAGGAAACATCCACGGGTTGAATACAACCATCAGGTACTTTTATAATTGGAAAGTAGATAAGAAATTCCTCAAAAGTGACCAACAAATGACACACTCCATATTGGACTCTATGTCTACCCAATCCCGATTGGTAGATTGGAAATTCCTTAAAAGAGATAAACCCATTGAAACACTCTCTATTGGACTTCACTTTTACATAACACCATTAAGAGCTTGGAAATTCCTCAAGAGTGATCAACCCATTGAAACACTCTCTATTGGACTCCATGTCAACTCAATATCCCGGGTCTACCAATAATATAGTCTAATTTTTATCCAATGCACTCTTGCCTCTAGTAAGTCTCCCTTGCATAGCTATCTGAATCTCCCCTATCCTAGCAATAAATTCTTGCTTAACTATCTGGATCTTCCCGATCCTAGTCAATACATTTTGCTTGGTTATCCGGACCACTTGTCCTAACCAAGACTTCTTGCTTAGCTATCCGGACCATATGTCCTAGCCAAGACTTCATGCCTTTTACAAGGACTTCCTAGTGTGATCAATGAATGCAAAATGCAAACAAGTACTCAACATAGAATATAAGATAAATACATTCTATAGGAACTAGACATAAGCATGTGAGTTAATAAATCAAAATTGTCTAGTTACTATACATGAACAAATCCTAGAACATGTGAAACACCTAAACACATTTAATTCCTAGAATCATTCATGCAACTAAAACTTGAATCAATCATATACATTAAGCACACATTCAAGGTTTTAGTAACAAACATAAACATGCTAGATTCACAAGACATGATCAATGAATATTCTAGCAAGTATTTAGAGGATGCTTTTATGCACAAATCAATTAAATCCTAATTAACTCTAAATATGAAATCAAATGTGCTAACCCTAGATATGTTTAACTAATGAGTCCTAGCACATGATAATGCCATCAATCATGAAAATAAAGTCAATCAAAGAACAAATGGCCCTAGATAATCAGCTAATCACAAAACAACTCACAAACATGTGAAAACCTAGATTTCAAGAAAAACTAGTTCACATTCAAGTCTCTAATTAGACAAGATTAGCCTATAACTGAAGCTCTACTTCTCAAATGCTTTTTTTTTTTCAAATAACACATACATATAGAAGAAGAAAACCCAAGGTAATTGAAGACTTTGAAGATCAAAACACAAAGAATAGAACAATACCTTGTAATCTCGTACAGTTTCGGTTTTGAGTGTAGAACCACAACAAAACTTGAACAAATGGTTGCATACTAACTTGGAGAAGGTAGGGGACTTCAATACAAAGATTATCCAACTTTAATCACTCAAATCAGATAAGAAATGAGAGAGATATGGTGTTTGGAAGATGAGAAAATTGGAGAGAAAATTTTGAACATCTATTTTTTTTCAAGTTTTCTTCTTTTTCTCAACTTATGAAAAATGAGAGGGAAATGAGATATTTAAAAGAGATGGAAGAGAGAGGTTTCGAGTGACCAATGGCCACACACCACCTCAGCTCCCCGAGGAGGTGCGTGGCCATCTCGGGGGCAGGAAGGGTGAAATTCCCTTAATATTATAGTGTTATAGTGTCAAATATACCTAGGGGTGAATAGGTATATCCTCAAAATTCTTTCAACTTTTTTTTCTTCACAAGATATACAATAGCACAAAGAAGCTTTGATAAGTATATAGATTCAACAAGACAATATGAATACAATTAAGTAATGGATGAATCAATACAAGTTCAAAGAAATTAAAGACAACAAAAACAAAAATCAACACAAGGGATTTTTACGTGGTAAAACCTCAAAATGAGGAAACATCCACGGGTTGATACCACAACCACCTGCAAAAGCAATTCACTATGACAAATAGGAGTAACACACTCAAGAGGCAATCAACATAAGATTACCTCTCTAATCTATCAACACATATTTTACCCTCGGGCCTAGTGAACTTACTATGCCAACTTGCTCAACTATCCGGATCACCCCAATCCTAGTCGAGACTTCCATGCACAAGTTGAAGATCCCCTCTCCAAATATGTAACTTCCACTGCTTAGCTATCTGGATCACCCCGATCCTAGCTAAGTCTTACAATGCTCAACTATCCAAGTCACTCCGACTCTAGTCAAGACTTCCGCTTGCACAAATCGAAGATCCCCTCTCCAAAATGTGACTTCCAATGCTCAAGTTAAAGCTTCACTCACTTCAACAAGAGACTCCCAACCTTTTGCAAGGTAATGATCTAAGTGAAATACTAACATGCAATCATAATTGCAATCACAAGCAAATGGAGTAAGTTGATCAAACACACTCTATGAAGAATTAGCATATGCATAAATCAAGCTCACAAGTAAATGTAACTAATTCTTATGATCATGTGATAGGAAATCTAGATTAAACATTCAAACTCATTAAAAAAATATCTAGAAACCTAAACATGTCAATCAAAGCTAGTATAATAAGTTTTCAATGAAAATCATACAACTAACTTTGAAATCAAGTGAACAAGTTAACACTTGAATTTTTCACCATATTCAACAAACAAAAACCAAAAATCAAGAACTAGGTTTTGAGAAAACAAAATCACAATCAAAAGATTCTAGTTCTTGAAACATGTGATCAAATCTAGAAATCAACAATTAAGATCAAATACACAAAATAGATTTTAGATTTAAACTCATGTTCTTTAAGATTAGCAAAAATGATATTCAATCAAAGAATGAACTAATCATGAAACTTAATCAAACAAATCCTAAAAATGGAATAAAAATAATTCTAAACATTTCTTTCAACTCATATACGAAGATTCATTAAGAAGATCTTGAAAGAAAAATGAAAAGAATTGATTCACTTACAAACAATAACTCAGGAACTGAAATCAAGTCATCACGAAAACTCATAGCTTTGTTTGACTCTGAAAATCTGAGGATTTGTTCCTCTCTTCAAGACCAACAATTTCTACTTTTCAAAATCTAAAATCGGAGTTGATTTGAGAGAGTTATGGTGTTTGGAAGTTGAGAAAATGAGAGAGAAAATTTCTGCACAATTTTTCACTCAACACCATTGTTTGAAAAATGAGAGGGAAAGTGCTATTTAAAAGATAGAGAAAGAGAAGTTAATTGACCAACCAATAGGGGGCAGCCACCTCTACTTCCCGTGGAGGCATGTGGCCTCCACAGGGGCAGAAGGCAGCCCTTCCCGTGGAGGCCACTCGCCTACACGGGGAGAGTTGCTTGGCTCCCCTATTTTGCCTTCTAAACTCCCATTGCGCACTGTTTTGTTCTTCGACCATTCTCCGGCCTCCGAACTCCGAATTTGAATCCGTTTTTGATTGTCAACTGGGACTCCCTCAAGTTCAAAAGACATCATGACAACTTTCTCAAAAATATGGAATTCAACTTGAAAAATAAGGACGAAAATCATGTATGATAAAAGCATGGAAAGTTTCTTAACTTCCTAGTTTTAACTTGAAACTTAATGAATGAGTAACCGAAATGACTAGAACTCAATGAAGCATAATATAAGCTCGAAATCAAGTTCAATAACATAAAAACACAAACAAACAGACACATGAACACACAAGTATGCCGTTTCCTAGATATAGTCCCAGAACATGCAAGTTTACAAAAATTGTCAAATTAAGTGCATGTGCATACTTCAAAAAGTGTGTGAATGTGTTATACAAATTTCTGCACAACAATACAGGGACACATATGAATACAATGTATGTGTGTGCCTTTAAATTTAGCACAATGATGCAGGGACACAAATGTTATGAAATGTGTGTGTGTGCGCTTACGCCTTGCAAGAGGAGGAAAGATCTCAATACCTTGGTATTCAAGCAAGTACTTTTCCTCTTGAATATTAACTTTGCATGCGAAGTTGCTTTTCTTCTTTGAAGCTTGATTCAATCACAAACCACCTAAGCAACTAAACATTACAAAGAAAGAGAGTTTTGTTATGGAATCAAGCCAACACAATTCTAAAACCTAACAAAGGGTTCCTCCCCGAGATGGCCACGGGCCTCCCCAAGGAAGGGTGCCTTGATGGCCTTTAGCCACTACCACTTCCCTTCACGCTCTTCTAGCATTCTTCGACCGTTCTCCGGCCTCTGAACTCCGAATTAGAATCTATTTTTGGATTACGAACCATAACTCCCTCACGGACATGGACGTCTATGAAACCTTGACCAGAAATTAGGAATTAGACTCGATACACAAGAACGAAGACCATGGACAATAAACACACAGAAAGTTTCGTAACTTCCAACTCGGAACTTGAAAACTAATGAATGAGTAACCAAAATAACCGGAACTCAATAAGGAATAAAATAAGATCAAATTCAAGTCTAAAGTCTATAAAACATAAACAAACAAACACATGAACACACAACATTATCGTTTCCTAGATACCGTCCTAAAACATGCAATTTACTAAATTTGTCAATTTAAATCTAATACATGAGCATTAAATATCAAGTGTGTGAATGTGTTATACCAATTGAGCATAATGATGCAGGGACAAATATGGATGCAATGTGTGTGTCTGTGTGTGTGCCTCTTAGCCTTGTAAGAGGAATGAGGTCTCAATAAACCTTTGTTGAGCAATGAAGCATTTTCCTCTTTGAAGACTCCATCTTGCTTGATAAGTTGCCAAATCTTCTTTGAAGCTTGAACCGTCATCAATCTAAGACAAGTGATCAATACAATTGAAACATTGTTTTTATATGGAATTTATGCCAACATGACTCAAAAACCTAACACATGTCTTTATCAATTCCTTCATTGGAGTGGAATGAAGAGTTCTCAACACTAGAGTCATTTGTTGTCACATAAGTAGCTTCATCAATCATACTCCTTCTTTAAGGCCTTCATCTTCAACTTCCACATAAAAAGCTCTAAAGGCGGTGTAGTTAAATGCAAGCTATTCATCACTTGAAGAATCCTCTTCACTCTCACTATCACTCCATGAGTTGGCCATCGCCTTTCATTTTCTCTTGTCCTTCAAGTTGCCACAATCCACGAAGATATGCCCGAATCCTCCACATTCAAAGCATTGAATGCCTTTTCTTGAAGTCTTCTCTTGGTTTGGATCTCCATTCTTGAACATGGTCTTCTTTTTGAAGTCAATGCCCATTGAGCTATAGCCATTCTTTTGTAGCTTCATTAACTTCTTGAAGCTCTTCAGCATTAGAGCCATGTCTTCATCAGAATCATCATCATTCTTCTTAATCTTTTAGGTCTTCAAAGCTATACTCTTTTGCTTCTTAGGAGGTGAGGAGGTGGGAACCTTTCTTGACTCATAAGTAAGAAGCCTTCCAATTACTTAACTCGGCTTCATCTTCTTATAGTCACTATTCTCTTCAAGTGCCGTCACCTTAGACTCGAACCTAGCGGGAAGTGACCTCATGATCTTTTGCTTGATCTTCCTATCCAAGTATGGGTCACCTAGTTGATGGCTTAATCACGATGTCCATCAACTTCACTTGGAAGTCATTAAAGCACTCATGCTTCTCCATCCTAATTGTCTCGAATAGTGTTCGGAGGACTTGGAGCTTGGAATCCTTAACCACTTTGGTTCCCTCATGTGCCGTCTCTAGGATCTCCCAAGCTTCATGTGAATTTTTGGTGACTTGGATGAGTTTATATTGGCTCTCATCCATTGTACAAAACAAGGCATGCATCTCCTTGTTGTTCCACTTCCAAGCTTCAAAGTCTTGGGCACACCATTGAGCCTTGGGCTTGGTCACGGTGATTTCATCTTTGGCGGTCATGGTAGGTGGTGTGTATCCATCCTCAATCACAATCCAAACGTTGTCATCAATCGCTGATAGATAGGACTCCATCTTCCTCCTATGAGGAGTAATTCTCATCCTTGAGCAATTGTGGTCTTATGCTCGATGCTCCCTCTTTACTCCCGAAATCACTCATAGTGTTTGGGTTATATGAATGCAAATGAGTGCAATAAATGAAATGCACAAAAACTAGACACACAAGCAAGAGCAAAGATCACCTAAGTATATCTAGGAACACGCTCTGATACCAATTGAAAATACACAAAGTGTATCTAATACAACCTAGAGGGGGTGAATAGATTTTAATGAAGTTAATTACCAACTTTTCTTGATTAGTCAATATTAAAAAGTACACAAACAAAATAAGCAATCAATTGACAATATAAAGTGCCGAAAACAATAAAAACACGTTAATTGATTTACGTGAGAAACCCTCAAACTGGACAAAACTCACGGGCTGTCCTTCTAGCCATACTCGATCTTCAAATCCACTATTGTAATGATGTTTACAACCTAGGTTAACCCCCAAGCACACCATTCTCGGTCACTAACCCACCACTACTACCCAAATGGCCTTTTATAGTGATTCTTGACCAATTGCTTGTGCACTAAACTACTTAGTCACAAGACTTGACACTCAATGAAGAGATAAAAATAGTCTAAGTGAATATATGAATATTCTAGATGCAATAGAGTGCAAGACGAGACACGAAATGCTTAATTAAATGTTGAGACGCAAATCTAACAACATAATTATCAAACAAAGTCAAATCAACATAAGTTGTCACAAAATATGGCAAGGACAATAAATGCAATCAAGATATGCAATCAATGATTCATAATCAACAATGTCTAAATGCAAGGCATAGAGACTTAGCTAGAGGGCAATAATGTCCTAAATGCTAGCTATCACAAACAAAACCCAACAATCAACATAAATATCTCAACTTGCAAATCAAAAAACTAATCTTGATGCAAACAAGTCATAAATGAGATTTCTCAAGAACACTGGAATGAGTGAAGATGGTGTTCTACTTACCAAGTCATGTATATTAATGAAGACCCATGCAAGAACACATCCTAGATGAAGCTAGATGATGTTTGTGTAGGGAAAAATATGAAAAACGCAGCGGAAGCGTGACTAAAAAAGAATTTAGTATAGTTTAAAATTTTTCGAATATTTGAACCTTAACCCTTTAATTAATTAAACATACATATATTCAAAAGATATCATACCTATTGTCACGTGATCCAATTGACTTAGTGTCGATGGTAATCCGCAAGATCTTCCAATCCGATCACGAATGTGAATCACCTAGGAGCGTGGTCTCCCTATTCTTTGAATTGCGTACCTGAGAATGGAAAAATGAAATCTTCTTTCCTGATCGTTAATCACAAAAATTCCAAGAGCCTAGAAAGATTGTTCCAGTCACTTTTGAATTCACAATCGTTATGATTGAAACTCACGTGAACCTAAATCGAAAGTGTACACAAAACTTTTTTATGTAAAGGCTTGCAAGTGCACTATCAGATTTAGAACTATCTTTCTCTCTTCCTCTTGGACGAAATTTCACTATGTTCTAGAGTTGGAATTTTTTTTTCAAAAGCAAGAGAATAAAAAATTCTTTCTCTCAAAAAAAAAACTTTTTTTTTCTATCACTATTAATTCTGAAATTAATAATATATATGGGTATACAAATCCTTTCCTAAAGAGGATTTACTTGGTGGGCAAGAATCCTATCTCTAGGTGGATATACTTGGTGACAAAGAATCCTTTTTCAAAAAAAAGATTTCTTTTCCACACCAAGACTCCTAATCCAACTCAAATAGTGTGTTTGTTATTATATTAAAGACTTCTTTATTTGATTAGATAAATAAACTCTTTATTTATCTACTTACCAAATTAAGTCTTTTATATTTATTATACTACTATAATAGTATACTACTAGGAAACATAATTCCTAGTCAGAAAAAGATTTTGATATTTAATTAAATAATTAATTAATTTCCATTTAATCAAACAATAAAATAAAATAATATTTTAGGCTACTATTATAGCCTTGCCGCCCACACACAAAAAATATGGGTCAAATATTATTTTCTTATTTTATTTAATCCATTCAAGCTTTAAATAAAAGCCCACATGTGAACCAGACTCATTCTTACTAAAAGAAACAAGCCCACATGCCTCTCATTAATATATTAATATAATTTGAGCAGCCCATTAAATAAATAATGTGCAAATTATATTCTTAATATATTAAATACAATTCTTGATGGACCCATAAATTAGTCCGGTAGAATATATCAAGTGATCCATGCAAGTCCGTGTGGATTGGGGATCTTGGCGGGCTATCTAAATTTAACCTTTAATAGACATAACCTAATCACAATCAACAAATGATTCACTTAGGTCTGATCTATTAATTTTAGCTCATTCCACTAAAGAGCTAAAATTGAACTCTTAAATAAAGATAGAATAAGAAGATGTTTCTCATTCATACCCTAGACAATCTTATTGGAGATAGTGTATCCTCATGTATAATATCAAAAATTGCCAAGAGCTCATAGACCTCCTATAACTCTCCTAGTTACCATATTTACTCATATGATCACGTTTTGAACTTGGATATTTTGACTTGTCCATAAGCCATGTTTTCAATAGACATTATCGAAAACTCAATGTTGAGATTTAATATCCAATACCTCAAAATATCCATATGATAATATTATACTCTCATTCAATAAATTGAGCCACGATGTCCATATCTATAAATGAAGTCCTCTATCGATTAACAAATGAATACCACCAAACTATCGAGGATAGACTATGCTATATAATCGTACTTATTGATAGCTCAAATGATAATACGTGCAATCATAAGTCCATCATTTATCTCAAGATTAAGATAGACTCTCTGATTGTCCTCATAATGAAAAGACTTGTATCTACTGACGGTTCTAGATAAAATATTTCATTGTGATTATGTTCAATGCACCCAGTGCACTAGATTCTTTTACTCGAAGACCCTTTCAATGATTTTAGACTCATCATAACTCATTTGATCCCACTCAAATCTCAGCAAAAGAATTCTACAACTTTATCAAGACAAAGGTGCCCAACCTTTAATTTAAGTTGTGAACGTTTATTCAAGACTAACTAAAGAATTGTGTCTACCTCATACATATCCAGATGTACGAAAAATTCTTCATTTCTCATAGTCTTTTGACCTTATGATTATTTACTTTGACAATTATCATTATAAATGCTATAAGATTTTGTAAAACCATAAATCACTTTATTAATATGAAAAGATTGTCAATTACAATATTACACTCTTGCTATTGAGCATAATCCTAACAATCTCCCACTTGTGCTATAGCAAGTGTGTCATATCTCTCATTCCCATGTTCTCTAGGTGCCCATAAAAACTCTTCTAAGGTAGAGCCTTTGTGAAAGGATCCGCTAGACTGACGCGATTTTGGTAATTGTCACGTCACCCCAATGTGCAATCTCCCTTAAAAGATGATACTTCCTTTCAATGTGTTTACCTCTCTTATGACTTCTTGGTTCTCTCGAATTAGCCACTGATCCACTGTTGTCACAGTAAATAGTGATCTGCTTATTCGAATTAGGAATTATTTCCAAGTCAATCAAGAATTGGCGGAGCCAAACAGCCTCTTTGGCAGTTTCGCTTGTAGCAACATACTCAGCTTCCATGGTGGAATCGGCAATACAGGATTGCTTGATACTCCTCCATATGACTATTCCTCCTTCTATAGTAAACACAGATCCTGATGTGGATTTTCTGGAGTCAGAATCTGATTGGAAATCAGAATCTGTATACCCAATGGGAATTAAATCCCCTCCAGAGTATACAAGCATATAATCTCTTGTTCTCTTGAGATACTTAAAAATATGCTTGACTGTCGTCCAGTGATCAGGACCAAGTTTCGATTGAAACCTGCTAACTATGCCAACAGCAAAACGAATGTCTGGTCTAGTGCAGAGCATTGTATACATGAGACTTCCAACTGTCAAGGCATATGGAACTCTACTCATGAATTGCTCTTCATGCTAATTCTTAGGAACTTGTTCCTTAGAAAGTTTGATTCCATGTCTGAAAGGTAACATACCTTTCTTGGAATCCTGCATGGAAAACCTAGACAATATTTTGTCTATGTATGAAGCTTGGGATAATACAATCGTTTTATTCTTTCTATCCCTTATTACTTGGATACCTAGATTAAAACTAGCTTCTCCTAAGTCCTTCATATCAAATTGTTTTGCTAACCATTCTTTTATTGATGTCAATACACCTACATCGTTTCCAATGAGTAGTATATCATCAACATAAAGAATTAGGAAAACCAACTTGTCGCGCTTTATCCTTTTATATACACAAGGTTCATCAGGATTCTGAATAAATCCAAAACCTTTCAAAGCTTGATCAAACCTTATGTTCCAGGATATGGATGTCCTGTTTTAATCCATATATGGATTTCTACAACTTGCATACCTTTTCCATTTGGCCCTTTTCAATGAATCCTTCTGGTTGCATTATATAGATGATTTCTTCAAGATTTCCATTAAGGAAAGCTGTCTTGACGTCCATTTGCCAAATCTCTAGATCTAAAGATGCTGCAATGGATAAGAGTATCCTAATGGATTTAAGCATGACCACAGGAGAGAAGGTTTCCTCATAATCGATACCTTCTTTATGTGTTTAACCTTTAGCTACCAATCTAGCTTTAAAAGATTTCCACATTTCCATCTATACCTCTTTTCCTCTTATTTACCCACTTGCACCCAATGGGTTTTATCCCTTTAGGCAAGTCTACAAGGGACCAGACTCTGTTATCGAACATGGATTCAATCTCAGATTGCATTGCCTTTTTCCAATGACGACAATCAACATCCTCCATTGCTTTCTTATAAGTGTGGGGATCATCGTTGTCCTGGAGATTCTCCACTGATTCTACCAGACCGATGTATCTCTCGGGTTGTTTACTAACCCTCGCACTACGATGAGGAATGGTAGGTTGTTGATTTTGTGTTGGAGTGGAACTTATAATTGGGCTAGGTTGTAAAACCTCTTGTGGAATTGTATCTCCTAACATCTCATTCAGGACAATTCTACTTTTGGGCACAAAATTATTCATATAGTCATTTTCTAGAAATGAAGCATTTGTTGAAACAAATACGTTTAGATCTGAAGGACTATAGAAATAATATCGTTTAGTTCCTTTTGGATACTTCACAAATATACATGTTTCCGAACAGGACTCCATCTTTTCTGTCTTTCCTTTTAACACATATGCAGGACAACTAAATATCCTCAAGTGTTGTAAACTAGGCTTTCACCCAGTCCACAACTCATATGGTGTTTCAGGAACAGACTTAGATGGTACAACGTTTAGAATGTATATTGTAGTTTGTAGAGCATATCCTCAAAAAGAAATAGGAAGCATTGAATAACTCAACATTGACCTAACCATGTCTAAAAGAGTTCTATTTCTCCTTTCTGCCACCCCATTTTGTTGAGGTGTATCTGGTGCAGAAAACTAAGAAACTATCTGACAGACACGTTTTTCCCTTATGTCGTTTTAAAAGATCAGTCCATCAATAATATTTTAAGAAACCTCACAAAGCCTAAATCAGTTTGCAAACATAAATATAGCGGCAAGTGGGTGTCGTCCACAGGGAGCGGAGTTAGCCAAATTAGTTAAAGCTAAAGCAATGGTATGTATATATATATATATAATAGCAAAACATGAATTGGTGAAAACGTAGATTGTGAACCAACTCTAAATAACACTAAATTAAATAAGTAAATAAAATGAAGGGGGAATATGGAGTGAAGGATATATAGATGATGGAAACTAAGGAGTTAATGGATTCGAAAATGAATACTGGGCAATGTAACAAACTTGCCAATAGCACGGCTCTTCAAGGTAACCGACCTAGGATGTATAGAGTCGGTTATTTATCCCTAGAAGGTGGCCAACCTAGGATGTATAGTGCGGACCACCTATTAAGGATTAATCCGTGTAAACTACCAACCTAGGATGTATAGAGTTGATTGTTTACCGGATTCTAGAAATGAAGCTCGTCTACCTAACATTGACTCAACCGATTACAAATAGTCACCCTAGGATGTATAGTGATGACTTCTAACTCTCTCACGGATTCCGACCTAGGATGTATAGTGCCGGAAATACGATCGAGGTTAGATTAAAACCGCGGTTCAAGAGTCGGAATTCATGACTTTCCGTCTATTCTTTAGAGCATTAAACAACTAAATAGGATGTATATCTAGATGCAATACTCATACATAATACAAAGACATCTTGCAAAGATCATGTATCTACACAAGAAATCAATGATAAACATTCACAACAAGAATAGATCAATGGAAGATAGACATGAATATCAATATAATATCAAGTTTATGTACAAGCCCAATATTAAACTAACTACTCCATCAACCCCTTAGAGGGGATTTAGCTACTCATTACAACTAGGAAATCAGTAGAGAGGAGAAAGAAATAACCCTTGGAGAACATCTCCTTCCTTGAAGTGGCTCCAATCTCCTAATTTCCTTGAAGTTGAGTAGAGAATGTAAGGATGAGAGGTAGAGAGAGAAACTTGATCTAAAAATGCTTAATCTGTCCTAAACGGAGTCAAAAGCTCCTTAAAACGTTTCTATACTTTTCTATTTATACTAAATACAAAAATAGGTCACTTAAGCTTTGAAAATCAGACAGGCGCGCTTGGAGTGCGGGTGGTGTGCGGGTGATTTACCCGTATTGTACCCGCACTGTATAGGTTGCCTGCAACTTCAGTTCTCGGATCAGGACATTAGTGCGGGTGGAGTGCGATTGAATTACCCGCACTTGACCCGCACTTGGCCCGCACTTGGCATCGCACTGTGACCGCACTTCCCTCTCAGGTGCAAAATCTACCTTCTGTCTTAAGCAACAGTGCGGGTAGAGTGCGGTTGGATTACCCGCACAGTACCCGCACTCTAATGTCAGGTGCAATTCTGCTCTTCTGTTCTTGATGCAAGTGCGGGTAGAGTGCGATTCGATGACCCGCATAGTGCCCGCACTCTAATGTCAGGTGCGATTCTGTTCTTCTGTTCTTGGTGCAAGTGCGGGTGGAGTGCGGTTTGCTGACCCGCACAGCACCCGCACTCTAATGTCAGGTGTCTGAGTAGCTTCTCTGGTTTGGCATTAGTGCGGGTGGAGTGGGTTAGCTAACCCGCACTGTACCCGCACTTTATCTCTGTACTTGCATTCTGCCCCGGCTATGCACATGAGTGCAGCTGGAGTGCGGCTGGAGTGCGGTTACGACCCTCACTGGACCCGCACTGGACCCGCACTGTAGACCTGTTTGTGCTCCTTTGCCTTTGCTTTCGCCCCTTTTCTGCTGGAATCACCACAATATGCTTCCAAGCCTGTCTCTGCATCATTTCCTACAAATAAGCACAAAACAACCCATAAGAGACACAAAAACGCAAGAAAACAGAACATAAGGTAAGGATCTGAGGGCCTAAATATAGTACATATTTGGCCCTGATCAAACACCCCCAAACCAAACCTTTGCTCGTCCTCGAGCAAATCTATTCAAAACAGTAAGACGCCAGCTGAAAGTAATTTCTATATACCTAAACAATACATCAACAATGTCGCAAGTCCCATGTGTGATATGATACAAATAGATGTGATAGAGAGGAGAAAAACATATGCACAAGATCAAGAGCAAATTGGAGACACCCAAGGGAGGCTCGTACGAACACGAATCCCACACCTAAAGGCATTCATTAATTTAGGACCACTTACTCCCATACCTTGAACATAATTCGCTTCAATTCTAAAGCTCACATGGATTCCCTCTTTTATTTCCTCAAGAGTCCTAAGTTCCACACAACAAGTATGCAAAGAAGATTATGCATAAGATTTAAGCAATGAACTATCCTAGGAACAAGTCACCATGCCATGGATGCGAAAGATCATGCTTCAACCTACATTCCCAAAGTAGACTTACATGGATCAAATAGGGCTTTTCAACCGGTTATAGTGTGGCTGTGGGGTTGAATGAGTTTACACAAAAAAATATGGAAATTTAGGAGTTCAAACTCACCAATCATGCCAGAATATATCCCTACTACCACACCATGTTCTTTTCTTGCTTTAAATGCAACCCTCTAGGAAACCATTTAACCCACATTTTGCCCTCAACGTTTGCATTCTGTTTGGGCGTTTTTAGCATAAAACACTCTCATTATGGCACTTCAAGTACAATCTTTCTTTAAATTTTTCTTTTAACAATTTTCAAATAACAATGTTGTACTCCATTTGAGTTGTTACCATTTTCCCTTTCTTAGGCATTTAGAGTGCATAACTTACCCTTTTCTTTCATATTTTCAACATCTATCTCATTTTACCCACTGTGGGACCATTTTAACCCTTTTTCTCACTACCATCCCCATCCTAACATGATTAGTACAAGGGTAGGCATGTGTTTAGGCTATTGGGTATATGGTTGAATGTGGTACCAAATGAAAGGGTAAGTGTTTGGCATCAAATCGGCTTTGGAACACACAATATGGTAAGTGGTGTTTAGGCTATAGAGGTACTTCAATAAACATGCATTCCCTACTATCACTTCCACAACCATCTAAAAAGGGAATGAAAACATCCATCACGCATTCACAAAATAATGCAAGTCCTATGGCACGTGACATACATGACGAGAGGCGTGTTTAAGAATAATCAATAATGCACTCAGAAAACGCACTTTCATGCTTGTGTTTGTGATCTCACGGGTATCTCCACTATTAGAACAAGACATGGGAACAATGAGTCCCCAATACTTCATACCAACGGGTGGGACTAACCCATGATGGTGCAAGCTAAGCCTCAAGTGGCACCAAACTATATCACAAGGTCAGAGCACATATAAGAAACTCGTCCAAAAGCACACTCTAGATGCATCATACCCATACTGGATTACAGTTTGAAAAATGGACAAGCGACAAAATTGAAAAATTGGACACTAAACTGTACACGGCGGAGGCGTGATGCACCCCCAAACCAAAACTCAACAATGCCCTCATTGTTGGAAAGAACAAGCAAAATCACAATAAATGGCGGAATGAGGGATCAACACCCCCAAACCGAATCTAGACATACATTCAAACATGCTCATTCATAATAACAACAACAACAACAAAAAAAACTAAATCGCATTCATTGAAAGTTTTAAGTACAAAACCAAAGGTAGAAAACTTCCTTTAGAAGGAAGATCGGTCGATGTCCATGCGTGTTGTTGTGTGCTTCCCAAAAGATGTACAACTAGCTTAAAACCACACAACAACTCTACCAACGAAAATTAAATGCGAAAAGAAAAGAAAAATAAGTCTAAATGAAATAAAACTCTGAAGGCGAACAGTTTAAAAATGACCTGAGCAGGCTGCCTCTCACCGGTGCTGAGAAATGATAGATGTGCTAGGGTTCAGCAAGTTCCATGGACCCAACACCCTTGCAGCAGGTTTCCGGTCCAAAATACGGTTTTAGCCTATGCCCATTAACCTTGAATATCCCATCGTTCCTCAAATTCTGAATGTCTACAGCTCCATTTGGAGAGACATTAATAACGCGATGTTGGCCTGACCATCTTGATTTCAACTTCCCAGGAAACAACCTCAAACGAGACTCATAAAGTAACACCAGCATGTCCCGGTTGGAACTTCTTCGGTACCAATCGTTTATCATGAATAGCTTTTGTTTTTTCCTTGTAGAGTCGTGAACTCTCATAGGCTTCCAATCGGAACTCATCTAACTCGTTCAACTGATTGCATCTTTCTTCACCTGCTTTGTCATACTCCCAATTCAACTTCTTGATTGCCCACCAAGCTTTATGTTCCAGTTCTACTGGAAGGTGACAAGCTTTACCAAAAACCAACCTATACGGGCTCATCCCAATAGGAGTTTTGAAAGCCGTTCGGTACGCCCATTAGGCGTCAGATAGTTTCAATGCCCAATCCTTCCTAGTGGAGGAGACTGTCTTCTACAGAATCTACTTGATGTGCCTGTTACTGACTTCAACATGTCCTGATGTCTGAGGGTTGTATGGTGTGGCCACCTTGTGACGCACTCCATACTTCTTCAATAGATTTCCTAGGACTTTGTTACAAAAATGGCTCCCTCCATCACTAATGATCACCCTTGGGATCCCAAATCGGGTCAGGATATGTTCCTTTACAAATTTAACCACCACATTACTGTCATTGGTATTTGTGGCGACTGCCTCAACCCATTTGGAAACATAGTTGACCCCCACTAAAATATAACTGTTCCCACAAGAAGGTGGGAACTGCCCCATAAAATCAAGACCCCAAGTGTCAAATACTTCAACCACCAAAATTCCAGTTTATGGTATCTCATTCCGTTTACCAATGTTCCCTGTGCGCTGGCATCTATCACAAGCCACACAAAACTGATAAGCATATTTAAACAGTGATACCCAGAAGAAACCTGACTGCAACACCTTTAGTGCTGTCTTCCTTGCGCTGAAATGGCCTCCACACTGTAAGTCATGGCAGAATCGTAACACATCATACTGCTCATTTTCTGGCACACACCTCATAATCACTTGATCTGCCCCGTGTTTGAAAAGGTAAGGCTCGTCCCAGAAATATTCTCTTGATCTCCTAGCAAACCTTTTCTTACCCTGCCAATCTAGCTCAGGGGGGAAAACCCCATGTGTCAGATAGTTTTCCAGATCTGCATACCATGGTTCCTTATCCTGCACTGCCCACAGATGTTCATCCAGGAAATTTTCTCTCAACGGAATCTTATCCCCATCTATATGACTCTCATGAACTATCCTGCTAAGATGATATGCAACCATATTCTCGCACCCCTTCTTGTCCCGGATTTCTAAATCAAACTCCTGTAATAGCAACACCCACCTAAAATGTGACCCAAGACAATCCCTTGTTGTACCATGAAGTGGCATTTCTCCCAATTCAAAACCAAGTTGTTTTTCATGCATCTTTGAAGCACTAACGATAAGTTATCAAGGTATAACTTGAACGAGTCCCCGAATACTAAGAAGTCGTCCATGAAGACTTCAATAATCTCCCCCACCATATCTGAAAACAACGAAACCATACACCTTTGAAACGTACCTGGTGCATTGCAAAGGCCAAAGGGCATTCTTCGGAAGGCATAGGTTCCATAGGGACAGGTAAAAGTGGTATTCTCTTGGTCTTCTGGAGCAATAACTATCTGATTGTACCCGGAATACCCATCTAGGAAACAGTAGAACTGATGCCCTGCCAGCCGCTCTATGACTTGGTCGATGAAAGGTAAGGGAAAATGGTCCTTCTTGGTGACCGCATTTAACTTTCGGTAGTCTACACAAACGCGCCACCCTGTCTGGAGTCTTTGTGCTACTAACTCACTCCTCTCATTCTTCACTACTGTAACTCCGGATTTTTTTGGGACGACATGAATGGGACTAACCTATCTACTATCTGAAATAGGGTAGATAATACCTACATCAAGAAGCTTCAATATCTCCTTTTTTACTACCTCCTGCATGATCGGATTTAGCCTCCTTTGTGCCTCCGTGTCGGTTTGGCGTTCTCTTCTAGCAAAATCTTATGCATACACATGGTAGGACTTATCCCCTTAATGTCATTTATGAACCAACAAATGGCCTCTCTGTACTCTTTCAACACTCCAAGTAGTTCCTCTTCTTGACTTGCCTCCAAATTTGCAGAAATGATCACTGGGTTCAACCTTTCTTTGTCGAGAAACACATACTTCAAGTTCGACGGGAGTGCTTTCAATTCAACTCTTTGAGGAAGTTCTTCTAATGGTACCAGGTCATCTGCATTTCCTTCTCTTTCGAATTCCTCCTCAATAGTGGTATCCAACTCCTCCTCTAAGAAATCCACAGTGTTACAGTCATGGGAACCCACTGGGTATGATAAAGAGTCAAAAATGTTAAACTCCACGGTTTCGTCTACTACCTTCATGGTCAGCTTCCCTGAATGCATATCAATCACTACCCTAGCGGTTGCCATGAAAGGTCTACCCAAAAGTAACTTCACATCTCTTTAGTCTCTTCCTTCATCCATGTCAATCACCACAAAGTCGGCAGGTATGATTAACTTTTCAATCTGTATTAACACATCTTCGACAATGCCCTTAGGGCTTCTTGCAGAAGCATCTGCTAAGACAAGGGACATAGTGGTTTTTCTGAGGTCATTCAAACCCAGCTTCTTGTAGACCGAGAACGGCATGAGATTAATGCTTGCTCCTGAGTCCAACATCGCTCTTTCTCGATTCGACCCGCCAATCGTAATGTCAATTATAAAACTCCCTGGGTCCTTCATTTTCTGGGGCAATGACCATTGAATTACTGCACTGACCTTCTCATTTAGATGCTCATGTTGTTTCGGTCTGAACCGCTCTTTATTTTTACTCAAGTCTTTGAAAAATTTACCATAAGCCGACATTTTCTCAATAGCATCTAACAGTGGTAAGTTGACGGTTACCTTGGAAAGGAAATCATAGATTTCCTGATGTGATTTCTCCAACTTAGAGTTTTTCAGCCTCCCTGGGAACGGTATAGGCGGTACATAGGGGTTGGATGACTTATGGAGCTGAGGTCTTGGTTCTGGGTCTGCTACCCGGACATTTTTCTCCTTTTCTAACTCTTTCTCATTTTTCACTTCCGTATCAACCACCTCGTCTTCTTCTTCTGTGACGGTATCTTTATCCTTTTCTCCCAAAACCTTTCCGCTTCTGAGGACTGTCCTTGCACTAGCCTGTTCCGGTTGACTTGGGAATTTTCCTTTTTCTCTTTCCTGTAATAATTCAGCCAACTGACCTATCTGAAACTCGATCCTGTGAATAGATGCATCCATCTCGTTTGATTGCCTATCATTCTTCCACATGTATGTCTCTCAACTCTCTAAATGTGCATGTTGTAGCATCTGGACCTCTTGTGTATCCTGGTTGGCTGACTGCATGAACTCTCCTATCCATTCATCAAATGTTCCCATATTCAGCTGGCTTGCATTAATTTCTTCTGGAATCTGTGCCGCTTGCACAATTTCTCTTGTTCTCTGCTCTACTAATGTGGTCTCTTCATTCTCTTGTAAGTAGTCCATTAGCAAAACTACTAGTCTCTCTTCTGTTGAAAGCTCTTCACCCACATTGTAGCCCTCCTGGAAATCTTGATCACATCCCCAGTCTTGGTTATATAGGTCAATACTGAGTTCGTACTCGGATCCTGAATTGTTCCAGGGGGCAGCCATGGACCTAGGATATCAAGAAACAAAAACTACCCAAACGTAAAACTATACAAACAAATAAGTATAAGGATAAATATATATGTAAAAACAACTAAGTAACTATAAACCTTACTTAAGCAAAACTAATTAAACTAACATGCCGCTCCCCGGCAGCGGCGCCATTTGACAGACACGTTTTTCCCTTATGTCGTTTTAAAAGATCAGTCCGTCAATAATATTTTAAGAAACCTCACAAAGCCTAAATCAGTTTGCAAACATAAATATAGCGGCAAGTGGGTGTCGTCCACAGGGAGCGGAGTTAGCCAAATTAGTTAAAGCTAAAGCAATGGTATGTATATATATATATATATATATATATAATAGCAAAACATGAATTGGTGAAAATGTAGATTGTGAACCAACTCTAAATAACACTAAATTAAATAAGTAAATAAAATGAAGGGGTAATAAGGAGTGAAGGATATATAGATGATGGAAACTAAGGAGTTAATGGATTCGAAAGCGAATACTGGGCAATGTAACAAACTTGCCAATAGCACGGCTCTTCAAGGTAACCGACCTAGGATGTATAGAGTCGGTTATTTATCCCTAGAAGGTGGCCAACCTAGGATGTATAGTGCGGACCACCTATTAAGGATTAATCCGTGTAAACTACCAACCTAGGATGTATAGAGTTGATTGTTTACCGGATTCTAGAAATGAAGCTCGTCTACCTAACATTGACTCAACCGATTACAAATAGTCACCCTAGGATGTATAGTGATGACTTCTAACTCTCTCACGGATTCCGACCTAGGATGTATAGTGCCGGAAATAAGATCGAGGTTAGATTAAAACCGCGGTTCAAGAGTCGGAATTCATGACTTTCCGTCTATTCTTTAGAGCATTAAACAACTAAATAGGATGTATATCTAGATGCAATACTCATACATAATACAAAGACATCTTGCAAAGATCATGTATCTACACAAGAAATCAATGATAAATATTCACAACAAGAATAGATCAATGGAAGATAGACATGAATATCAATATAATATCAAGTTTATGTACAAGCCCAATATTAAACTAACTACTCCATCAACCCCTTGGAGGGGATTTAGCTACTCATTACAACTAGGAAATCAGTAGAGAGGAGAAAGAAATAACCCTTGGAGAACATCTCCTTCCTTGAAGTGGCTCCAATCTCCTAACTTCCTTGAAGTTGAGTAGAGAATGTAAGGATGAGAGGTAGAGAGAGAAACTAGATCTAAGAATGCTTAATCTGTCCTAAACGGAGTCAAAAGCTCCTTAAAACGTTTCTATACTTTTCTATTTATACTAAATACAAAAATAGGTCACTTAAGCTTTGAAAATCAGACAGGCGCGCTCGGAGTGCGGGTGGAGTGCGGGTGATTTACCCGTACTGTACCCACACTGTATGGGTTGCCTGCGACTTCAGTTCTCGGATCAGGACATTAGTGCGGGTAGAGTGCGGTTGAATTACCCTCACTTGACCCGTACTTGGCCCGCACTTTGCATCGCACTGTGACCGCACTTCCCTCTCAGGTGCAAAATCTACATTCTGTCTTAAGCAACAGTGCGGGTAGAGTGCGGTTGGATGACCCGCGCAGTACCCGCACTCTAATGTCAGGTGCAATTCTGCTCTTCTGTTCTTGATACAAGTGCGGGTAGAGTGCGGTTCGGTGACCCGCACAGTGCCAGCACTCTAATGTCAGGTGCGATTCTGTTCTTCTGTTCTTGGTGCAAGTGCGGGTGGAGTGCGGTTTGCTGACCTGTACAGCACTCGCACTCTAATGTCAGGTGTCTGAGCAGCTTCTCTGGTTTGGCATTAGTGCGGGTGGAGTGCGGTTAGCTGACCCGCACTGTACCCGCACTTTATCTCTGTACTTGCATTCTGCCCCGGCTATGCACATGAGTACGGCTGGAGTGCGGCTGGAGTGCGGTTGCGACCCGCACTGTAGACCTGTTTGTGCTCCTTTGCCTTTGCTTTCGCCCCTTTTCTGCTGGAATCACCACAATATGCTTCCAAGCCTGTCTCTGCATCATTTCCTACAAATAAGCACAAAAAAACCTATAAGAGACACAAAAACGCACGAAAACAGAACATAAGGTAAGGATCTGAGGGCCTAAATATAGTACATATTTGGCCCGATCACTATCCCATTATCAATAAGATATTTCTAAAACTCACTAGATAGATACTCTCCACCACGATCAGATCTCAAGATTTTTATGTGTTTCTCAAGTTGATTTTCAACTTCAGCCTTGAATGCTTTGAACATGTCAAAAGCATTCGACTTATGTCTCATGAGATACATATAGCCAAATCTCGAGTAATCATCTGTGAAGGTGATGAAGTACTCATATCCACCTCTAGCCTGAATGCTCATAGGACCACAAACATCAGTGTGTATTAATCCTAAACATTCAGTGGCTCTTGCACCTTTGGTTGTGAACGGCATTTTGATCATTTTACTTTCCAAACAACATTCACAAGTTGGTAGATCATCAATCTTTAAGTCACTTAAAGGTCCGTCACATACCAATCTTTTAATCCTATTAAGGTTAATATGACCTAGGCGTAAATGCCAAAGGTAGGTTTCATCTTTTGATAATTTTATTCTTTTATGATTAGGTTCCGTTAATTCTATGTCTAACGAGTGAGAGATATTTCTACGCAAAAAGAATAGACCATTTTCCAATGTACCTTTGCAAACAATTTTGTCATTCTTACTAATAATAAAAGCTTTATTAAAAGTAACCGAATATCCAAATTTATTTAAACAAAAACTGAAATTAAATTCCTCTTGAATTGAGGTACATAATAAACATCTATAAAATCTAAATGCCTACTAGAATCTAAAATAACTCTAATATCTCTCACTGCACTTGCAGACACTAATGTTCTGTTGCCCAAGCGCAAGTTGATTTCATCTTTATTCAGCCTTCTCCTTTCTTGGAACCTCTACAAGGAATTACAAACATGATTAGTGGCTCTAGAGTCTATGATCCAAGAATCTGTAGAATCTACCAGAAAACATATTTCAAGATAATTAATATTACCTTCTTCCTTCTTATTCTAGGACTTTGGGCAATTTATTTTCCAATGTCCCTTTTCACCACAAAGGAAGCATTTCCCTTTGATCTTGGTTACTTTCTTGGTTTTCTTCTTGGTAGACCCAAGTTGCTTTTTCTTCTGTTGTTTCTTGACCTTCTGACGGGTCTTAACAGTATCAACTTTACCAACCGAATGAATCTCTTAACCTTTGTTTTTCACAAGGATCTTTTCAGCACTTTGAACATCTTGCATCAGGCCTTGCAAGGTGTATTCCTTATTGTTCAAGGTGTAGTCCAACTTGAACTGATCAAAGGAATCTGATAGTGAGTTGACAATCATGTCAATTTTCGTCTCACCATTTATCTCAGCACCATTAAGTTCTGTAACATTGAGATGTGCTATGACTTTCATCATGTGATCTTTCACAGCCTGTCCAGGTTTCATCCTAAGATTCATAAAAGCAGTCACTGCCTCTCTCTTAGTCGACCTAGACCTCATAGCAAACATCTCTTCCAGAGACATCATAATATCAGCAGCAGACTCCATTCATTCATGCTGGTGTTGCAACACGTCGGAGATAGTGGCCATAATGTAACATTTGGCCATATCATCTGAAGTCTTCCATTGCTCATACTCTTCTCTTTGCAAATATTATATTCATTATTAGGAAGGGGTGGTTTAGGAGTAGTCAGAACAAACTTATGCTTTTCACTTTGCAGCAACAACCCAATTTTCCTTTTCCATGTGACATAATTATCTCCAGTTAAAGTGTTATCTTTCAGGATGTTCATAAGTGATGGAGTCATGATTTCTGAATAAAAAAATTATATATGAGTAAATAATCATGATAAAGCACTTTTTAAATATTTATCTTGAATTAAATAAATAACTCAATCATAAAAATTCAACGGTGATCCAACACCCATAAATGTTACGCCTCCTCTTGGAGTACGTACCATTTACCAGTTAGACTAGGTCCCACCTAATTGTTAACGTAACAACCAGCGTTTTCAATTTTAGCCGTGCAAATTTATTAACAAGAACTCTCGGGAGGATATTAATAAAATCACATTGAGTGTGTTACCAAGATATCGACCCTCAATTTTCTCTCACGAAAATCCCTCCTCTGGGAGTAGATTTCGTTTAAGTTAATTGTCTAGTCTATCCTTGTAAAGAAGTATTTTGCTAAATTCCATTTATGGACACCCCTCGGAGGGATTACCAATAAATGATAAAGCTCAACTAACATTGGAGGCCATAGGTGTTCTAATATACCTTCTCTAACTCAATTATTTAAGGCATGTGATTAAATTCTATAGAATGATTTTACCAAGTTATCTAGATGCCAATTAGATACCTAAATCATTCAATGCATGTTCATACCAAAAGAGATATATGAGTGGCACTCCTATTCTATATGGCATGTTATCATACAACAACAAATATTGTAATATTTACGGAAATATAAATAGCTATAATTTTGGTCCATCCTAGAAAAGCAAGTAAATTACATTTGTTTGGAATACAAAATATTCTTTCTTGGCGAACAAGTCTTCAAGCGGCCATCATCCACTTCCTCACCCCTCGGCTGCCACCTTTAGGCGTGCACACCCCTTGGGTCCATAAAGGGCCACCATGCGCAGCCCATTATGCCCAAAGGACTGTCATGTGCAGCCCATGACACTTAAGGGGCTGCTGTGCGCAGCCCATGCACCTAACAAGCGTAGCTACGCGTTAACGAGCACGCACGCTTGTTGCCATGGTGCGCACGGTACCAAGCTTGTTCTGATTGCTTCCTCTTCTGCTTCTAATTCTTTAACTCTTCGAATATTCGAAACTTGAATGTATTACAACAGATTTTACACAATAAATTACTGCAGTATTTTTTTTTAATTCACTGCAGTAATTTTTACACTAGAAAAACTGCACTATTTTATACAACAAAAAACTGCAGTATTTTTTAATACAATAAAAAAAATAGAGAATCTAGCAACTACTAAGAAGGAACTTATGACGATAATAGGCCACCCTTCTTCTTACAATTCCGAAACAAAAATACATTGAAATTCTAGAACCAAAATCGAGCAATAACAATTCACTTTATAATAACATATATAAATCCATACATGCCACATGTAATTATATATGCGAATACCTAGAGTGTCATCTCTTTCTAAAACATGCATAATCACAATAAAATGAAATAGATTCACGTATATATACGTTAATTAATTAAAGGGTATAACCAGGCTCTGATACCAATTGTAGGGAAAAATACGAAAAACGCAGCGGAAGCGTGACTAAAAACGAATTTAGTATAGTTTAAAATTTTTTGAATATTTGAACCTTTACCCTTTAATTAACTAAACATACATATATTCAAAAGATATCATACCTCTTTTCACGTGATCCGATTGACTTAGTGTCGATGGTAATCCGCAAGATCTTCCAATCAGATCACGAACGTGAATCACCTAGGAGCGTGGTCTCCCTATTCTTTGAATTACGTACCTGAGAATGGAAAAATGAAATCTTCTTTCCTGATCGTTAATCACAAAAACTCCAAGAGCCTTGAAAGATCGTTCCGGTCACTTTTGAATTCACAATCATTATGGTTGACACTCACGTGAACCTAAATCGAAAGTGTGCACAAAACCTTTTTATGTAAAGGCTTGCAAGTGCACTATCGAATTTAGAACTATCTTTCTCTCTTTCTCTTGGCCGAATTTTCACTATGTTCTAGAGTTGGAATTTATTTTTTTTCAAAATAAAGAGAATAAAAAAAAATTTCTCTAAAAAAAAAAAATTCTATCACTATTAATTCCGAAATTAATAATATATATAGGTATACAAATCCTTTCCTAAAGAGGAATTACTTTGTGGGCAATAATCCTATCTTTAGGTGGATTTACTTGGTGACAAAGAATCTTTTTTCAAAAAAAGATTTCTTTTCCACACCAAGACTCCTAATCGAACTCAAATAGTGTATTTGTGATTATATTAAAGACTTCCTTATTTGATTGGATAAATAAATTCTTTATTTATCTACTTACCAAATTAAGTCTTTTATATTTATTATACTACTATAATTGTATACTACTAGGAAACATAATTCCTAGTCAGAAAAAGATTTTGATTTTTAATTAATCAATTAATTAATTTCCATTTAATCAAACAATAAAATAAAATAATATTTTAGGCTATTATTATAGCCTTGCCGCCCACACACAAAAAATATGGGCCAAATATTATTTTCTTATTTTATTTAATCTATTCAGGCTTTAAATAAAAGCCCACATGTGAACCGGACACATTCTTACTAAAAGAAACAAGCCCACATGCCTCTCATTAATATATTAATATAATTTGAGCAGCTCATTAAATAAATAATGTGCAAATTATATTTTTAATATATTAAATACAATTCTTGATGGAGCCATAAATTAGTCCGGTAGAATATATCAAGTGATCCATGCAAGTCCGTGTGGATTGGGGATCTTGGCGGGCTATCTAAATTTAAGCTTCAATAGGCATAACCTAATCACAATCAACAAATGATTCACTTAGGTCCGATCTATTAATTTTAGCTCATTCCACTAAAAAGCTAAAATTGAACTCTTAAATAAAGATAGAATAAGAAGATGTTTCTCACTCATACCCTAGACAATCTTATTGGAGATAGTGTATCCTCGTGTATAATATCAGTAATCGCCAAGAGCTCATAGACCGCCTATAGCTCTCCTAGGTTATGTTTAAGTCTAAACCTTGCATTTTTATAGGTTACAGTAATAGTCATAAATGTTAAAAATACTTAGATTCTTTCGATCGGGTTTATATTTCGAGAGATGTTATTTTTAATGAAAACATATTTCCGTTTTCCATAAAAAAATTAAAAAGAAACCCCAAGTTTAAGGTTATTTCCTTATCTTTTTTTCTTTCTTTCCATTAAGGTCTTTTCTTTCATTCAACATGACAATTATTTTTCAATATGCAGTTCCTTCTGATACACAGCTTTCTGAAGTGCAATCCTCGAGAGCCATAGATGATCCACCTTCACGGCCTTCTCATTTAAATCTACCTGATGACCACCCCAACACTACTAGTCCATCAACAAACACTTTGGAACCTATAAATTTGCCTGTCCAATCTAACAATTCCTAACTTCCTGATTTACCAGCCATCACATTATCAGTTCCATTACCTCCACCTTCTTACCTACATGGTCACCCAATGCAAACTAGATCCAAGTCTAGTATTTCCAAAGCTAAAATTATCATGGCTGCAAAACCTACACTGTCATCTGAGCCTACCGCCTTTAGACAAGCCTTACAATACCCTAATTGGAAGCAAGTTATGTATGATGAATTTCAAGTTTTTGTAAAAATGAATACATGGACTCTTGTTCCTTGTCCACCTATTACCAACATCAACGAGTGTAAATGGGTGTTCAGCATAAAGCAAAATCTCGATGGCACTATTAACAGGTATAAAGCTCGTTTTGCTGCTAAGGGTTTCCATCAACAACCTGGTTTGATTTTGCATAGACTTTTACAGATGTGGTTAAAACCCCTACTATCAGAATTATCCTTACTTTAGCAAAGACAATTGGCTGGCCTGTAAAGTAAATTGACATAAATAATGCTTTTCTTTATGGTAACCTTCTAGATAATGTTTTTATGATTCATCCTCCCAGTTTTGAATATAAAAAGAAACAAGGGTTATGTTTGCAAGCTGAACAAGGTTTTGTATGGTCTTAAACAAACTCCCTGAACTTGATTTCACTAACTTACTTCAGCTTTGCTGCATTAGAGTTTTCGAGCTTCAAAGGCTGACATTTCTCTAATGATCTACTTTATAAAAGGTCATTTAATCTCAAAGCTTGGTAATGATCTTCATAGTTAGTTTGCTTTAATGGATCTTGGCTCTTTGTCATATTTTCTCAGAGTTAAAGCCCATAAAAATGATCATGGATTATTATTGACCTAGACAAAATACATTCCGGATCTTCTCAATAAGACAAGAATGGTTGGAGCTACACCTATGGCTACCTCGTGCTTACATACTTCTCAATTGTCTCAATTTGATGGTAATCAGTTTGAAGATCCTACTTTATATCGCAATACAATGGTGGCGCTATACAATATTTAACTCTCACTAGGCCTGAAATAGCTTTCTCTGTGAATAAAGTTAGTCAATTTATGTAAAATCCTACTGATGTGCATTGAAAGGCAATGAAATGTATTATGCGTTATCTTAAAAGGACTCTACATCATGGCCTTTTAATTTTACATGATGCTTCCCTTCGATTAATCTCATACTCATATGCCCAGTGTTTGAAAAATCAGAAAAAACAGCCGCCTAGGCACTGCCTATACGCGACTGGACGCCGGCCCTCCTGTTTCAGCCAAATTGGCCATATTAGGCGACCAGAAGAAAAATCGACTGATATGGCTGGAAAAATCAACCAATTTGGCTAAAAGATTGGGCTAAACGAGGTCAAAGTTGTTGAATCATCCTAGTCGTGCCAAACGTCACTGTTGTTCACCACCGTCGGTGAGTGAGAGAGAGAGAGTTGAAGTCTGGAAACATAGTTGAAGAACAGAGTGTTAGATTGGGTGATGATCTTGCATTGAGGAATGTTTGAAGTCCTTTTGGTGGAGAAGAGAATGGTCACGGTTTGGTGTCGCTTTTGTAGAGATAAAGTTGAGAGAAGTCAGAGGATTTGTGTGATCGTGTTTGACGAGAGAGAAAGGTTTTGAAAAGTGAAGTAGAAGCTGCTGAGTGGAGAAAGAGTGGTTTTCATAGCTAGGGTTTCTAGTGCAATTTTTTGTAATTTCCCTAAAGTGGCATTGTTTGGACTGCCAGCTCGTGGTTTACATTATAAGTAGTGTGGGTCTCTTAGGAATCTTTTCCCATAAAGTCTACAGAATTCTATGTGAGGTCTATTGTAGGGGATCAACTCCCAAATCATTTTCAGTTATGGTTTTTGCTATGTAAGAGAATCCATGGAATTATTATAATTTATCCAGAAATTACATTCAATTCCAATTGTATTTCTCTCTCTTTCCTGATCTAAGAAAAAAAAATAAAAAAAAATATTAAAAACAAGTTTCACCGCATAGGTACTAGGTGCTAGGTGCTGGGCTGTGGCCCAACTAGCGCCTAATGTTTACTAGAATACAGCATATGCCTATTAGGCTTTTTATCTTGATGATATAAAGTCAACTGGCAATTTTTGTATTTATTTTGGCTCCGCTCTCTTGTCTTTGAGCTCCAAAAAGCAAAGTTTTGTGATCAATCATGGAGTCTGAGTATCATAGTTTAGCCAATACTACGGGCTGAGATTGCATGGATTCAATCTCTCTTGACCGATTTATGTGTTCCTTTGCATCTGACTCACGTCATTTGGTTTGGTAACACCCGTGCTACTTCATTGGCTTCAAATCATATTCTCTATGTGTTTCTTTGCATTTGACCAACATCATTTGGTGTGGTAACACCAGTGCTACTTCATTGCCTTCAAATACTGATTTATGTGTTCCTTTGCATTGGACCCACATCATTTGGTGTGGTAACACCAGTGCTACTTAATTGGCTTCAAATTCTATTCTCTATGTCTGTTCAATATATATTAAACTTGATCTTCATTTTCTCTAAGACAAGATTATCACCAGCCAGCTTGAGATTCATTATGTTCCACTGCTGATCAAATTGATGACATCATGACCAAAGGTTAATCCCCCTGCCACCCCCGGTTACGCTTGTAGGGGGATGTTGAAGATATTAAATCTTCAAATAATAATTCAACAGATAAGATTGAGTCAGTAGATAATGATGTTTCAAATACAAATCATTTAGGTGGTAACAAACCAAAGAGATAGTTGAGAGTCATTTAAATTTCAAATGTATGATATGTCAATATCTCTGTTTTTATATTACAAATTGTATTCTATAGCATTTTTTTTTTGAACTGCAATCTTTATTGAAAGGGCCACCAGGCCAAGAAAAACAACCCAATGAGCGAAATAGATAAAACAAACAGCAAAGCAACGAGACCAAGCAACAAGAGGAGAAAAAAACAGAGAGCACTGATCTAAAGATAAAGCAACACTACCCAGCAACCACCACAGCACCAAACAGAGGAACCAACACTAGAGACAGATTAGATATCTCCCTATTGGACTGTATCTCCACTAGAGGTGTCCACGGTTTGGTTAAACCGACGGTTAAAAACCGAAACCGAAATTGGAAAACCGGAACCGAAACCGGAACCGAAACCGAATCCGAAACCGAATCCGAAACCGGCGGTTACAAAACCGGTTCGAAACCAGTTGAAGCTGGTTCGGTTTCGGTTTGGGCTTTGGAAAAACCGCCCAAAAACCGTCCAAAACCGCCCAAAACCGACGGTTAAAACCGGCAGTTTAACCGCCGGTTTACATAAAAAAAAATTAAAAAAAAAGACAAAAACCGCCCAAAACCGTCCAAAACCGCCGGTTTATATAAAAAAAAAAACCGTCCAAAACCGCCGGTTTACATAAAAAAAAAAACCGTCCAAAACCGCCAAACCGCCGGTTAAAAACCGAACCAAAACCGAAATTTTTTGGTTCGCCCTCTCCACCGAACCGGAACCGCCGGTTTCGAACCGAAACTGGCCCGAACCGGAACCGTGGACGGGTCTAATCTCCACTCATACCAGATCCCATCTTGGCTAAGTTATCAGCAAAAGAATTAGAGTAGCATTATAAATACCAGAAGTACTCAGCTAACATAATTAAGTTTTGATGAACCTTTATCCAAAATTTTATCCATCTTTCAAACTTCAAGTATTGATACTGACGCAACTTCTGAAGAGTAATTAAATTAAAAAATATAAATTAAGATGATTTGTGGTGGTATCGGTTTCTTTTTTTAATGAATAAAATCAAGCAAGAGAGTTGTTACATCAAAGAAAACTTTAAGTATTTTAACTATTTTGGCACCCAACAAACCTACCTACGGTGGTATTGGTTAGTTTAGTCGATGAGACCAGTACATTTTGTAAGATCTTTGATATTAAATCTCTATTACTCTATTGGACTCGTTTAGCATTAAATCCTAATAATTATAATAAATTAAAAATAAAATAATATTGATAAACTAGGTTACAGTTTGTAGGATGTGCGGGTATGGTAAAATATAAATTAAAAAATGGTAATTCAAAATTTTAATCTGTCATATTTTATTTATATATACAATTATAATATTGAAAGAATATCATTATTGATTCTATTTTGTGTCATATACTCTCTGAGTTATGAATTTGTAAAATTTCAGTTATTCTTAATTGAAGTATATTAATTACCACTCATATTTATAAAAGTAACTCGAGTGAACTTTAAACACACAATTATAACTCACTTATCCGTTTAAAATTCATTAAGATATTTGATTGTTAATCCAAGAATAGTTTTTGAAAAGTAAGATATAGTTACGTATTGTATAAAACGATTTAAATGTTATACTACAAAAGGGGAGAATAAAAAAAAAAAAAAACCTTTATGTACAATCCAATTGAACTCCTTCTCTTCAAATTATTTTTTTCTCCTCGTTTTGAAACAGAACATTCCCTAAAATATTGAGAAACAATATCCACTAAAAGAAGAAGGAGAAATCTAAATATAAAAATTCACCTATCTTCTATGGGAAAAAAATATATTAAATTTCGATATAGTCAACAAAAGTTTTTAAGAAAATTCAATATTTATCGATTCTCACCCGAACTATTTTGGGTTTCATAAATCATATTTGATCCAAGACTCATATAATTATTGGAAATAATATAGTTATGATAATCTCTATTCACAGGATATATAAAACATAGTCCCTTACAACACAATTATATTACAAAAAAACAGAAAAAAGAATTACAACACAATTTTTTTTTTAAATATCAATTTATTAGATTCAACTAATTGCTTTAAAATTGACAAGTCTAATTCTTCAAAATTCTATTTAATTTGTTGGACCAGCTATTTAATTTTAATACAATTATACTAAAAGAAGAAAATATGTATTAAAAAAATGTAAAAGCGTGTCTTATATATAATTTATATTTTAGCATTACATCCTTAAAATTATCTTAATATATAAAATTATTTAGGTTCAATTTTCCAAGATTTTCAACATTCTAAACAAATTTCTGATTATTTTTAATATACTCCAAAAGCTAAAATCAATTTAAGTTATTCTATTTAAATTCTATTTAATTTTTTAGACCAGCTATTTAATTATTCCTATCAAAACACAAGAAAATAAATGCATAATTGAATCATAAACTAGATCAATTGAGTGTAAGGAATTCATACAATAATGTAATCTCGCTAGAGTTTTTCAATTATAATATTAACTAATTATATGTATCAATGACAATCATCTTAGTTAATATTATCAAATAAAAATACATATTAAAGTGTAATACAAGGAAAATAAAATGAACTTCTTACGTTCTGTTTGATCTCTTAAACCATCCAAATAGTCAAATTCCGCTCTCTTTTTGTAAAGATTCAAAGAAGAAAACGAATTAGACATGATGCTCATCCTAAAGGATTATAAATTAAACTTATCTAATTGTAAAAATTATAAAAACGAGAGAATGGACTCACAATTCACGTACCATCGATCTGATCAAAGATCTTCATAAAATCCATGGTGGATATACAATAAAGACTTGACAAAAGTATAAGATCAAAATTCATATTTATGTGAGGGCATAGAAACACTACTGTATTACTAATAAAATGTGATTTTAAAAAAATCATATATTTTTTATAATTGAATTTGGTTGAAATGAAATGCAATAAAATAAATTTGCTTAATCTACGATCGGGCTTATTTTACCTTGTTTGTGTTGCAAGGAATCCATTTTCGAGTTGTGGGAGTATACCATAGTAAATCTTTGGATGCTGCATCGGATGTTCTAGCAAAAGAGTTGAATGATAAATTCTTATTGGAAGTTGAAAGTAAATTCAAGATACATAAACAAAATGAACTTGGATCATTATAGTTCACCGTACGGAAATCCGAACTCCAGCTGAAGCAGATCGAACACTTGGAAGCGTATCACTGGTCAGAGGACGATCACGCGATCGGAAAGTCCCCTCTAATCAAAACACAAATACCCACACTCTGATTGAAGATGGGAGAAAATTTTACAGTGATTTTCTCCACATCTATTCTCTCCATTTTTATGTCTCTGTATTTTTTGCTCTCTCTGTTTACATACAAGCACACAAGCATTATGTGCTCTGTATGTTGCCCAGACAACACACACCCAACTTATATTGCATTTTATTACACAGAATAACACTCACAAGGTTGCACACTATCTATTGTTTGCCCAGAAGCACACCATCTTCAATAATGCTAATTCACGTATTAGCATTGTTAGTGTCATTAACTGCACATGCAGTTTCTTACATATTCAAATATGAACTGTAAATGAGCTCATGCTTGGGCTATAGATGTATGGCATGGGCTTGGGCTTGGCTCACTTGGGTGTATAATGAGTCTTCAACCCATACCCAAATATACTAACATCTCCCACTAGCACAAGTGGGACCAACACACTTTTACCACAAGCCCATCATGGGTGCAACATTATTATTCAACATCTCATATTCCCCAAAATGGCGTAAGATGTGATACATACAGAGGAGCCTTTGAGCCTGTAAACACAAATATTATTATCATCATCAGAGTATTCATACAGGTAAATGCATCGTGTGACCTATGAACAAACAATGTATATAAAAGGGAGCTAACAATCTCAAATCTCAATTGTAAATTCTCTATTCACAAGAGATAATATTGTTCATTACTGTACCCTAGATTTAATTTTATAATTTTTATCAGTCCAAAAGCATACTTAATCTCTCAAAAAAAAAAGAGGCTATGCTTGACTTTATCACATTTCATGTATTCACAATTGTATCTCCAAATACAATTGGTTGGCCAGTGAATACTGATAGCTCTAAGTTTGTAAATGTTTCGAGCGTCTAATTCCTCCCACTTGACCCCGTTTCTTGAGCATTTGTGTCTTTTAATTCTCTTTGAAAGTCATTTGCAGGTATTTTTGGTATTCATGGGCAATATAGAACATCATGAAGATTATGGGAGAAAATGAAGTAAAAAATTGCATTTTGAAGCAATATGCGAGTTTCACCTCACAGAAGAATGTCGCAGCTCAAGTCCAGAAGACATTGCCAGTTCAATCTGCGACATTGACCCAGGAAAGTGAATCTGCGAGTTACATCTGGAGATACAACTCGCAGATCAAGGTGTCAGATCAAAGGCAGAGGTTATTGCGAGATGATACTGCGAATTAGTGCTAGCAGAAGGAGGTAGCAGTCAAACCATACATTTCCTGTGAAGTCACCACTGCGAGATTCAACCAGCAGTTCAGTTCCAGAAAATACTGCAACAAGCCACTGCGAGATTAACCTCGCAGATACAGCCAACAGATCAGCACCAGAAGACGCTACGAATAATGACTATGACGTCGACGTCGCAGATTGAAGTCACAAGTATATCCACGTAGGAAAATCTGCGAGTTACAACCAGCAGAATGAAGTGTCAAATCATGAGCAGAGAAGGCTGCGACTGGACACTACGAGGTCCAAGTCGCAGATTGTGGTCGCAGAACCCAGTCCATATCACCTTGCAAGTGGATCTTATCCAAACTTTTTACCCACTATATAAATGCACTTTTCTTTCTACAAAAGTGTGTTGTCTTTTAAACTAGAGAAAGAAACATTTTCACTTTGATTCTACACTTTAGATTAAACACTTTAGATTTCATATCATAGAATTAGAAACTTCTAAATAGTGGTAAGCAAGATCTAATCTTTGACAATCAATGAAGGTTTGTTGAGCAAGCTAGAGAGGAGCATCAAGAACACCATGAGCTTTCTTTATCTTTCTCTTTACTTTACTTGTATTTACTTGATAATGAGTAGCTAAATCATTTTTGTTGAGGATTTGATGATTGTATATATGTTAAAACTCTGAGTTATGATCTATTCTATCTTTTTATCTATTTGAGTTTGCACTTATGCTTAAAATATCTTCATGTTAATTGTTGAGTATGAACTTTATTTAACATCTAAGCATGAATTTTAGTGCATGAATAGTGGATTTATCTCTTGGTTGACTAACCTTTAGTAGTTTACACTTGAAGCTCCATGAGAGGACAAATCATTCTTGACTAATCTAGTCTAGGTTTGAACGAGAAGATAAAAAGGAACTCTAGACGCTATTGACCGTTCCTCTTAATTATAGATTCTTAAGGATAGAAATTAGGTTATGAACTTTGTTATTGGCATTTTGCATCATTATCTCCTTAACATATCTTTATAATCTTTAAACTTAGACATTTACTAACAATTTCTAGTCAGCATAACCTTTAGTGAGCTAAACTAGTTTAATCACTAATAGAACACTACCTCCTCGTGGGAAAGATACCCTTACTTGTGTCCACTATACTAGACAACAATTCGTACACTTGCGAAGGGTCATCTAGACTCGCGTACTCCATTTCGTTTTAGAGTAACATTAGATTAGAGGTACGCTCAGAGTGCGTCAAAATCTCAGTGTTGCTGCTGGGGAGACGTAGTGTATTTTTTTAGTATAACTCATCGTTGTAGTTTTAGAGTTAATCAAATTGTTACATCGATCTTTTGATCAGTTTTAATTATAAATTTTCAGGATACCAGCTGAAATGACAAGTCGGGATACGTCACCAGCTCGATCACAAGATGGGGACCGACATGTGTCACCGGTCAGATCAAATGATGGTGAACATCGTAGGAATATGAAGGATTATTCCTTACCAAGAGTTGGAGCACACCCTTCGGTAATATTGTTAAATATGGCACAAAGGAATTACCGATTGAAGAATCAACATTATAATACTCTCTCACATGCTATGGAAAGACATAAGAGGATGCTCTTGAGATTATGAAAGAATATTACAACATGATGACAGTCATTCGTCTAGGAGCATTGTCAAAGGATCAACTCAGGATGCGATGTTTTTCTTATTGCATGAAGGATAAAGCCAAACAGTGGCTTATGGCCTTAGCATCCGGATCGCTCACAACATGGGATGAGGTGGAGCAAAAATTCTTTGATAAATACTTTCCGGCATGGAAAACTAAGGAGATCCGAGGAATAATTGCTACATTCATAGAAGAGGAAGGAGAACCTTTTCACGAGGCATGGGAGAGATTCAAACTACTCCTATCTTAATGCCCTCACCATGAGTTCACACTAGTCAGCTGAGTTCAGTCATTTTATGATGGACTCCTAGGGCTCACCCAAGCGATAGCTAACAATGCTTATGGGGGATCTATGAGAGAGAAGACGGCAGAAGAAGTCTTGGAGAGATATGAGATGTTGTGGCAAAACTCCCAACAACGTAGTTCGAGAGGGAAAGACAAAGAAGGAAAGAGACACTCGGAATTGGCTACGTAATTGAACAATGATCGGACTATTTTAGACCTATTTTAGGTCCCCACTTTCCTATCGTTTGTTCTCGTTTACGATTGTATTTTGTATATAATGTGTATGTTGAGCCATGTGTAGGTACATATTCCCTACAATATGGTTTTCAGCTTAAAGAACAGTTTGGGAGGCAAAAAGAGCCGAAAAAGAGAATAATTGGAAAATTCAGAGTGCCGCGCCTCACCGTTGACACAGACGTGATCCAAGCCCAGACGTGATCCACAGTTGATCCGTTGCTGAGCCAGAATGTGACACTGAGTCCGTGGGAGAACCCCCTCTAACTTTTAGCAGCTTACGGGACGAGTGCAGAAAAGAAGACATTCGACGGTCAGTTCGGCGGTCACCTGACCGCCGTTCCAACCACCGTTTGAAGACAGTAAGTCCTAAAAGTTTGGCGCCCAGTTCGGCGGTCACACCATGATCGCCGTTTCAACCACCGTTTTAGTCCAGAAGAACACCAGTAGTTCGGCGGTCAAAAAGGCTGTCAACCCGACCGCCGATATCTGACCGCCGTTCGACCAGCGAGAGGCTAATTTCTGGAGAATTTCAAGGGGCAGTTTAGTCCTTTCACCATCATTTCTAGCCCTAACCTCCAACACTATAAATTCACCTCTTCACCTCTTCTCTTCATAATATACACAGCCCACACTTCTTCTTCCCCAAACTTCTTCTTCTTCATTTTTTTCATTTCCTAAGAGAGAGAGAAGCTTCCAAGAGCATCCATGAAGGTTTTCCTCCATGGATGTCTCTCCCATACCATTTCTACCCATCACCCACCACATTTGAGAGTAGATTACATAAATATAGGAGTGGTATTTGGACCAATTTCGAGCCAAGCATGGATCAAATGAGATTGGCACATTTTGGAGGGGTTCTCCACTTGGGTTATCTCTTTTCTCTCATCTCTTGTATTTCTTGTTTTCATTTGTGTAATCCCCCACTTAGGAATATTTGTAAACCTGATTTGTGCTCAATATAATATGTAGTTGATTTTATATCTAATTTGTGTTTTGATTCATTCTTGTTATTATTGAATATATCTCTTGTCTTGAAACGCTTGTGTATGGAGATTGGAAATTAACATGTGTTCATGAATGGGATTAGGAGTAGATTAATTTAATTATAGGAGTAGTTGTAATCAAATGTCCCATTTCTGTGTGTATGTTGATGGAAGGTTGAATTGCATGTGTATGGATGGGTTTGAGTGAATTAGAGTTAGGATTGTGCTTTAGGAGGGCCATCCGGAGCATAGTCTTGGCTAATTTAGCTAGTAAGAATGAATAAACTTGTTAATTGTCATATTTAAAGAGGTTTAGTTCATTGTTTTTGTTATACATTGGTCTTTAGTTATTCCTCACGCTAGGGGCTCTAGGTGAGTTATGATTAGAGATACAATAATTGGGAATTCGGCTATTTCTTGCGCTAGGGGCTCTAGGCAAGTTATGGTTGGAGGAACAATTACTATTTCCACATTCATTAGACCTAACGTTGCCGTTTTACATTACCATGTTAGTATTGAGGCTCAATCTAGCATTGGTTTGTAGGATTAGTTCACATATGTTGGTTACGGTTTCGTGTTTGAGAGGCTCTCGACACACTCTTCAACTGTTAGTTCTTTGAATGGGTATAAATCGGATTGAGACAAGAACGAACCCTTAACCTAAATTGGATAAACTTAATGTCTAACAACCCACTTGTGTACACTTATGTATGGTGAACTTGCAAACCCTTGTGTGACCACTTTCATGCATCTCTCTTATCCACCGTTTTATTATTTCTCACTGAATCAACATTCTCACCCCTCCACATTCTCTTGTTTATTTCTACATTTGTAAATTTTCATTTTCATTTTCATGCACACACACACACACACACACACCATTCTCACCTCATCCGCATTCTATTTACATGTTTTCCCTAAACTCTAAAACCTGAAACAGTTAACAACACATCCATGCGGAACGATACCCTTGCTTGCACGCTGTACTAGTTTTATTTCTATATGTCTTTTGACTCGTGCCTTATAGCAAGGTTGATTTTATTATAAATATTTTGACGATGCTTTCGACGACACAAAAAAAACCATACATCAAAATGGCGCCGCTGCCGGGGATGTGTATTCGTTGATTGTTTCTTGTTTTAGCTTAGGTTCTGTAAATGTTAGATTTAATTGCTTTGCGATATATATATGTATGCAGTTAGATTTTTCTTTTACTTATTTTCTTTTTATCTATGGCATATGCATTTGATTGTTTTTGAGTTGTGCTTGTGCTAGGAAAGAACAATTTCAAGTCGGATGGACCGCACAACTCATGAGAACGGTAAGAGTGCGCATATCGCACCACAACAACTCCCCGAGTGAAACGGCAGTGCCACAAAGGCCACGTGGTTGCAGCCACAAGAGGTACCCTCTAAACTTTGTGCTTAATTTTGAAGTACTTGAGGAGTAGTTGTCGACTTGGGCGGAAACCGCCCATACGCTTAATGATAGGAATGCTATGTTTGTTGTGTTTGTGATTTTTATTTTTGTTTAGATCTAAGAGTGGATTTGTATTGTGCTTAGATCTTAGGATTTTATGTGTTATTGTTTTTAGTCTTTTGTGATGTTTATGTTCTATCTCCCAATTCTTGCTAAATATTGTCTATCTTTTATGATTTGAGCAACATTGAGGACAATGTTGAGTTTAGGTTTGGGGGTGTGGACAATTTCGTGTTTTATTTTTGTTTTGTTTCTATGTTTGTTTTTGTTATGTTTAGAAAATTTTCAAATCTCTGCTCAAATCGGTCAATTTTGAAAGTTTTTGGAAATAGAGTCCATTTTTGTGAGTTGTTTTCTGCGTGTGCCGGTTGAGACATATCATGTATGCTTTTAGCTCCATGCATCACTTTAAATAAGCTTGTACAGTGCCAATCTTTTGATGTTGAGGTGGATTAGACCTCTATTCTTGTTTCGCTTAGGAAAATAGTGGAAACTACCCTTGTAAGATTTTGTGCCTTTTAAACGTTTTATTTGTGAGGGTTACGTCATTTCTACTCTTAAACACTCCTCGATTTTGTACTTAATTTTTTAGTGATCTCATTGTTCATCAATTGTCTTTCATTGATTGCCATAGAACATCATCATGTGGACTGCTTGTTTGAGATTTGCATTCCCTTGCTAGATGGATTTTTAGAAATGATTTTGGACTTGAGTGTGAGCATAACTACTAAAATTGCCTAAACACTTGCCCATAGATATGTGCTTTCATCAGAAAAATTGAGGCCAAACACTAAACCTCCACCACCTACATAACCCTAACACTTTCACATACACTATTTATTGATCATGTTAAGGTGTATAGCTTTAGAGAAGCTAGCTCTAAAATGTGTAAAGCGTGTACTTAGGCAAATGTATGTAAATTGTGCAAAGGCAAAGGCTTTAAAAAGAAAAAGTATGAAATATAAACACTTAAGCCTCAAATTCTTAAAATGTAAAGTTACTTAAAAATAGGGGTACGAATGTAGTATAATGGTGCAATGTAAAGTTATAGCCTAGACGCTTGTAAAGTAATGTGTAAAAGAGCTCTAAATGATTTAAATGTAATGTGTAAACACCTTGGCAGGATTTGTAGCTTTATCTTCCCACTCCTACCATATCCTCCATACATCACCACAAATCACCCTGGCCCCAAAATACAATTAGGGAAAGTCCATTTGATCTCTTAGGAAGTCTATCTTGGGAATGTGAGTCGATGCATGCTCTTTCCACGTTCATGGCATTTCAATTCCTTTCATGAGATCGATTTTCAGAAAATGTGCTTTATTTGAAAATACTCATATGCGATTATATTTGATTCCACGTACCTAAACTCATTCGCATATGTTTGCTAGAGAGTGCGCCTAGGATTCTGAGTGAAAATATATGGCTGAAATCCGGTGAGGATTAGAGTCGAGGCGAATTTTATCTTGGGCATTCGAGCGTAGTTATTTTGTAAACCGAAAACATCCTAAGTATTGGCATACTTGCATTGCGTGATGCATTGTTATTGATTGGTATATTTGAGATATTAGCATGCATGTGTTGTCTTTGCTTGGTGTGCGTGGATTGCAACTCAACCATTTTTCTAGCAGAGTATACGTTTGTGGGTGTCGTAGCTGTAAACCCTCAGAAGACAAAACTTCTCCATCTAGGGATCGCCTAGTGGTTGAAAGGCTTGTGGCACGTGCTAAGTGCCATCGTGTTTCCTACGAAAGTGGAATAGCCTAGGTTTTATTTATTTTTACTGTTATATGTTTGTTTGTTTGTTTTTCTGTTTTTTGTTTTGCTCGAGGATGAGCAAAGGATAGGTTTGGGGGTATTTGATCAGACTATTTTATACCTATTTTAGATCCCCACTTTCCTATCGTTTGTTCTCATTTACAAGTGTATTTTGTATATAATGTGTATGTTGAGCCATGTGTAGGTACATATTCCCTACAATATGGTTTTCAGCTTAAGGAACAGTTTGGGAGGCAAAAAGGGCCGAAAAAGAGAATAATTGGAAGATTCAGAGTGTCGCGCCTTACCGTTGACACAGACCTCGGCGTGATCTAAGCCCAGCCATGATCCACGGTTGATCCGTTGCCGAGCTAGAACATGACACTGAGTCTGTGGGAGAACCCCCTCTAACTTCCAATAGCTTACGGGACGAGTGCAGAAAAGAAGACATTCGGCGGTCAGTTCGGCGGTCACCTAACCGCCGTTCCAACCGTCGTTTGAAGACAGTAGGTCTCAGAAGTTTGGCGCCCAATTCGGCGGTCACACCATGACCGTCGTTTCAACCGCCGTTTTAGTCCAGAAGAACACCAGTAGTTCGGCGGTCAGAAAGGCTGTCAACCCGACAGCCAATCGACCAGCGAGAGGCTAATTTCTAGAGAATTTTAGGGGCAGTTTAGTCCTTTCACCATCATTTCCAGCCCTAACCTCCAACACTATAAATTCACCTCTTCTCCTCTTCTCTTCATAATATACACAGCCCACGGTTCTTCGTCCCCAACTTCTTCTTCTTCATTTTCTTCATTTCCTAAGAGAGAGATGAGCTTCCAAGAGCATCCATGAAGGTTTTCCTCCATGGATGTCTCTCCCACACCATTTCTACCCATCACCCACCACATTTGAGAGTAGATTACATAGAGATAGGAGTGGTCTTTGGACCAATTTCGAGCCAAGCATGGATCAAAGGAGATTGGTACATTTTGGAGGGGTTCTCCACTTAGGTTATCTCTTTTCTCTCATCTCTTGTATTTCTTGTTTTCCATTTGTGTAATCTCCCACTTAGGAATATTTGTAAACCTAATTTGTGCTCAATATAATGTGTGGTTGTTTTTATATCTAATTTGTGTTTTGATTCATTCTTGTTATTATTGAATATATCTCTTGTCTTGAAATGCTTGTGTATGGAGATTGAAAATTAACATGTGTTCATGAATGGGATTAGGAGTAGATTAATGTAATCGTAGGAGTAGTTGTAATCAAATGTCCCATTTGTGTGTGTATGTTGATGGAAGGTCGAATTGCATGTGTATGGATGGGTTTTTGAGTGAATTAGAATTAGGATTGTGCTTTAAGAGGGTCATCCAGGCATAGTCTTGGCTAATTTAGCTAGTAAGAATGAATGAACTTGTTAATTACCATATTTAAAGAGGTTTGGTTCATTTTTTTTGTTATACAATGGTCTTTAGTTATTCCTCACGCTAGGGGCTCTAGGTGAGTTATAATTAGAGATACAATAATTGGGAATTCGGCTATTTCTTGAGCTAGGGGCTCT
Source organism: Dipteronia sinensis (assembly GCA_033220585.1). NCBI lineage: Eukaryota > Viridiplantae > Streptophyta > Magnoliopsida > Sapindales > Sapindaceae > Dipteronia > Dipteronia sinensis. The sequence goes on along the minus strand of CM065638.1, from coordinate 19,506,484 downwards.
AGGCAAGTTATGGTTGGAGGAACAATTACTCTTTCCACATTCATTAGACTTAACGTTTCCATTTTACATTACCATGTTAGTATTGAGGCTCAATCTAGCATTGGTTTGTAGGACTGGTTCACATATGTTGGTTGCGGCTTTCATGTTTGAGAGTGGACAAGCTAATCATCCCTATGGATTTTGTCGTCCTCAATATTGGGGAGAAATGTACTAGTAAAGAACACCTTATACTTCTTGAAAGGCCATTCATGGCTACGGCAAGAACAACAATTGATGTGCATCATGGGAAGCTAACCATTACAGTTTTGGGAGAAGTAGTTGAGTTTGACGTATTTTCAAGGAAGGAAGAAAAGGAGTTGAACACTTGTTTCAACGTAACAACCAAAGACACCAAGGAAATCCCTGAAGACTCCATGGATTAATTTGAAGACTTCTTTCAAGCATTCCAAGTAGAAGTAAGTATGCTCGAAGAAGAAAAGAAAGGGAAATTTGAGAATGACCTCATCAAGGAAGATGAGAATCTAGATGGGGCAAACATCAACCTTGCTATGAGATTCGATACACTTGAAAAAGAAAAGGATGAATCCCTCAAGAAAAGGGAAGAATTGATAAGGATTGTTAAGAGCCAAGAGGAAGAGTTCAATAGGAAGATAGGAAAGATGCTTATAGAGATAAAGAGGAAAGACAAGGAGCATCAAGCTCTTAAAAATACCTTAGCAACGAAAGAGAACGCATTCAAGGTCTCTAAAGTCAAGGAATGTGATTTGATAGTGGAGCTCGAACAAGCCGAGCACGCCATCGAAGTCTTGATAAGAGAGCCAACTAGGGAGAAAGAAGGATCCACCTCAAAGTCCACCAAAGTACACCATAAAGGAACTCGCCCACGGAAGATGAAGGGTAATATTCCTTACTTCCCTTATAAATGCTATTTTTGTCATGTTAAAGGTCAGAAAAAGACCCAATGCAATGATTTCATTAAGAGTCGCAAGAATAGACGCGAAAATGTTGTGGGAAATCAAATGAGAGTCACTCAAATATGGATCCGAAAGAATAAGAGTGACCACACCAAGGGCACTTCTTTAGATGAAACAAAATTTACACATATTCCAATGGTATACATCCTGAGAAAAAGATAAACCCTTGATTTGTCTCCTCACCCCCTAGTTAGTCATCATGGTAGCACAAGTGGAGTTACACAACCATTGATTGCATGAACCTTTTGACTGATTTTGTTTATGTGAAGGAAGGAAGTAGCATGTCAAGAAAGAGCAATTTTGGAATGAATGAGTAGAACTCAGTGTTTCATGGCTGGTATGGCCATGGTTAATGTAAATATTTTGTTTGTACAGGTTAGGAAGCAGGATAATCAGAAGAAGTTATCAATTGAAGGAAAAGATCTCATCTGTAAGCATAATCTTCGACTTAGAAGTCGTAGAACCATCTTGTAGTGCATTCTGGAGAGTTTTTACAAGTAAAGACTACGAGCACGAAGTCGTAGTTTGAAAATGTCAAGTAGGAGCATCTCATGAAGTGAATTTGTGACATGAAACTGCAGGCACAAAGTCACAGTGAAAAGACCTGCTAGATGGATCTGCGGGTAGGAACTCGTAGAGAAAGGATCAAGAAATCACAGCATGTTCTGGGAAGAGTTTTACGAGTTATATCTGGGAGCAGGAAATCTCAAATTTCAAGTCAGAAGTTACGGAATTATATCTGCGACTTGAATCTACGAGTCAGAAGTAGCAAAAAATTTCTGGGAAACTTCTGCCGACGAAAGCTGCAAGTGAGAACCAGCAGTATGAAATAGCAGCGAGTTCTAGAGACTGCTAGTAAGAGGTCACAGATAGTCCCCAGCACAGTTCCCAAGATGAGATATTATGTGAGTTCTGATGCCACATCAGCTTCTGTGAGATGGAACTGTAAGGTCTAACTCACAGATTTACAAAATATCTCCTTCAAATGAGGGACCGACTCATTACCACTCAAAGTCCAAACCAGGTATTCAATTCCTTTCTTTTTCTCAGAAATATCTTATAGCCTCTTATCCAAGGTAACTCTATAACTCAATCTCTTTTCTCTTTAGTCTTCATCAATAGCTTCTTTTCTCTTTTTAATCTTTCATTTTATTCATAAAGGAACTATAAGATGTTGATTCTTTATAAGATATTATGCCATTTCAAATTTTGCATGAGAAGAGAAAGATGATTGAGATGATAAGCATGATCTATTAATTTATAATCCTAGTTGAAAGATATGACATGTTTTACAAGATCCTCATGGTGATAACACTTGTGTACAACTCTTGCATGTATTCTAAAACCTGTGCAATTAACTTACCTTATTTATAATAGTTTAAAGATTGTACACGAATTAGTTGTGTATGCACTCTCTTGACTTCAGTCTCTTCTATTGTAGGAATAATGGACAATTTCGAAGAAGACAAGATGTCTGATTTTGAACAGCTTTGCTAGATGAGCGCATTCGTGAGCAATGAGATTATCACAAAAGGAAATCCTGAAGATGATTGGATTGAGACACTAGTATGGGCTAGTGGTTCAAATCCACTAGAAGAAATTATTGAAGAGATTCCTGATAAAGGATCAATTCCGAACTCTAGTTCCACTCCTAGGATAGAATTGAAACCTCTACCGTCTACATTGAAGTATGTTTTTCTTGGGAAGGAGGAGTCGATGCCAGTAATTATAGCATCAAACTTAAGTCCACTAGAGGAGGCAGAACTCCTAGAAGTTTTGAGGCATTTCAATGGAGCAATAGGATAAAGTTTGGATGATCTAATGGGAATTAGTCCCAGTACTTGCAAGCATAAGATTCTTTTTGAAGAAGGGTCCAAACATTCAATAGAAGCTCAACGAAGGCTCAACCCAATCATGAAGGAAGTAGTCAAGAAAGAGGTTCTCAAATTGTTGAAGAATGGTATCATCTATCCGATTTCGGATAGTAAGTGGATTAGTCTGATACATGTGGTGCCAAAGAAATCTAGAATTATAGTTATGAGGAATGAGGACAACGAGTTGGTACGTCAGAGAACTCAAACGGGGTGGAGAGTTAGCATAGATTACTGGAAGCTTAACAATGTCATTTGCAAGGATCATTACCCTTTACCTTTTATAGATAAGATGTTGGAGCGCCTTGCGGGACATAGCCGCTATTATTTCTTGGATGGATATTCTGGATACAATCAAATTGCAATCGACCCGGAAGATCAGGAGAAGACTACTTTCACATGCTCATTAGGGACATTTTCTTAATGACGTACGCCTTTTGGTTTGTGTAATGCACCCGGAACCTTTCACCGGTGTATGACGTTGATCTTTTCAGACATGGTGGAAGGAGTTATAGGAGTCTTTATGGATGATTTCTCAGTTACGGGAAGTTCATTCAGTGATTGTCGTCTTAACCTCATTTCAGTGTTACGGAGGTGCAACGAAGCCAATCTTGTGTTGAATTGGGAGAAGAGACACTTTATAGTGCGTCAAGGGATAGTTTTGCGGCACATAATTGCGGAGAGAGGAATAGAGGTGGATAAGGCGAAGATCGATGTAATGAAGAGTTTACAACCCCCTAGAACGGTAAGGGAAATTTGTTCATTCTTGGGGCATGCCGGGTTTTACAGAAGATTCATTAGTGATTTCTCTAAAATTTTGAGACCCTTATGTCGATTGTTGTAAAAAGACATTGAATTCGACTTCGAAGATAGGTGCCTAGAAGCATTTGAGAAGCTTAAGGAATTACTGACGTCGGCACCAGTAATGATACCACCGGATTGGAATCTACCCTTCGAACTTATGTGTGATGCCTCAGACTATGCAATAGGGCAGTGACTGCACAACGAGTAGAGAAGATTCTGCATGCCATCTATTATACATCTCGTACTTTGAATGATACTCAGCTCAACTACTTGACCACGAAAATGGAATTGCTAGCAGTGATATTCGCCTCGGAGAAATTTAGGTCATATTTGATATGGGCAAAGATAATTGTATTCTCGGATCACTCGGCACTCCGGTATCTCCTCTAAAAGAAAGATTCCAAACCACAACTTCTCTATTGGATACTCTTATTGCAAGATTTTGATCTCGAGATCCGAGACAAGAAGGGGAGCGAGAATGTTGTAGCAGATCATTTGAGCAGGTTGATGCATGAATCCAAGCTAGAGGAGGACTCACTCCTACTAAAAGATGACTTTCCGGATGAAAAATTATTGGCCGTTGCAAATGAAGAGCCATGGTATGTGGATATTGTCAACTTCTTGACAAACGACATCATATCATACCAAGGAAAAAAAGATTCAGATGGCAAGCAAGGCAGTATTTGTGGAATGACTCCTATTTGTTCAAACACGGGGCGGATCAGATATTAGGCGGTGTATTCCGAAAAGTGAACAGAGTGACAATCTAAAGTTTTTCATAATTTGAGTAGTGGAGGCCATTTTAGTGCAAGAAAAACGGCTTGAAGGATTCAAGCCGGGTTTTATTTGCCTTCTATCTTTAAGGATTCCTATCACTTTTGCATGACTTGTGATAGATTCCAAAGGATGGGGAATATTGGAAAGAGGAATGAGTTGCCGCAATCCATGGATATGGTGATAGAAATATTCGATTGTTGGGGAATCAACTTCATGTGACCATTCCCACCTTCAGAGGGCAACTTGTATATTTTGGTGGCGGTGGATTATGTTTCCAAAAGGGTAGAAGCAAGGGCCACCAAAACAAACGATAGCAAAGTTGTTGTGAAGTTTGTGAACGAGTTTATTTTCACAAGATTCAGGACTCCAAGATGTTTAATCAGTGATGGAGGTAGCCATTTTTGTAGTAGAGTTTTTGTAACAATTGTTGAAAAGGTACAATGTGAGGCATAAGGTGGCGACTCCATATCATCCTCAGATCTCGGGCCAAGTGGAAGTCAGTAATCGGCATATCAAGCAAATCCTCGAGAAGACATTCAAGCCAAATAGACAGGATTGGTCATCCAAGTTAAATGATGCATTATGGGCATATAGGACGGCTTTCAAAACTTCAATCAGGATAACACCATTTTGGTTGATTTTTGGGAAGGCATGTCATCTCCCGATGGAATTAGAGCACCATGCATACTGGGCGATTAAGTCGCTCAACTTTGACCTAGATCAAGCGGGAGAGCAACGGAAGTTACAACTCAATGAACTTGAAGAACTTTGTGATGAGGCATATGAGAATGCAAAGCTCTACAAGGAAAGATCGAAACGAGTACATGACAAGATGATTATCCAAAAAGATTTCCAACTGGGAAGGTTAGCCCTCTTTTTGAACTCTCAGCTAAGGATGTTTCCGGGAAAGTTAAAGTCAAGATGGTTCGGTCTATATCGAATCAAGGAAGTTTTCCCCTATAAAGCGGTTGTTTTAGAAGATTTAAGAAGTGTAGATACTTTCAAGGATAACGGGCATTGAGTTAAGCCATAGTTGCAAGGGATCGAAGAAGCAAGAGTGCTAGAGCAAGTCAAGCTTACAGAGCCATAGAGCTCACATGCCCCTTGCCCAGACGTTAACTGCAGCGCTTGGTGGTAGGCAAACCGCCTAGGTACACTTTACCTTTGTATATAGTTACTTAAATATTTAAGTTTTTATTATATATATTGTTTAGCCTAAAAGTGTGATTGCATTGTGATTAGTGGATAGGATGTTATGAATATTTGTTTAGTGGTGGATTTTTAGGATTGTATATATGATAGTAGAATATTTAGGTTGTTTATAGTAATAATGTTTGTTGTTCATACAACCAAACCTTTGAACTCGTGCCCAAGTTCTTTATTGTTTCAAACATTGTGGGCAATGTTGAGTTTAGGTTTGAGGGTGTGGGCATAGTGTTGCGAATTGAGCCTTTCATGAACTAAATTTTATTAATGTGATGTTTGTGTTGTTGAGGAGAATCGAGCATTGCACTAGTTTCTAAGTATTGGATAACTTTGTATCAATTTATGATTGATCACACAATGTGACTTAGTTCATTTTCTCTTTATGACTTAGTGAACGAGATTTTGTGCAAAAATGCTAGGATCAATAGTGGAGACTACCGAAGTGAGAATTGTGCCTTAGCGTTCATCTTTGAGGGTAAATTTAGGTTTCTACTCTTAAACACTCTTCGAAACAGTTGAGCTTCAAGTATGATCACATTTTGCTTATAATTACTTGATTTCCATAGAACATGAAAATTATGTGGACTGCTTGCTACGACTTGTATTCCCGTGTTAGATAGACTTTCGAGTATGATTCTAGGCATGTGTGTGCTTAACTACTATTTTGCCCAAACACTGTCTTTATCACTTATGTATGCTCCAATTGCCAATTTGAGGCCAAACACAATTCAATCATTTCATCACCCATTTAAATAACCATATACACTAAACACATGGAATTCCTTAGTTGTGGATCATAGATTATGCATAAGTTATAAATGCAAATATTCAGCTCAAAATTGTATATGGCATGTACTCAGACAATGATAGAAAATTGTGCAATGTAGAGGATAAATTGTAAAGTGTTAAAAATAGTACAATTAAGCCACAATTCTTAATTGAAAAGTACTCAAATCTGAGTACCAATTAGCCAAATATCGAAATATGAATCTTAGCCTAGACGCTTGTAGACATATATGCAATGAGCTAGTAGTTAAATTGTTTAGTATGATCAATAACTCTAGAATTCCACCAAATCCCTTACATTCACCCCATATTACCCTTGGCCTCATTACAACCAAAGGAAAGCCCTAGTTGATCTTTTAGAAAGTCTAGCTTGGGAATGCTAGTCAAAGCATGTTCTTTCAACATTCTTTGTTTTTCAACTCTTTCATGAGATCCATTTTTAGAAATGTGCTTCCAATGAAAAATATCATATGCGAACACATTCATATATATTCAAACCCGCATATGTTGATAAAGAGTGAGCCTAGGAATCTGAGAGAAAAAATGACTGAAATCCAGTGAGGATTAGAGTCAAGGCGAATTGTATCCATGCATTTGAGTATGTAGTCTTTAAAGCTTTGAAATTATAGTGTGGGATTCATTTGTGGGCAATTTCATATTGACTGACATTTTGTTATTTTCTACTAATTAACTTTCGCATTGACCTCTTCACTCACAAGTATCACAAGAAAAATATATTGAAAATATTGGCTCTCATAACCTTTTTGTAGTTTAAGTTTAAGTTTGCTAAGTTCTTTTTAGTAGTTTTGCTCAAGGGCGAGCAAAGGTTAGGTTTGGGGGTTTTGTGATCGCTCTAAGTTTGTATATGTTTTGAGAGTCTAATTCCTTCCCTTTGTGCCCATTTATTGAACATTTGTCTTTTAATTGTCTATTTGAAAGTCATTTGTATGTATTTTTGGTATTCATGGGCAATATAGGACTTTATTAAGATTATAAGAGAAAATGAATTAAAAAAATGCATTTTGAAGCAATTTGCGAGTTCCACCTTGCAGAAGAATGTCACATCTCAAGGCCAAAAGACACTGCCAGTTCAATCTATGACATTGACCCAGCAGAGTGAATCTGCGAGTTACATATGCGAGATACAACTCACAGATCAAGGTGGCAGATCAAAGGTAGAGGTTATTGCGAGATAATACTGTGAGTTAGTTCTAGCAGAAGGAGGTAACAGTTAAACCAGACATTTCCTATGAAGTCCCCACTGCAAGATTCAACCAGCAGTTCAGTTCCAGAAAAGACTGTAACAAGCCACTGGGAGATTAACCTCGCAGATACAGCCAGCAGATCAGCGCCAGAAGACGCTCTAAATAATGATTGTGACGTCGACGTCGCAGATTAAAGTCACAGTTTAGCCATTAGGAAAATCTGGAAGCTACAACCAGCAGAATGAAGTGTCAAATCATGAGCAGAGAAGGCTGTGACTTGACACTGCGAGGTTCAAGTCGCTGATTGTGGTCGCAGAACCCAGTCCACATCACCTTGCAAGTGGATCTTATCCAAACTTTTTACCCACTATATAAATGCACTTTTCTTTCTACAAAAGTGTGTTGTCTTTTAAACTAGAGTTAGAAACACCTTTCCACACTCATTTTCACTTTGAAACACCTTTCCACACTCATATTCACTTTGATTCTACACTTTAGATTTCATATCATAGAATTAGAAACTTCTAAATAGTGGTAAGCCAGATCTAATCTTTGACAATCAATGAAGGTTTTGTTGAGCAAGCTAGAGGGGAGCATCAAGAACACCATGAGCTTTCTTTATCTTTCTCTTTACTTTACTTGTATTTACTTGATAATGAGTAGCTAAATCATTTTTGTTGAGGATTTGATGATTGTATATATGTTAAAACTCTGAGTTATGATCTATTCTATCTTTTTATCTATTTGAGTTTGCACTTATGCTTAAAATATCTTCATGTTAATTGTTGAGTATGAACTTATTTAACATCTAAGCATGAATTTTAGTGCATGAATAGTGGATTTATCTCTTGGTTGACTAATCTTGAGTAGTTTACACTTGAAGCTCTATGAGAGGACAAATCATTCTTGACTAATCTAGTCTAGGTTTAAACAAGAAGATAAAAAGGGACTCTAGACGTTATTGACCGTTCCTCTTAATTATAGATTCTTAAGGATAGAAATTAGGTTATGAACTTTGTTATTGGCATTTTGCATCATTATCTCCTCAACATATCTTTTTAATCTTTGAAATTAGACATTTACTAACAATTTCTAGTCAGCATAATCTTTAGTGAGTTAAACTAGGTTAATCACCAATAGAACACTACCTCCTCGTGGGAACGATACCCTTACTTGTGTCCACTATACTAGACAACACTTTGTACACTTGCGAAGGGTCATCTAGACTCACGCACTCCATTTCATTTTAGAGTAACATTAGATTAGAGGTACGCTCAGAGTGCATCAAATACATAAGTCAGATAAAAATTCATTAAATCTTCCCATTCCATCTTTATCTCTTGGTCTCCAGAACAGCTGCTACCTTAGACGTGCCCCATAGGCTTAATTATCATAGCCATAGAAATAACATGCTAAAGGTGTTAACATTATCCTATCACTTCAGGATAGAGTGAATGGTCATGAGGACACCATTTGAAGTTTATATAAAACTTTAGTGGAACTTACACAATGAGGAAGCATGGATTCATTCTCTCATTTTCCACATCGGTCACATATAGCACACGTGGTATGAAACATGTGTTACAGTGAATTTCATTCTAAATAATAATGCGTATGTATTTATATCATTCACTATACAGATCTTAGTCTAGTCACAACTCTCGTGACTAACCTGAGTTCTTAAAAGCTCACCCTTCTCTAGTGCCATATTAAAACCTCACATATGGCTTAATCAGGTATCAATGATAGTGGGGTCTATCATGATTAGTTCTAAAATATATTGGTATATTTATTTTAAACCTCATCTTGACCCAGTCAAGGTGATAAATTCATAACCATTAGCTCCGCGAAAATATAACCTATATATTCTCTAATATATGTGTGTCTCATCTCAACCTGCTATTTCAGAAACTATAGCGACCGTACGAGTAAGAATGCCGGTCTCGACCTGACGGCATATTTCTATTACATTATGTGTGTAATTATGCTAGCATAAATAGTAATGTCCTTACTATTAAAGTTATGTCACAATCCTCTAAATGTAGGATTATATTGGTATACATTCACCAATCTTGTGGTATAATTTCTATTGGGTCTTGTACAAATCACAATGTACACTAAATAGTTAGTCGTACTTTCAAGGTATGTCATAATCCTCTCAACAACATCTCAATGTTGTAATCTAGGATTATATTGGTGTCCACTCACCAATCTTATGACGTAACTAATGATAGACTTTGTACATATCACAATGTACATGAGACTTTGTATGGTACTAACATGAGGAACTTGTCATCAATTTCTTGATCTTATGGGGATTCACGGTACATATTGAGACTAATTGTTTGTGATTTCACAATAGGAGTATCTAATATATATATACGCTACTCCTAATAAATACGCCACTTTGCTCATATAAAATCTTAACGAAATTTGAGAATTACCATTTCATTATGGTTTTACAAACTCTTTATTATTTCTAGCCAAAACATATAGTCCACAAATATAGATAATATAGAAATTATCTTCAACTTGTTTAGAGTACTTACCATGGCTATCTTTAGTCATCATTAATCTGTAATACATTACAGCTTGATGAAATCAAAGATAGCATTTTGTAGAGGATCATTTCAGACCATACATTAATTAAGCAAGCACACTTATGCACTCTTGGTCTTTTGAAACAAACAATTTACAAGTTGTTCCGTGTAAATATCTTCCTCTAGTTCTCTATCGAGAAGTATAATCATTACATCCATCTAATGTAATTTCAGATTCATATATGTGACGAGTGTTAGAATAAGGCGTATAGAAGAAAACTTTACTTCATAGAATAAGTTTCTTCATTTGTGACTCATTACGCCTTATCCCTCTCAATATTACTTTCCACCTTCGTATGATATATGGAACCCACATGTTCACAATGGTCTAATGACCATGCGGTAAGTGAATCAAGTCCCAGACATGATCACTTTTCTAGACTCCATCTCCTCTTCCATTGCTTTCATTCATATATCTTCTTAGTAGACAGAAGTGATAGCTCAATTCTAAAATCTTTGACTCATCACTGTCAAGGGAAGTAATCATCAAATCTTCCATTTCAATCTCCGAACGATGACATTGGATAATTTTAATGATTAGTTCAACGAGTTGGTAAATTATTATTGTGGCTGATTCAGCTACTGTTTCACTCCCACTAAGGATGAAAGATCCATGCGGATTTCTACTCCCACTAGGGATGGAAGATCCATGTAGAATTCCACTCCCACTAGGAATGGAGGATCAAGTTAGATTTTAATTTACCGCCACTCGCGTATTAACACAGATCATACAATTCTTAAAATTAGATATTTGTATTAAACTCATTTCTACTAAGAAATTCATTCTCTAATAATGACATCTTGTGATTCTAATTCAGCCACACTTCTATCTAATTATACACCATCGTTTATGTAATCCTTTGGAATGCATAAAGTATCAAACATAGATACAACTTCTCTTCTCGCCTTCAATTTCTCATTTCTATGAGATGGATTATAAACATAATCTGCATACCCCCAGGGTTGTAGACTAGTCAAACCAGGCTACCTACCTGTCCATAATTCATAAGGTGTGGAAGTCTCTGATCTAGTGGAACATGATTAAGTAGGCAGCAATTAATTAACATATCTTCTAGTAAGATACTAAAAATTCACTTGCGCCATCACAGACTTAACCATTTCCAACAATATTTTATTCCTTCTTTCCGCTACACTATTTTTTTTGGCTGCGGAGTCCTAGGACTAAATAAATATCTTTCTATATCTTTCTTGCTAAACAATTCCTTGAACCGTTCAAAAATATATTTACGTACTCGGTTTATTCCTTAAACTCAAAAGTTTATCATCTAATATGATCCTCAACCAAACAATCTGATGCAATCCAATGCTTTCAATTTATGGGAGATCAAATAGACATGATAAGAGACGACTAAATATATTAATGAATGTAACTAGATATGAAATTTCATGTCTAGCCTTTACACTCATTCAATCACAAATGTTACAATGAATTAGTTGCAATAGAATTTCTGATCTAGTTCCTTACTAAATAGTTTTCTAGTTGTTTTTCTTGCTAGATAATTTGTATGACCTTTAAGATAAATGAGTCCAATCAGTCCTCTCTGACTGATATACTCATTCTATTTAGTCCAACATGACTTAATCTAGCATCCCGAAATATCAGCCTCATCACCATTGTAATGATTGAAAAACGAACAGAACAATAATCGTCCACACTAATGTATAATACTATAAAACTATTAAACAACTATCAAGTACCATATGAATATAATTTACTAAAATAATATTCATACAACCATTATGATCATTAACGATAAGCCGAATCAATGAGGACAACCGCGGACACTAAAACCTAGTTAGATCTCAAGTGTATATTAGAACATCATGGAGTACAAGTTTCAGCTACCATGCGAACCCAGTTTTGTAGGTACTTAACTCCAAAATTGTTCTAACACATATACATCTTGTCTCTAATTATCTAACTTTACTCAACGTATGCTTTACAGTTTCTTGTTGGATGATATATCTTCACTTATCTACAGTCCACAAAGGACTAGATTCAAAAAGAAAATACCTAACAGAAAACTTAAGCATAACTTAACAAATTCTTGAGTTTAGGTTTTACTCTTTTTGACTCAATGCATTTATGAGTAAAAATGACCCAGCTTGTCATGTAACACGTTATTTTAGTTTTGTCCTTCCTCAATTCGTTATCCCTTAACTTCTTGCATATTTGGATCTAAGATTAAGTGGCTATAACTAGATTCTCCTCTGTTTTTGGAAATATCTATTTCCACTAATACGTTCAAAACTAAAAATTTTGTATAAATTGGAATCTGTCATATAAAATTGGCTAGAAGCCTAAGCCGCCTTTAAGCGCTCATCTTCTACTACCGAAATGACACGATCGATACGTGTCAGATTAATTTTATATATTCCAACTATCATAGGAGATCAAATCGTTTAGTCGGTGTATCATGTTTTATATCCTTATTGGAGGCTGCCACTAATTTTGGCGCTTGTTATAAGTACTCAAAAACTTGATACCGTACATAATAAAATTTTAGTACTTAAAATACTACTAAAATTGTCCTTCAAGTCAAACTCTCAAAGGTAAGACACTACACTTAAATCTTATTGTACTTATCAAACACACATGTGAGGCTACTATTTAAGTAACTCTGCAACATAATGCAAGTAAAATTTAATTTCTAGCTCAGCAAGCCTTCACATCTTGTATGTCAAGCAAATAAGTACTATGCCGTGATTCAATCATGATTCATGATTTAGTCACAAGAGCCTATTGCTCTTTTAAAAATTAGACTGAATTTTCTAGTGTTAAATCTCACAGATTACACAATTCAACTTATAACTATCAAATTTTGGCCACATTATTATAGATATAAATATATATATCTTATGCTATTCTATGTAGAGACATACAATCTACTACGCAAGAACATTAACTTGCAAAAATACACACATTTAATTTTGCAACAAATACGAACCGAAAATATGATAAAACAATTTAAGGTACATAATCGAAAAAGTCGTCAAAGCGCCTAATTACCATCCGTTTCCAAAAATTTAATCATCACAAATTCAGTACTTTGCGCAAATTCTAATTCTAATATTGTACTCAACAATTTAGAAATCCCAAAACAGGTGATCATAATAACAGAAGAATACAATGCACAAGCCCCTGGAAACATTTTATGGGTCAAACCGATTTTTTTACTACAAAGTAAATAAACCACAATGCACAATAATGCTTTCTGAAATACGGGACCTTACATGCTATTCAGTCTTATGTCATAGATTCACATTGATCACCATTGAGAAAGACTCTTTAAGTCTTCATAACTCATCTAACTGTCATCTTCTCGAATCTTGGTCCTCTTTCACGTGTGCAATAACTCATGTGCCTAGCACTATGAATATTTATTACGGATGTAGTAGGTCGCCTCGCATTCCCAAGAATGTTGTGCTCCTCTACGATTTCTAGTTCACACTCTATCTAACCAAGATACACCGTGGTACCTTACTCTAGCTTTTCCAATCTTAAAGATCTATTAACTCTTAAGGAAATTTCATTAAAAGACTATCCACTGCATCTCTCTACATAAAAAGGCATGAGTCAAAATTGACTGCGGCTATATGTCATTAATAAGATTCATCAAATCTTCACCATTAAGACATATGAGATGATGCAGATTTATCCTAAAATTTTCTAAGTCACTTAGAAACATTTGTCTTTCAATAACTTTTTACATTTCCAATGCATATTCTAATTAAATTTTTTATTCCCGATTGCGTAATTAATTAGACTGAGAATTCTAATCGAAGGCATTGCAATATATATAGCTCCCACTGGAGCTAAATTTCAGCAGCCAAATTTTCGTAGGAAAATTCCATGACCATTAGAAAAACAGTGTTGAAATTCCTGCTGGAAAATTCCACGATGGCTGAAAATGCCACCAAAAAATGTCATTGGAATCCGTACCAAAAACTGTCACCAGAAACAGTCAACGGAAACCGTGCCAAAAACTGTAATCAGAAACTGCACTAAAAAACGTTAACGGAATTCATGTCTGAAACCGTCACCGAAAATCATACCAGAAACTGTCATTAGAATCCACACTGAAAACTGTCACAAGAAACCGCATCAAAAACCATCATCGGAATCCATCCTAGAAACCGTCATCGAAAGTCACGTCGGAAACCTTCATCAGAAACCGTGCCTAAATCCGTCTCCAGAAATCCGATCCGGAAACAATCACTGGAAACTGTGACCGGAAATTGTTGCAATAACCCGTCACCGTGTCAGAAACTGTCATCAAAAAATCCGTAACAGAAAATTTGTAGGACATATGTTTAGCTCCCACTGGAGCGAAACAAATCAATGGAATTAATAAAAATATATATAAATATAAAATTAAAATTAAAATTAAAATTTTTTGTTGCCGAAAAACTGCTTTTGGGCAACGGAAAACCATTTTTAGCTGATCGGAAAACCACTTTTTGATGGCCAAAAAATTCGTTGGTAAAGTAGATCGACCGTCGAAAACCGGTCCAGCTGGTAAACCATGACCGAAAACCACTCTGATCAGTGACGAGGTGGTGGTGATGATGTGGCAACCAGAACCGCTCATGTGACCTGACCCTTGCCAGAAACCGCTGCAATCGCCGGACCCGTCACTGGAAACCGTTCCGGTGGCCGGAAACCGTCGACGATTTTCTTTAACCGACACGTCCACGCCACATGTCTAAGTGGGAATGGGCCACATGTCATAAATGACACAACTTCGCCACATGTCACCTTCTGGTGTGTCCACGTGTCAACAGTAGAGCCACTAAAGCTTGCTACGTGCGTATCCCACTAGCGCAAGCGATGTGTGTACTCCATACGCCGCCTTCCCGGACTTTTCCGATCACGGGACCACAACCATCCGACTGCAAATTCAATATTAATTACATTTATGCCGTTGGTTTTGATGTTTTGGTTAGGGGTGAAATACACTCTCCACTCATAGGCGCGTAGCACATGTTCCTCGTGTTCTTCACCAAAATTCACACTCAAACGAGTTTCCAGGATTTTAATCTTCAACTGAAAAATTTAAAACCATCTTTCTCCTTCGATACCAATTCAAATCATGCAAATGACCTATATTTGGAAAGCTCTCAGAAGGCTCTATCTAATGGTACCATGATCGTAGAGAAGTAAAATAAATGACAATGAGTTTTAGACCGTAAAAGTTACAATTGTGACCAGTTGGGGTTGGGGTTATGTCAAGAGGAATCAAAAACCAAAGAAATATCTTAACACTGTCCACTATCGATGGTGAGCCCATGTATATCGATGTGTGCGTATGTATGTATGTATGTATGTATGTATGTATGTATGTATGTATGTATATGTTTAATTTTTTTTAAAGTCCGAGATACCAGTTCTGTAATATTAGATAGAGAATTGTTTCTCTTACGCTAGAATTGAAACCCTCACATCTAATGATAGAGCCCTCACATCTAATAATAGAGAAGTGCTTATCTACCGTTATAGAATTGTTGTTTCGAACAAAACTATCATTAACAACAATTGTTTAAGATCTCAGACCTTAAAATTTATGTAACAGTTGTTTATTTAATGTAAAAGTTGTTTATTAATGCATTTATCATTAAAAGTGTTTTCATTTATCTTTAATTCTTCAAAATTCTCCAAATTTTGAAGTTTATACATGACATGCATTTCTAGAACATCATATAGCATGTATACGCATACATATATTCCAGAAAAACGAAATAAAATACTTGCATGTGTGTGATGCCATTAGTGTTCATTTATTGTTCTACAAACAAAAAATAAACAAACATCCTAACATAGCATATACTACCAAAATACAGTCCCAAACGTGTGCTCTGATACCAGTGAAAGTAAATTCAATATACATAAACAAAATGAACTCGGATCATTACCGTTCACCATACGGAAATCTGAATTCCAGCGGAGCGGATAGAACACCTGGAACCGTATCACCGGTAGGAAGACGATCTCGCGATCGAAAAGTCCCCTCTGATCACAACACAAATACCCACACTCTGATTGAAGATGGGAGAAAATTCTCCAATGATTTTCTCCACATCTATTCTCTATGTTTTGTGTCTCTGTATTTTAACTCTCTCTGTTTATATACAGGCAAACATGCACTATATGCTCTGTATGTTTCCCAGACAACACACACCCAACTTATATTGCATCGTATTACACAGAATAACACTCACAAGGTTGCACACCATCTATTGTTTGCCCAGAAGCACACCATCTTCAATAATGCTAATTCACGTATTAGCATTGTTGGTGTCATTAACTGCTCATGCAGTTTCTTACATGTTCAAATATGAACTGTAAATGGGATCATGCTTGGGCTATAGATGTATGGCATGGGCTTGGGCTTGGCCCACTTGGGTGTATAATAGATCTCCAACCCATACCCAAATATACTAACAGAAGTTTACCGGGACAAAGTGGATTGCATTATTGTTGCTCTTTTTATTTCTCATGCTATTTTTTTTTCATTCACAAAGGTGCATGCCAAGTGATTATGAATTTAGATTTAAAAGAAAAGGTTGTAGATGTTGAATCTTTGCCATAAATCACCTATTATCACATAATAACAATTCAATTCAACATTATTAATCATGCCATGTATGCATAGAAGATGGAGAAAGGCTATAATAATTTATTTTTTAATTTAACGTCAACCTTTTGTCTTTGTTTGACTTGTTGGCTTGCTTTTGCTCTGTACTTATTAAATTCCAGGTGTTCAAAAAAAATTAATGTTAGATTTATGTTTTAAGATTTCTTCGTATTCTTTTATTTTTACTCTCAACCTAAAATTTTTGCTTTTCAACCGGATCAAGACCTTTTTATTTCCAATTAGGGAAAAAAGAAAAGAAAAGAAGTAAAAACATATAAAACAACCCTTCTTTTAATAAACTACTGATAATAGTACAATAGATTTAATGTTACAATTGGAATTAACAAATTTTAGAAAGAAAAACGCATTTAAAAAAACTTGACTACAAATTTACAAACATAGCCGGCAATGCAACTTCCTCTTTTGATATCAATTGGATCAAATGTTTGTAGGGAGCCGGTGAGATCAATCGCTACAGACACAATTTAAAATGTAACTTCAACTATAAGAGAGGTGTCTCCCCACATTTTGCAATGTAATGGGTCGAGGTAAGATTAAAATATCTGTCACAGATGTGAAAGGGCAAGTAAACGATCATTATACTAATAGGGACATGCTAATTTTTCCCTTGTTACTTTTAATCCTAAATTACAATAAAAAGAATTGAATCACTATATACCACAACCATAAATAATCTATCAATTGGACTTGAATTTTATTACATTTGCGCATTTTTTTGGTCCACCTTCGGTTTCCTGCCAACTTTAATGCTTCTTTAGGAGTATGAAGTGGGATGCCTTATGATGAATAAACTACAATTTCAATTTTATTTTTCTAAAATACTTAGGAAGATGAACGTAAACAAATAATGAGGATATTGTAAGTATTTGATAAGTATGAAATATGAAAGTGAATATTCATCACAAATTGGTACATAGAATCAAGAAATTTAACAACTATTTTTTTATATATAAAAATATCGAATGTAGAATTGAAATCATATATGAATCAGCCATCATTAGGAATGTCAAAATCCCAAATAAATGTAAAGAAAATAGGAGTGATTATTTATGATAAACAAATAAATAAGTATGAATAATATTTAAGAGACAATTTCATAAAATCCAAATTATAAGACAAATAGAAATCAACAACTGAAACTTTAATTTTAATTTTTTTCTTGTCTTTATCTACAATTTCTTTTTTTTTTTTTGTGATTTCTTTATTTGTTTCTTTTGTAATTTCTATGTTTTATCGATTCCAATTAATATTAAGAAAATATTATACAACATTAGTAAATATTCAAAAAAAAATCGTTAACATTGATCACTAACTTCTTTTTAAATTTTCTGTTTATATTATTCTTGTTTAAAGTAGAAATCTATTATATACTTATAATTATGCCGAATGCAACACTACATAATATTAGTAAATATTCAAAAAAAAATTAAACAACAATTATATAGGTATATATGAAAAATATTTAAAATAAAATAAAACTAAACAAAACAAAAAGAATATGTACATTTACACAGAAGAATGTATCACTATATTCTATTGAAGATATAATAAAATAGCCCTTACATTGACACATATGAGGGCTCTTTATAGAAAATGGTGGAAAATGAAGAGTTGTTAGTGGAATTTAAAATTATAGAAAATGGTGAAAAATGAAGAGTTATCTGTTGAATATGAAACATCTCAATTGAAATTATCATATGTGATATTTATTGAAACTTAAAATCCATTAAATCTGTACTCTAATCACATTAAGTAATATTAGAAAATTAATATTGGTCAATAATAGAAAATCAAATCCTTCAAATTTGGTACACCGTAACACCGATCATAATGGATATTTGAACATTAATATTAGTTGATAATGAATGTAGAATGATATTAGAAAATTATAGACATGTATTTAAGGCTAAAACTCTCATACGATGACACATGGCTAGTTTATAGAAAATGGTGAAAATGAAGAGTTAGTAGTGGAATATAAAACATCTCAATTGAGAATATCATGTGTGATACTTATTGAAACTTAAAATCCATTGAATTTGTACAATGATCTTATTAAGTGATATTAGAAAATTAATATTAGTTAATAATAGAAAATTAAATCATTCGAATCTAGTACACCGGTCATAGTGGATATTAGAACATTAATATTAGTTTATAATGAATGTAGAATGATATTAAAAAATTATAGATATGAATTTAATGCCAAAGTTCTCACGGCGACGCGTGGTGCCGTGAGGATTCCATTTTAAGGTATTATATAGATATAGATTCATGGGACCTTTTGTCTGATCATTCACTGGAGCTCATCTTTTACAGGCTTTGATAAAGGTTTTATATTCATCCACGGTGTGGAAGTGTGCCACCTAGACATGACCCTGGTTTGGTTCCAACCTAGGAACCGAACCTGAACTGAGGCCCCGGTACTGGTATTCTTGTTCCGAAACTGAAATCAAACCGTGAACCGGAACCGTCGGTTCAGTTCTAATTCTGGTTCCTTAAAATGCAAAACTGTACCGGAACCGCCGGTTCGGTTCCTGGTCCGGTTCTGGAACCGGCGATTCTAGTACCAGATATCTTTTTTTCACTTTTTTTTAAAATTTGTTGGATGCTCTCTCTCTTCCAAACCAGATGTCTCTCTATTCCAAACCAGTCAAGCACCCCACCACCATAAACCCAAAATCCACCACCACCTAAACTCAATAACACACATCCACCGACTGTTCACCACCACGGCACCACCCCCAATCTCATCTCTCTCTCTCTCTCTCTCTCGATCGATCGATCGATCGATCCAAGTAATAAGAAGAAGAAGACAGACAAAGAAGCTAAGGAAGACGAAGAAGAAAGAAGAAGAAAGAAGAAGATAATGATTGATCCAAGCAAAACATAACTGAATCGCCGAGGTATCGATTTGGGAAAATCTGGATTGGATATCGATTTGGGATTAGGGAGTGGGGACCGAATGGGTTTTTTAAAAAAAAAAATGGAATCGAACAGATAAAACTGCTAGAACCGGGAAACCGAAACTGGAACCGTCGGTTCCGAACTAAAAACCGTCGGTTCCGAACTAGGAACCGAATCGAACCGGAACCGGGGTCATGTGTAGTGCCACCACCCAAGTGATGTTATATTTTAGAATAATACTAGATTGCCTAAAAGGCTAAAATATATGCTAAAAATTCATTCCTAAATAATGTGACCTATGAATCGTAACTCATAATTAAAACACTCACTGTATTATCTTATATATAATTTATATAGTGTTAACAACTCATATACCATATCAATTTAGCATATTTTGAACGATCTTAACATTGTTCATGTTTTTAATTATACAAATAAGAACATGGAACATGAAAGTGAGAAAGGACAAAAAAAACTATCTTTTTGGAATTAATTAAGGGCCCGTAACGAATAATTATAAATTAAAAGGGAGACCCATAATAAGGGTTAAAATAAAGACATTCAGATAACAGTAATACTACATATCCTATCTAAAATCCCATATTTTTCATCCCAATACATGTGGCATTTGAAATGTCAAATGGTGAGTGAACACATGTGTTAGGTGAAATAAAGAATAATTATTGTGTATTCACTCACAATTTGACACCTCACATGCCACATGTGTTGGGATGAAAATAATGGGATTTTAGGTAAGATGTGTAGCATTATTCTTCAGATAAATGAGATGGGGTATGAATCCGCTTATCCACCTATCACAATTCACAAATATAAATTCTGAGATTTATGCTATAGAATATGTAAGTTGATTGAAACTTACAATACTTCAAATTTTTTAAATTAAAGAAAACAAATTTTCAACACTGATTTAGAAAATTCTTATGTCATTACTTTTGTTGAATAAACTGAAATCTCATAAATTGAGATGTAAACAAGGATTATCTTATCCGGTGATAGATTATTTAGAAACTCTTCATCCATACATATATGAATATGACTGTGTGGGCTACAAAACCAAAGATCACTTACGAATGGTCAAAAGCCCATTCTAAGATCCTCATGCCATGCTTGATGAGATCATGAAAACTTGTTTTGGCCAGCCCTTCCCCAGAAATCTTGAACTTGGCCAGTAACGATGGCTTTTGCCTTCTCAATTAACTTCTTATTTAGAATGAGTTCGTATGGCAAGATGAGGTTGTCGAGTGATATTCCCCTCACAATTGTACCATTAAGATTGTGAGTTTGAGTTGAGCCTTCCTTCAACAAATCCCAAATTAATTATAATAGTTCAAAAAAAAAAGTGTGCATATAAATTTACTCGTTTATATATCATTTTATGACATGGAAAAATAGAAAGTTTCTTAGTCGGTGATCAGCATAATCCATTATGTATTTAGCATACGAGAAAACCAAATTGATTGAAAACAATAATAATAAAAACATGGTTGCTTTTTCCCTTTACATCGATTCAATTTTATAAAATAAAATAAAAAATGGGTGGAGATCCAAATCTCCACTGTCCATCTCCATCTCCATCGATGGAAACTGTTGGAGAATCTTCAGGGGACAGGGAAGGCTCCGGCCTCCCTCCAATGAGGTGGAGATCCAATCCTTTTTTATATATAAAGTTTATGTGTTTTTTTATGTTTGTTTTAAGGACACATGGCCTTTTATTAAATTTATGTATTATAAGACCAATATACCCCTCAAACCGTTAGATTTCACTAATGAATGACTAACAATGGACTAAATTGAGCTATTTTTATAGTTTAGGGACCCAATGAGCCAAGAATGAAAATATAAGTAGAAAACTAATGTTTTGAAAAAAGTTAGAGACTAAGGGGTTGTTTGTTTTTTTCACCTAAAATTTAATGGGTCTGAATTGAACTTATTAAGTTGTTTTGTTTGTTTTTTTAAGTGGTCAAACAATTTAAAAATATCAAAAACAACTTAAAATAAAAAGTAAGAAATTCTGACTTTTAACTTAATTCTAAATCACTGGATTACAATTAAAATATTTTCTTCCAAGTCTATCCTCTAAAAAAAGATATATTTCCGAATTTATCTTAATTTAATAGGGTGTAAAAAAAATTTCTTTTAACATATTTCTTATTTTAAACATGTTTTAGAAGAAAAAAAACCCTAATTACTTCTCATAATGAAAATTTCAAGGATTGACCAATTGAATTTCTCTCCTGCCAAATCCCGGTAAGAACTCTTTATTTATTTATTTTTATCTAACTATTCGTATAGTACTCAAAATTTTGTCTATCATATTAAGTATATTTCGTGGCTCTAAAAAGTTATAGAATTATTGTATATAAAAAATTCAAAAACCTTTCTTTTATTTGGTTTCCGGTGCATAAGATCCAGGAAACCAAAAAAACAAAAATGGTTTCATGAATTATATTCACCGGAAACGTGGACAACTTATAAAATTGAATTTAAACTTGAACTTTTTTTTGACAATAAATTTAACTTAAACTTTGTTTGCAGAATATGCAAAATTATATTCTTTGATTACTTTTTTATTTTGTTAAATTGAACTTTGTTTGCAAAAAAAAAAAAAAACCATACAAAATGTTATAAAGAATGGTGCATGTTAAATTATCTTTTTTAATTAGTATGGGTATAAATGTAAAATTACTTATTTTCAGACAGTTTTATTTTTTAAAAACAAACATGTTGACAGTATATTCAGATGTGAGGGAAAAAAAACATGTCAGTCAGATTCAGATTTCAATCCCTATTCAGTCTTCAGAAAAATTCATGATTGTTCAGTGTTCACACAAAAAAACAAACGACCCCTAAGGTTGTGTTTAATTTTTCGTCTGAAGACTGAACAGTGTTGAATTGTAGTGAAGACTAAATAGTAACTGAAAACTGAAACTGAAAAACATGTTTATTTATTTTCACTGAAAGTTGAATATAAGTGATAAGTTGTTTGTTTTTTTAAGTTACAAATATCTTAAATTAAATACTTTTACATCTCTACCCTTTTAACTATTATTTGTTATTTATTTATATTTTAATATATTAAAGACAACTAAAACAATAATTTAATGATATAATAATAAATTTATATAAAAAAATTGACATATAAAATATAACCTTTAAAGTATAAAAATTGAACAAGTTAATTGAAGTTTAGTTTAAGAAATAGTATTAAATTAGAGTTAGCCACTAATAATCGGTACAATATTTATACTATATATGTGGAATAATAATATAAGATAGGCTGGACAAACGCGGAAAACGTTGGGAGAAAAGGAGCAGTGACATGGTGATTACTGGTGCTTGATGGAGAAGATAAACATACGATTAGACACTACGAAATGTAAGATTTCGGTTCACCGTAATCTTTTTGTTCATACTAAACTTTCTTGGTGAACGGTGCTCTAGGTGCTCCTTGAGCTGAAAGTTGGATGTGCTTGTGTCATTCTCTAGTTGAATTATTATGTACAATATTTATACTATATATATATATATATATATATATATATATATATGTGAAATCTACCTGCTCTATCATTTTTATTTTTATTTTTAAAGTGACTGTTAAAATTTTTTAAATAGTGAGAAGAAAAAAAAATCAATATAGTTAAAGGGTGTGAGAGAAGAGAAAACCAGAAATAAATAAGATTTGTAAGGATAAATTTGAAAGTATAAATTGATATATATTTCAGTTATTTTTTATTAAGTGAAAAGTGAAAAAATTTAACTCTTTATAAAAAGTGATTTTAAGAGCTCATTAAGTTGTTTTATAACTTAAAAGTCAAATGAAACAACTTAATGACATACATTAAATGTCATTAAATGTTTAGTAAAAAAATTAAACAGGCCATAAATTGAAGTTCGGCTTAATATTTAAATGAAATATGGTGTATCAAATTATGAGTTTCCAAAGTTGGCCCAAATAATTGAGAGTAGTGAGATCTAAAATGGGTCATTTGGAACTCAATGAGGTTTGCGACCATTCTATGATCCTCTCAAAATGCCCATAATCTGAAACATCCATGGCTACCATTTGGAGTTTCTTTCCATTGGAGTTTCTTTCCATTGTCTCTGGTTTCACTTTATAAAAATTTTATTGCTATATTTTTGTTTTTTTTATCAAAAAAAAAAAAGTATTAGAAAGATGAAAAATCTAAGACCGGTGTAAGTGTTTATCAATAAATCTTAAAATTAGCAGTTATAATTTATTTATTTTTTTATGCTTTGATCCATTGAAAATTATGACTTTGTTGGAAAAATGTCGATTTGAGTATACTACATTTTTTTTGACGTAGATATTAGTACAATACATTATAATTTCCATTAATATAATTAAAGTCATATTCATACTTCTATATAGTGGTGACCCCGGTTCCGGTTCAAAACCGGAGGGAACAGCTTTTGGTTCAGGTTCCGACCGGTTCAGTTCCTTTTAAAAAAAATTTAAATTATAAATTTAATTATTAGAAAAATTAAAAGACACGTTAAATCAGTTTATTGGGTAACCAGAAATTAAAAAATTTAAATTGGGTTTGCCTTGTACTTAATTTTTACCACAATTAAGTTGCACACGTATCTTCTTAGGGTTTAGAGGAAGCAAATGTCACGTAGTTCTTTTACCTTTTATTCAAGGTTTGGTGTTGGAAGTTGGAACCCGGAATCGTAACTAATCACTGCCAGTGTCTTCCGTGGTTTGGTCATTGTCGAAGAAATCGTAAACTAATTCTTGATCGATTTCTTATTGTCTGTGTTGCGCCTTAGTTCAGTCATCAACACAAACTTGGACTTGACTTGATTCTGGACTCATAACTGAATGTCTTTTGTCCAAAATATTTCAATCAGCGCTAAACTATTGTTCCACAGCCACGATAGAAACCGGCGTTGCAAGAATTTGTTTGGCTATAATAGCCAAAATTGGAAAATGTCTTTCATGCTCTTTCCACCATTGTTAGATATTAAAATTATGGTCTTCCATAAACTTAAAAAAGGTTTTTAGATAAGTTTCAACCTCGGAATTCGAACCCGACCCTGATGAAGAATCAGTTTGTAATTTTTTTGTTCTTTGAGATAACAGTCGAGACCCTAACCCCTTTAATGTGGAGAATGGAGGAGCATGAGATGTAGTTTCGGTATATAAAACATTAATGTTCAATGATAGACCATAAATAGTAAGATATTCATCATATAATTCATAAAATAATAACTTAATTTTAGTACAATAACTACCAACATCAACTTCTTCTTCTAATCCTAAACATTCATAATAACATTTTAAATCAACATTCAAACTACATATTTTACAACGTGGATCAAAACACAATGCAAGAAAATAAATAGATGGAAAGTATCTATAATAGTCTAACCATTTTGCTTTCATAACATCAATGCAAGGACGTAATTGTTCATCGATTGCACATTCAGAAAAGGCACCAACAATATTAATACTATCAATAATAAATAATGAAATAGTATGATAATAAATATCAGATAAATTGTTAGTAGCATAATTAAAAACTTTTAACACTTGACAAATTTTTGTACAAATATCCCAATGTTGTGCATGAAGAATAATGTTATTGCATAAAATTAAATAATAATTCCCTATATTCATAACTTTCAACAATCAATTTATAAGTAGAATTCTAATAAGTTGGAACATCATGAGAAAATCTAATGGGACGCCTACCACTTGATTTACAAAATTTTGACCATGCTTTCATTACAGAAGTATGTTTCCACAAATGATGAAGAACTTCTCTAATAGGTTTAGTAAAATTTTGAAAAACCTTTAATCCACTTTGAACACATAAATTTAAAACATGGTAAACACATATTTGATGTAAAAAATATACTACCAATATAAGGATTGCATAAATCACGTAAAAAATGAATAGTTGCGGTATTGTTGGATGCATTATCAATCCCAAATGTAAAAAGTTTGTTCTCAATTTTATACTCTTAAAAAATAATTTTAAACATTCTATAAATATTATCAACAGTATATGCATCATCAAAAACATTAAATGCAAGAATTATTTTTTGTATTGTCCATGCATTATCCATATAATGGCAAGTGACACCCAAGTATAATGCATCATCCAATGGTCACTCCATATGTCGGCACATATAGAAACACGACATTTATAATTATTTAAAAAAATTGCAAATTTTTTTTCCTTTTTTATTAATATCATAAAGTGTACGTATGAGAGTGGTTCTATGAACACGACATGTAGTAGGATTTAATGCTTGTTGACAATAATTAATAAAACCAACTTTTTCACCAAAACTAAATGGTAAGTGTTCTACATCAACCATTCTAGCTAATGGTTCTCTATTATTTACATCACTATATTTAAATAATTGATGGTTATGGGCTAGTGTACCTGGAAATTTGGCTTTGTGAATGCCCTCTAGCCTTTTTAGTTAGATGCTTGGTTGTTATATGCTTCTGATATGTGTCATATCCTCCAGATTTAGACCACTTAAATTCTTTGTGGCAGTAATTGCAAACCACTGTATAGCTTCCATCGTCTTTAGTACTTTTCCTCATATGAATTATGAAGATATTGGATTTGCATTGTTTCTCTTCATTAGGTGCTTCGAAAGATGGAGGGGGATTGAGCATATTTTATGACTGGTTTTTCCTAGTAGGGAGTGGAATTGGGTTCTAAAAATTGTTATAGGGGGATTATGAGGGTTT
Source organism: Dipteronia sinensis (assembly GCA_033220585.1). NCBI lineage: Eukaryota > Viridiplantae > Streptophyta > Magnoliopsida > Sapindales > Sapindaceae > Dipteronia > Dipteronia sinensis. The sequence goes on along the minus strand of CM065638.1, from coordinate 19,479,920 downwards.
GTGGATTCATGATAGACTTGTTGTTGTAGAAACTCATGATAAGCGATATCATCATAACTGACATCGGCTCGCATAGGACCATTACTTTTGCTAGAGGGCCTTAAAACTTCTCTACTTGTCATTGAAAAAATTGAATTGAAAATTTTGTTGGAAATAAATTTGAAAAAAAATGTTGAAAATTGTTGATCGAAAATTCGTTCTGGGTGATGAATTTCAATTAACACCCTCAGACCGCCACCTAGCAGGTCGCAGTCGGGGAGATATCTCTCCCATGTGGTAATGTGGATGGAATGGAGAGAAAAGGAGAATAACACTAGGTATATATAAATAAATGGGGAAATATTTTATTGATCACTGGACTTGTAACAATGGTGGTAACTTTAGAATCACAATACAATTGCTCCTACTTCTCTATTTTACACAGAATGGTGATGGCGAAATCGTTCGTGTCGATAAATGGATATTTACTTTCAGTGGTGATCTGAAACCTCCTATTGTTTTCAGAAACTAAAGAAAATCTTCTGAAGAGATTCCCCAATCTTCGTCCTTCATGGCTGTATTTATGGACTCCTTTTTGTTTCTAAGAATCCAGTCCTTTTATTGAGAATTATTTGGAATCTTTTTTTAGGCATTGAAAGACGTTGAGTGAGGCTAAAGGCGCGAGATTTGATCCCTCCAATTACTGTAGCATTTAAACTCTGATCCAGTTAACCGTTTGATCTCATTTATGGAGCTTTAAATGGTGAAAGAGCTAACTCTTCCCTCCTACATTGGTCGGAGGAGAATACTGACTCTGTATCCCGATGGCCCGGTACACTGGTGTACCAGTCTGCTCTTGCTAGCGTGGCGCTTGCTCTGTACCTTGTTGGGGTCGCGCTTATTCTACTTTGTATCTCGATAGCACGGTACACTGGTGTACCGGTCTACTTTTGCTGGTGTGGCGCTTGTTCTAGCATGCTGGTATCCTCATGGCGACATTCTTCTCGTTTGGCGGGTAGGATGCCTATCTTGGTTAAATTCTGTGCTGATGTCGAGGTACTTGGGTACCGGATAGATGTCGCAGTACCTAGGTGCCAGGTAGGAGGTATTGTGTACGTGGTATTGCTATACCGGTTTCACTTGGTATCAGGAATAGTGGCACATCGTGGTACTTGTTCTTATTGGGTCGTAGTTCTGGTGCTTAATCTGGTACTAGGTAGACAAGGCAGTCGCGGTTATGGCCCCACCAGATATCTACCCTTCCTAGATAGCGGAACCGATGCTTTCGGGTACCTAGGAGCTGTGAATGGTCCCCCTCAAGGTTCTACTAGGTATCAGTACGATGAAAATTTCTTCTTTGGACCCTTGTCAAAAAAGGCTACTAACAGAAATAAATATGAAAATTTTATTGGAAATAAATTTGAAACTTCTGTTAAAAATAAATTTGAAAAAATTGTTGGAAATGAATTTGAATTGGGTAAAAAAAAATGTAATTGCGATTTAATTGCAATAAAAAAAATATTGTATAATTGAGAGAGAAATGGAGTGAGGAGAAATGAAATGGAAGAAGGGTATTTATAGGAATTGAAAAAAAGGGATTTTAATTAAATAAAAAATAAAATAAAAACAAAAAGCACCGTTGGGCATTGGGCAGGATGCCTAACGGTCACTTTTGTCACTGTTTTGTGACCATTAGGCCACATAACCGTTGTGGCCCAACAGTATAAATCATTTTTTTTAAATAATAATAATAATAATAATAACCAGTTTGGAACCATCGGTTCCAGGTGTGTTCTGAAAAATTTAGAACCTTCGGTTCAGGTTTTGGTTCAGTTCTAACAGCAGCGGTTTCGGTCGGTGGTTCGAACCGAACCGCGGTCACCTCTACTTTTATAGTGGAAATGGTGATGAATGGCACTCTTTTGAGTTTGACTTTCAAGAGTATCATCACTTTAATAACTTAAGTTTTAAAGACACCAAAGTAAATGAACTTCCAAAAATGTTCTTACTTTATTTTCCAGTTTTTCAATTATTATTTATTTCATCTTCTTCATCGGCTTCAATTGGAGGTCTAACAGGCCTCCAATGCAGGTTGAACAGACCTCCATTGGAGGTCGAAGTCGTTCGACCTCCTTTGGAGGTTGATGAAGAAGAAGATGAAATTTTTTTTGAAAAAATTCATTTTTGTCCAATAAGTCTCGCACTTTTTATTGTTTCCAATACTTATTTTTATGTTTTCGAGACTTATTTTGGTGTTTTCGAGACATTTCAGGTAATTTTTGAAACTTTTTAAGTATTTCTGAGACTTTTTCAGGTATTTTTGAGACTTATTTTGTAGTTTCCAAGACTTATTTGGTATTTTTATAATTTTTGAAACTTTTTAAGTATTTCTGAGACTTTTTCAGGTATTTTTGAGACTTATTTTGTAGTTTCCAAGACTTATTTGGTATTTTTATAATTTTTGAGATTTATTGGATAAAAATGAAATTTTCCATTTTATTTTATTTTTTCATCTTCTTCTTTATCGACCTCCATTGGATGTCGATTTTAACCTCCATGGAGGTTTAATAGATCTCCAACAGTAGTCAAACAACTTTGACCTTCATTAGAGGTCGATTTCGACCTTCAATGGAGGTCGATCCAGAAAAAAAAAAATCAAAATAGTGAAGAAGTGGTTATTGGGGGGCATTTTTTGGAGGAACCCATTTTAGATGCAATTTAAACTTAGGTTATTAAAGATATGATACTCTTAAAATTCACCCTTAAAAAAGTGTTAATAAATTGTTGAACCCTACTTCTATATGTATTTCAAAGTCTCATACTCGTCCTTCCGATGAATCTTCTAATCCATAATTAGTTAAATTAAAGAGTTTCCCTTTATTTTTATATTAGTAATTTGTTTTTGAAAGTTTATAATAATAAAATTTTAAATCAAAAATTAAATCAATATAAAAGTCTCCTGGGTGGAAGGGGACGCTGTGAATGTGGTGTCTGGGATCCAGAGTAACAAATTGCTTAACAGTGTTGTGGGTCCGATCATCGACGATATCAGGCCTTGCTTGCAGAGGTTGGAGTTGTTTACTGCCTTGCTATTCCTAGAGCTAGGAACATGGTGGCACATACTCTAGCTTCTGTTGCTTTTTCCTCGAGTGAGGAGGTTGTTTGGCTTGGTGCTACTCCAGCCTGTGTTGCTTCTTTGTTGAGATAGGTGCTTGTTTTGTTGCCTTGTACTTTAAAAAATAAATATTAAATCAATATATATATATATATATATATATATATATATATTTGAAGTATTAAACCATTACATTAATTCGAGGTTTTTTTGGATAAGGGATCATTCGAACCCGCAACCTCATAGTTTAAGTGTGAGGGGATTTACCACCAGACTAATTTCATCTCATCTAAATCGATATTATTTAGAGTCACATGGATTGCAATAGCATTTATTGGTCTCAATCTCAAGTTGGCCCAACTAATATTTTAATGGACGAGATAATGTTGGTCTAATGGTAAACCACTCACACATATACCACGAGATTATGGGTTCGAGTTTTTACCCTCCCGAAAAACCCGAAATTTATGTTTTTTTTAAAAAAAAAATAATTTTTAGCGAATCCTACCCAGCTTTCTTCCATAACATAACCTATAATAATTATTGTTGTCTTATTATGGAAAAATCAATACAAAACAATCAACCGCACGCTCAGAAGAAAACCCTAGGCAACCAGCACGTGCGCCCTCATAACTACATGATTAATATTATAATCACAACTATAAATACAAATGATTATAATAATTACAACTAGCTAGGGTTTTGTAAACAGACCCAATTAGGTTAAAAGATAAGTAATACATAAATTAACAATCAATTCAATTATTATTTTTGTGTCCTTGATTCACGATTTCTTGTACTCATTCAACAAGGCAGAAACCCTAAACTTTTCATGATTATAAAAGGAAACACAAAAATTTAAAGAAAGAAAAAAGAAAAGAAAAGAGTAGTTTTGGTAGTCAAAGAAACTGAGATTTAGAACGGTGTTAGTCAAAGCAATAAAGTAGTAGTGATGGTGGCCGACATGTGTTGTAAGAAGGCAAGAACAAAAGGCAAACAAGGATTGAGACTAAACTTATTAAAATATATATGCATTAATCATAAAAGAGAGGCTTCCCCACAATGTTAAAGGGGATAGTTAGATAAAGAAAGAAAAAGGAGACATATATGATGATCTTTTTGCAGTGTTACATTTGACTAACGTTTCCTTGCATTTAGAAAAAAAAAATTAGCCTTTTCAAGTAATGTATATTATCACTGTCTAGTTTAGTAATAAGATCGTTTATTCACTCGGACAATATTTTAGGTTCGAATTATAGCTACCGTATTATTAATAATAGTAATGGCATATTATCATGTAAGTGTAGTGTTGTAGTGATCACTTTGTTTTGAATATGTTTTTGGTATTTGAGAATATTGTATTAAAATACAAAGTAGATGGATAGTCTTCATTCATAGAGGAGATAAAAGATTAGTAAATTAATTTGTATTTCTCATTTTTATGGAAATATCAAAGTATTAGACCAAAACTGACACATCCCATTATTGAAAAATGAAAACTAGTATACATAACTCTAATTCCAGCAAATTCCAAAAGCTATTCACATCCACGGCTTGTTGAAGAGCTATTTTGGCACCACACTGATTTTGGTACGAATAATACAAAACAGATTATTTTTAATCTTAATTAATTTATCTCAGGTTGGAATCGTTTCCCTATAACGTGAGTTAAATTCATGTCACTCAGGACACAGGAGCCCCGCTAACATCACACCAATTTTGTAGAGCTTGTCATCAACTCTGTTAAATCTAGAAATTATCTTGTCAGTTTTCGATTAGTGTTGTTTCATAAAGAATAACCTCTAAAATTATAAGTTTGAATTTTGTTACAATCAGGACATTTTGTCAACATTAGGATCTCTACATGAAATTTAAATATTTAGCTAAAAATATATGTCCATGCACTATCTTATTATTGGGTATATGTTTGTGCATAATCATTTTATGAGTAGAAAATATATATGGCCATGAACTTAATTGTAATATGACCCAATCATTGATCGACCACGTGATCTCACTTCCCTTATGTTGGGGAAGAATTAGCTCACCAAATTATTTAATTAGTCGCACCCCATCCTTACTATCTTATTTTAATCATCTTAATCATTATTATAATTGGTAACGTATTTAGAAATATATACTCATTGTAGTATTTTATTGAAGAGATGTGATTCTTGAATATGACAATATGGTATATTCGATTTCTCATATTTTGAGTCATTACCACTACGATATAGAGTATTGTTGACAAGATAAGGTTTGTTTCAGAAATATTTATATCATTGATATCTAGAGTTATGCTCATTTCTAGACGTGATTTTTCAAAAAAGAAAAAAAGTCAAAGGAGTGGTCAAAGAAGAGGGCATGGTGGGGTGGGGGTTAGGGATGTAATGAGCGCCGAAAGGTACAGAGGACATGCATCATCCAAAAGAGATACACAAAGAAGAGACAAGAAAAGACATTCATTTTTCGAATTGAATTGAGACTTACTTGCTAATAATTAAATTAATTAAAAAAAAAACAATAACAATATAATGTTTGGTTTTGTTGCTTGTCCTATTCTCTATCAATATCATTACTATCTTGTTAAAGTTTGTTATTACCCACTTTTTGGTTCTCTTCACTTTTTTGGTCAAGCCAGACAATGGCCCTATTAATCAAGAGTTTAGACTGCTTTTTTTCTTCTTCTTTTTTGTTGGGACATCAAATTCATATTTGCCTCGATTCAAGTGTGTTATAATTGTATTGTGTTTAATTATTAGGTTTAATTGAAATAGAACAAAAAGAAACAAGATTAAAGATAGCACAACTTGTTGCACACAATTTTTTTGGTGGAAATTGGCTTTCGGAACACTAATACATTCACTTTTCACCGTATCTCACTAAATTATTTTAAACTTGTAGGGTGAATTTCAAACTTTTTTTTTTTTGGTAACGAGGATCCCGAACTTCTTCCGAACACAAATCCGTCCGTCCTCCTTCAACTGCGTGACACACGTAAGGCCTGTATACCCTACCGATCTGTATATTGGATACAGAGTAGGACAGATAAGAAACTTCGGCCCGCACCACTGGCCCCACAACGATGCAAACGGGTAAATCAGGACTCGCCCCAACTTGGGTAGGATTCGAACCGCTGACGTTGGCCTCATGTCCGTCCTTCCACCAGCAAGGCTAAACGCCCTGAAGGCTGGCCTCAAAGTAATTGCTAAGAGTAGAACCAAGGATTTGGGTTTCATCCCAAGCCTTGGACCACCAATTTCAAATATTTTATGAGCTTTACTAAATACCTAAAAAAATCTTTAACGAACTTTGAAATTAAAGTCATTTCTATCTCCTTTACAAAATTACAATGGATAATGGAGAACAAATTTTATTCATATTACAAACAAAGACACACCGCAAGGAATAACATTAAATTTCAATATTTTGTTTAAAAGTGGTAATCTCAAATGTTATAATACGAGAATTATAACTAATTATTACATAAACGATTCGAATCAGACACTTAAAACTGAAATATTATTAGACTGATCATTAAACATTATTTACCATCAAGTTATACGATGAACTGAATCCGTGACATTGTCTGACTGATCAAGCATTATTTAACGCTGAATCATAATGAGCCGAGGTAATTGTGAATCATATCAAACTAGGAGGTGAGTTTTTGAAGGAAAGATTTGGATTAAATAGTCAAACAACAAACATTTAATTAGACGGTCAGCAAGTCAAGAATGCAACATTCCAAATAGCAAATCCATTCGATAAGATTACAGCGTAGAAAATTTGAACACACCAACATGTAAAATCCCCCAAGGATTCGTTTTCATCTACCACGTGAATATTTGTATATATTTTCAACTTCTTGTATATTACAGCTGTGAGCCTGTGACAAATAATTAAGTTGACGCGCGTCTCACATATCTTGATCATCTGTTAGTCTGTTACTTGATTATTAATTCTTATCAGTCGGCGTCTTATGTGCTGGCTTCACTCAATCAACATTCACCTTTCAATGCGTAAATAGAAAAATAGTAAATATTATTATACGGCAAAACTGTAACATTGATAATTTGATAGTAATTAAGGAAATGGAAGAATTACAAAAAAGGATTTTTTTTTTTTTCAATTTATACTGGTATGTAAAATCATGATTGTGAGTTCAAACAGGAAAAAAGGAAAAGAAAAAAGAACTAAAGATCCATAAAAACAAAGAAGTTGAGTTAGTAACTTAGTACAGTCAGCTCTTGTCAAATTCAATTGTCAGTCAGACCATCGCTTCTTTCATCCATTTGAAGTAAAATGTTTGACCCAAATCAACCCTTTAATTGATACATTGCACAGATTCTCATCATCAACCCTCTGCTGTGACTTGTGATTCAATTCATGAGCTCATTCCATGCTAAAAATGGGTGTCTGAAACACAGAGAGATTGGACTTTGCAGACTGGAAACCATGCAGAGATGGTGAAATCCAGCTACCATTGTAACCATTAGAACTCTGATCAATCTCGTAATTGTTACCATTAGTGCTATTCAAGCCAACAATGGGTGTCGCAAATGGGATTGAACTTGTACTAACACTACTCTGTTGCTGATGAGCATATCCACCATTGTTGTATAACCCAACATTGCTGCTCTCATTCATTGAAGAATTTGCAGACAACTCCATATTGAAAGTTGTGGGACCCTGAAAACTTGACCCATTTGTAAAAGATTGAAATAAAGTTGGTATCACGCCAAAGTTGTTGTTCTTGGCATTGTTTATAGCACTAGTACTGGTACTGTTATGGTATCCAAGAATACTGGACCAATAATCGGACGGGTCTTGTTTGATGGGTATTGCAAAGCTTAGGTTGGAGGATGTGGGATGAGAGGTAAAGGTCACCGGAGGGGCAGAGGAAATATCCCGGTCATCAGATCGGCTTCCGTCTATGCTTTTACTATCCGAAGCTGCTGATTCTGATGAATTTTTGGACTTGCCGGTGATTCCTCCTATAGGAAGATTGCTGTTGGCAATGCTTTTAACATCGTAGCGGCTCATGTCGAAATTCGTCACTGCATTCAGACCTCTGAATTTGATTGCAGCAATGTCATATGCCTCCGCTGCTTCTTCTTGAGTGCCTAAATTAATTAAGGATTATATTTAAATGTAAACTTTTAAGTCGAAACATATTTTTGGATACATAATAGAAGATAATAATGAACTCACTGAAAGTGCCAAGGTAGAGGTCCTTGTTGCCTGCAACTCTTCCGATTCTGGCTTGCCAACGACCATGTTGATGATGCCTAAAAACAATTTAAGTTGACAAAATAATGTACAGTATTTAGAAAATACTATCATATGTATATAAATATATATATATATATATATATAGAGAGAGAGAGAGAGAGAGAGAGAGAGAGAGAGAGAATATTAAATAAAATATAATGTGAAGAAGAACAAACCTGGTCACTCCTCTGTAAATTGAAGCTCCTCGAGAGAAACCACTGCTCTTCCTATAAATCCAGAAATATACATGCATGAATAATAATGACTAGACTGTTTTTACAGCGATTACAAATTTCAAGGAATTAAAGTTAAAATAGATTCTAAAAATGGATAAGTACCTCCTAAGTGATGCGACAAACTCTTGCCTAGTCATGTTCTTCATATCTTCCAGTTCCTTCTGATAGTTAGAAACCTTCAACAAAATCAAATAAATAATTACATCAAAAATTTGAAGCAATTTTTTTAAAAAATAATAATAATAATATGGCTTACAGAAAAGTTTGTGGTAGTGGTCGGACCCCAGTATTTGAGAGCTGCAAGATCGTAAGCTCTTGCTGCTTTCTCTTCTTTATCATAACCACCTAAACACAAAATAAAAATGATGAACATATAAATAATGTTTTGTTACAATAACCAAAATGTACAGTGAAAATCTGATTCAAGGATTTAATGATTCATTGATGATGATCAAAGAAGAATATTTATGATACAGTGAAAACAAAATGATATCTTAATTATTTATGTAAAGAAGAACTGAGAGATCAACTCACCCAAATAAACTGAAAAAATAAAAAACAATGATGGTATCCATGGCAGCAATCATTCGTCACGTACATGCCCACATAAAGAAGCAACAAAAGCACGTTAGAATCTTATTTATTTTTTATTTATTTAAAATAAAATTTTAAATGCGTACCATAGAATAACCGACTAGGTAAAATCTAACGCGCACATAGGTGCTGTAAACCAGACGAGATCTAAACCGGTTTGTTCTCTGACCTTGTTCATAGACCCAGATGGATCTCACTGGGATCCATTTTCATCGTACGCATCCCAGGCGCACGTTAGACTAAACCCTAAAGAATAACTATATTGTATTTAAGAATAATATATCATTTTAATTACCTTGTCTTCCTTTTCTGCTTTGCCCTTCTCTTCTGCAACTATTATCCCACAAATGAGCTTCATATCTACCAGTCCATCTATGTCTAAAATCAACACAAAAACATTGAACCCCACCTGTTAATTAATATCATTTTCATTCTTTTTGGTTAATTTATTAATTACCTTGTAACTCCTCGGTAGATGGAGGTGCGTTGGCCGAAAGTATCGATGGCTTTCTTGGGTGTAGACTCGGCTGGAACCAGCTGATTTTGTGGCGGTTGCTTATGACTATCTGTTGATTCGTTGGCAAAACCGCGAAGGAAACTAGCGGCTATGGTTTTGAGCTCAGAATCGTATATCTCCGAGTTCACGGGTGAGAAGTGACCCAGTTGTGGGTGTGCATGCGGTGGTGCACCTACACTGGTGCAAGAACCGCCGAGAAAGTCCTCCAGTTTGGGACTTCCGGTGAATATTGAGAGGTTTGTTGCACCATTTATGGTGGTTGCACCGCCTTCTTCTCTTGGTGTGTCAACAACAACATTACCTGTAAGTTGTGTAACAGCAACAGATCGATATTAAATAAAAAGAATATCTAAACCCAAAAAAAAAAGAGAAAAGAGAAATAGAGACCTGAAGTGGCGGTGGTGGTGTTAGTGAAAGCTTCAAAGAGGCAGAGTTGAGAGGAGTCAGAAGAAGAAGAGATAGGGTTATTGGAAAGAGAGAAGCCTAACCAAGAAGAATCCATGTTTGTTGTGTCTTTGGAAATAGAGAAGAGAGAAGTTTTGGTTTGAAAGAAAGAAGATGAAATTGAAGACAGATATAGAGATAGAAGAAATAGCTGAATGAATGTGAACTGTGAAGGGAGAGAGGGACGAGAAAGGGGTTAAGGCAGCACGAAGATCGAGGTTCTTTCTCTTCTGAGTAAAAAAAAACACTGGGTTCTATTCTACTATATTATTCTATTAAATAACGATTGGGATCCTCTCCTTGGTCCTTGTTTTTCCTTAGGATTTTGTCAAGTGTAATTAAAACATCAAGTTGCATGACAGAAAAAAAAAATCAAATTTTGACCATTCTTTTATCTTGTTTATATGTCTTAGATTACAAAAAGCCAAGAAAAAAAATAAGATAGAGAGATAATCCTGATCCATTAAATAAATAAATAAACATTATTTAATGAAGATTAATATACAAAGGATTAATATACAGAGAAGAGACTATAGAGAGAGAGAGGATATGAAAAACACCGCCCATTCGGCCTCTAAAAAGCTTCCAGTTGCTTTCTTCTCCTTACCTCTTGATGGTGCCTTGGTCAAGATTCACAAGTGAAGATTAAGTAGAGAGATATTCAGATATTTTTATAACGTATATAGGTTAGTATTCAGGAGATCTCATGGTCCTAAATATATATGAACCCTATAAATTAATTACATATAGTTCGTCATGATATAAAATATATCAAGACGAAAAATATGGAACACAGATTATGGAGAAGTTTTGACAAGTGTATACACTTTGAATCATAGTATGTAAATCTAGTGGTTCACATTCTTCGTCCTGATATATTTTATATCAGGACGAACTGACAATAGAAAAATTGTATATATATATATATTACAATATTTCCGTATTTCGAGATCGGATAAAAAGTATGACTCAAACTCATAATCTTATATAAATGTGAGGAGCTTACTACTTAATCAATCTTATCCCGTAAATATTCTATATATTAATAAGCACCTTCATATACAAATTTTAATTGAGAACATATTAAAACTACGGGGTCAAAAAATAAATAGCACTATTTGGGGTGGGTGTTGTGCAAATATCACCACATTACTAATTCATGTTTAAAAGGCACCAATATAGGTGTCCAGACAAAAATACCCATTCCAAGTGAGTTTTTGTCGTTTTCAAACCTAGTGAGAAAAACCAGAGAGAGAAAACATCTCTTGGAAAAAGAACCGGAGTTGGAAGATCAGTAGTTTTCCGTCTGAAAAAGACGTCGAAGTAACCGGCGGTAGGACAACAGTGTTTATCGGGTGTTCAGACGAGAGCATCTTCAATCGACGGTAAGTTGAGTCAGATTATGTTGTTGATTTTATTTTTAATAAGTTCATGTTTGATGTTGGTTGTTGATTAAACTTGTAGATTAGGTTTGTTTGTTGATCTGAGAATGGTTGTGGGTTAGGTTAGGGTTTGTAAATCCGTTGAAGATCTAGGTTCCCGAGGTTTTTCAAGGTGATTCCGAGCTTTTTTTAAGCTTTTTCGAGCTTTTTAAGAGGTTTTTCCGAGCTTTTTAAAACGTTTGCCGAGCTTTTTCTGGGTTTTCGAGCTTTTTCAAACTAGTTCCGAGCTATTTGAAAATGCCCGAGCTTTTTGAAACTGTTCTCGAGCTATTTTAAAATGTGGCAGAGCTTTTTAAAACAATTTCCGAGCTTTTTGAAACAGTGCCCGAGATTTTTTAAACAGCCCGAGCTTTTTTAAACAGTGTCCGAGCTTTTTGAAACAGTTTCCGAGCTTTTTGAAACAGTTTCCGAGCTTTTTGAAACAGTTTCCGAGCTTTTTGAAACTGAGTCCGAGCTTTTTCAAACAGTTGCCGAGCTTTTTTAGACAGTCCGAGCTTGTTAAAACTGAGTCCGAGCATTTTCAACACGTGTCCGAGCTTTTTGAAACAGTTTCCGAGCTTTTTTAAACTGAGTCCTAGCTTGTTAAAACTGAGTCCGAGCTTTTTGAACAGTCCGAGCATTTTCAACATGTGTCCAAGCTTTTTGAAACAGTTTCCGAGCTTTTTGAAACAGTTTCCGAGCTTTTTGAAACATTTTCCGAGCTTTTTTAAACTGAGTCCGAGCTTGTTAAAACTGAGTCCGAGCTTTTTCAACAGTCCGAGCATTTTCAACACGTGTCCGAGCTTTTTGAAACAGTTTCCGAGCTTTTTGAAACAGTGTCCGAGCTTTTTAAAGCTGAGTCCGAGCTTTTTCAACAGTCCGAGCTTTTTCAAACTGTTCCCGAGCTTTTTCAAACTGTTCCCGAGCTTTTTCAAACTGTGCCCGAGCTTTTTTTATATGAGTCCGAGCATTTTCCAACTGTGTCCGAGCTTTTTTCACACTGTCCGAGCGTTTTCAATATGAGTCCGAGCTTTTTGAAACTGCTTCTCTGCTATTTTATATTATTATGTCCTAGCCTTTTACAGTTTACTGATGCATTCTTTCTGTGAAATGCAGATGAGTAGTGAACTAAAGGATTTGCTTAAAACTCCATAGGATGAATGGTACGATGGAAAAATCACTCGGCATGACCATTTCAGCGACCTTAAAGATATCGACTTCGCACTAGACAGTGTACCAGAACAATTCAAGGTCGAAGACCGACGTCGGTATACAGAGTCTTGTTTTGGTCATTTCCTTAGGATGGATCGGGGGATGAAGTTTTCGGGTAGCGTAGTCCATCGACTGCTATTGCGCGAGCTACATCACGATGGGCCGCAGGATGAGATGAGATTTATGTTAGGTACTCGTTCGGTCCGGTTCTCCAAGGTTGAATTCTGTCTGATCACCGGATTGAAGTTTGGAGTGATTCCCGACACGACGAGGTATGAGATGGTTCATAACGGGATACAACAACGGTATTTCAATGGTGCAGCTGATGTGGATTATGAACAGCTGAAAGCTGTTCTACGGATCGATGTATTTGAGGAGCAGTACGATGCTGTGAAGCTGTGCCTCCTTTATATGCTAAACTGGATATTGATGGGGTTGGACGAGAGAGAGAAAGTTCCATTATGGCAGATCCGGCTAGTCGAGGACTTGGACGCTTTTGATGCATTCCCGTGGGGTGCCCACGTGTATAGGCAGTCCATTATTGGATTCAAGAATGCCTTAAACGGTCGACGTGTGAGGTATGAGAGACGACAGCAGGAAAAGGGCGTTGACGTTCACACGGTGGAGTCGTACAACATTTACGGTCTAGCTCACGCACTGTTGGTGAGAATTTAGAATTTGTATCGTTTGAAAACCTGAAATTTTTTTTCCATGAGTTACGGAATAAATGATTGGATTCTGAATAACTTGTTCTTTTACATAGGTATTTGCGTATGAGGTTATCCTCGAGCTTGGGACCTGATTTGAGACTCGTATGGAGATTGAGTTGTCCCCCCGTATTCTGAAATGGCAGTTGCAAAAGCAACCAAGGTCGGACAAGCTGGACAAAAAAAATTTCTTAGCCAGGGTAAGGATCTATTGTGTTAAAATGTTTACATATTACGATTATACAAATAGAATGGTCTAACCACGATTTCAGATGTTTGCGAGGACTGCACTGGTGCCGACAGTAGCTGAGAGGGTTGCACGGTACTACGAGGGCATAAATGAGGGAGGCAGTCTATATATGGCTGCCGATGGACACGACGGCTCGGTACCGGATCCCTTACATCATACGACTGCCGGACCCAGTCATACGGAGGGTTCCGACCATGAGTTTGGCGGTGGGAGTCCCCTCAGGCACAGGCCGGATACGGAGGGTTCGGACCCAAAGTTTGTCGCTGGGAGTCCTCTTAGGCGCAGACAGGTTCACTTTGCGATGCCCGGTGGAGTACATTCACGAGAAGACGTTGGAGGGCATCGCCAGGTATGTAAAAAATGGTGTAATGCATTATTTATGTTGAAACAAGTGTTGGGTTTTAGTACTGACAATAATGATTTTGTTTCAGGATCGTTTGGAACGAAAAATCCAAGATGTGATGGATGCAGTCGCTGCGTTACGGGAGGATATCCGGAAGAGTGATCGGGATCGGGATAGGCAGCATAGGGAGGTGATGGACTTTCTCCGGGGGCGGTGGGGTTCGACATCACAGTCTGGCAGGGATGGTCCACCCTCCCATGATCAAGACTCTCCCCGTACAGACAGAGACGGAGGGACAGACCCAGCCACCGGACCTACGACGGAGGCTGATGGACCTCAGACGCAGGGTCCAACAGCTGGAGATACAGTACGAGACCAGCAGATGCAAGTCCCTGGTGGCACGGATACAGGAGTATTTGGGGAGACAGTTACCCAAGCGATATTAGAGTATCCGCTGCTTATGGAGGTACAGGATGTGGATCCTCATGTTTATATCCAGGACCACACAGCGGACTCGTTCAGTCCACTGGGTCAGAGTCCCTCCTCCCGTACAGTCCACACTCCTGACCTGACCAGGCGATCCATAGGGAGCACCCCTGCGGTCCATCCGACACCGCTCTCCTCTACTCGATCCCGTCACACCTCACCCCCTAGTGATACTGCCGGTCCATCCTGACACAACCCATCCCACCGGAGCCCTCGACGTGATCCACGGGGACAGAGTTCCTCCTCCCAACACCCCCCAATCCACAGTCAGCATAGGCAGCAGCGGATGCGCAAACGAGGTTGGCAGTTGATGAGCCCATACATTGACCCCTGTCGGCCGAAGAGGCCAAGGACACTGCCCATGTCATCAGCACATACATTCAAGCCCAATGGATTGGCAGACGCTGACCAGCTTGCGGCTTACAAAGCCTACAAGAGGAACGTGACGGGGGAATTGTAAGTATTAAAATATTGTGAATTTAATTTGAAACACCTAAGTTAAATTAGTTGTTTTCCTAAATAATTGAAAATTACACAGACGTGATGTGGATCTGATGACCCCCGTGCCTGTGACTTGGTTCCACCGGTTGCAAACCAACTTTATGGAGTTGGAGGACACGGTACTTTCCTTACTTTGATTGTCTTTTAAGTTTGTTTAACTTATGGAAGAATACTAACAATGTATAATGTTTATATTGTCAGCATATGGACGCATACCTGCATATTTTACGGAAGCGTCAGCGAGCATTCCCCACTGTCTACATTCAGAGGATGAACCTACTAGATTCTCAGTTCTATGTAAGTGTTTCAAATGTACTGTTTTCACACGTCTGTTTGTTGTGTTTCATCCTGTTTCTAACGTTTCAGTTCTTTGTCTATTTTCAGTCAATGCTGGAGTTTCAGTGGCGGAGAATCATGCCTCGCGATGCTGTGGGCAAAGCCCCAAAAAACTGGTCTGTGTTGAAGTACAAGTGGTCCCCTGAAGATCTGATGACGGTACGTGGATTGCTCCCGGTAGGGAACCGACCATGGCACGAGGTTGACGCGGTGAGCAAAATACAGTTATGGTTTCAATGTGTTTAATTAAAAATTCTTATTTTGACCATAACAATATCTTGAACACTTGGTACAGGTCCTTATTCCGTGCAACATTGGTGGCCAGCATTGGCTCGTGGCCAGCGTTGACCTTACTGTCGGGAAGATCCACCTGCTAGACCCGTTCAGACAGAAAGTCCCCCTATAGATCAGGAAAGAGCAGGTCGCTCCATTGCGGTGGTTTCTACCCTCGATGTTGCATCAGGTGGGGTTTCACGATGCCAGACCAACGGGCGAGGCGAAGTACGAGAAGCGGAATAGGCCCTTTGGGGTAAGCATGGTGTCTACAACACATGTGCCCCAACAGACTAGAGGGTATGACTGTACGAACATCATTTAAATTTTAAGTTTGTTTTATTCAACGTAACGGTTGTTCATGTGCTGAGTCGCAGGGGTAACTAAGGTGCTCATACCTTGAGATTGATGGAGTACGTACTGGCGAACAGGATGACGTTCGACTGGTCAGAAGAAGATATGTGCACCATACGGGAGAAGATGGCTGTGGAGATTTTTTGTAACTCCAAGCCACATTAGATGGTGTAGTTGTCGATGTACAAACAATTATAGTAATGAACTTTCAAATTATAAATTTTTTGTTTAAAATTTAAAGTGTTTTCATTTACAAGTACAACACACGCATTTCATATCATACAATAACACAAGTAATAATTAACACCCCAACTTAATTAAACAATAAGTATGAACGGCTCGGTTCACTCCTCGGCAGATTCCTTGTGTGGGCACGTCTGTTTGTTATGTCCAACTTGATGACATACGCTACACTTACGACGGTATTCCTCGGGAAAAATTCTGCTCGGACCTTCATTAATCAAAGGCGGATTAGAACACCTCCTGTTATTATGACCTGATTGTCCACATCTTCTACACGATTGGGTGGTTGTCCTCTCGGAAGACGATGCATGTCGACCCTCCATCGGGCGACCTGATTGTCTCTTGGTCTTTGGATTTAAAACCACCCGCTCAGCGATGTCGGACGGCACTACCCATGAAGAAGGATGGCCAACAGGCATAATAGGAACTGCGTATGCATCAATAAGTGTCTGTCTCTTGTAGTAGTTTGAACACAGCGATGTGAAATCCAAATTCCGCTCCCTGCAAAACCAATGAAAAAAGTGACAATCACGCTTGCTTAATATAGGGTATAATTGTATACTGTTAATGTACCTTGCCGCTGCGAGTGCGTGAGAACACGGAAAATGATCCATTTGGAATTTGTTGCATGTGCATGTCATCCGGGCTAAGTCAACAGTCCACTGTTTTCCGGACCGTTTGACAGAGAAAATGTTCCAGTCCACTAGATTGACGGTCATATAACCGCACTTCTCGACCCGTTGTAGCATCACAAGATGTGATGCGTCGGTCAACTGATGACGTATGGACTGTGCAGCTCGATGTCGATCGTGAAACCAACGCTGTAACATATTCCTAATGAACTCTGCCAATGTCAACATAGGGAGTTGTCGTGCGAATTTAAGGCATGAGTTTATGCACTCTGCAACATTTGTTGTCATCACCCTGAACCTTCGTTGGGGACAGTGTACACGAGACCATTTGTGTGGACCGGCAGATTCAACATAATCGAAAGCATTCTTGTGCAGGTTACGTAACTCACCCATGTACCGGTTATATTTGAATTCAGTGTACGCTCTAGCGGCTTTGCCCATTAAGCTGGCAACATCTTTTCTGTGAAATCGCTTCTTCACATTTTCAGCAAAGTGCCAACAACATATGGTATGGGTTGCATAAGGGAACACTTTAGAAATCCCTGCTTCAATGCTTGCATGTCGATCGGAAATAAAAACCAGATCATCTATATGACCAAGGGCACCCTTCAAGCAATCCAAAAACCATTCCCATGAAAGGTTATTTTCGGAGTCGCCGTACCCAAAAGCAATTGGATACACCTGTTCGTTTCCATCTTGGGCAGTTGCAACAAACATTGTACCCCCGAATCTTCCCTTCAAATGGGTACCATCAACTGCAATAACTGGACGCATGCACCTCTGAAAATCTCTAACTGAGGCCCCTAATGACATGAAAAAGTAAAGGAATTTACCGTCGTCAGCGCACTGTAAGTCAATGATTGTGCCGGGATTTTGTTGTTCCAGCACGTAACCAAAAGACGGCAGTAGTTGGAAGGTTTCTTCATGTGTCCTATAGGTCAGTGACAATGCATAATGCAAGGCTTGATATGCCTTACTGTACATGATTTGGATGCCATACATTGTTTTCATATCGGCGATTATATCCTTGGGACGCATGAGACGACCATCTTGTTGTTGAAGTCTAGGTGCAACCACTTCTCCAATTATAACTGCACTAGCTTGTCGGTGGCGACGGTGAATCTCCTCCAATGGACAACTGTGTTCATTGACAAAACTTCTTACTTGGAAGTACGTCCCTTCATCTCTTCTCACGGCTCTTAATTTCCATGTACAGTTGTCAATCAAACAAACAAGATGTAACATTGTCTTATTGGACCTTTTCACCTTCCATTCGAAGTTTCGCCGCATTACAAAAAGGCCAACTAGTCTCTTCAGATCCTTTTTTGTCGGAAAGAACTGACCTTTATAAATCATGCATGTAGGTTCTTCTGCTACCAAGGTTGTGCTTCTACCAATCCCAAACGAGTATGAATCTGCTCCGGGAATAACCCACGTTGTGGTATTATCAGATACATCTGTAGATACATTATGCCGGACCTCAGAAGTACCAAGCATATCTGCTCCAGTGCAACTAACTCCTTCTACACGTCTTCCACGTCTTTGAATTTGGACATGATCTTCATCAGTGTTCTCTACATGATCTACCAGATCAATATTTGCCTCATTATCCACCTCCTGGTTAGGCCCAAGGTTCGGTTCAGTGTTCTCCTCATTGTACATCTCATTGTATTGCTCATTGTACCGCCCATCATTCATCTCAAATCGACAACCAAACACATCGTCGAATTGAGGTTCACAAACATCTGCATGGTCGACCACTACCGGTTGGACAGCACATATGTTTTCCCCACCTTCAGTGGCACTCCTTTGTGTGAACACTTGGTTGCTACCGCTAGCGGATCCAAATGGTTGGGTATTTTGAGGAGCAGGAATATCATTCCGTATCACATCTCCAGTTGCCCTCTCAATTAGACTAACACATACTTGGGGGATCACCCGATCTTCCCCTAGCATAAACTGAACATCATCGTCATTTCTTACAAATGTGGGACATGTAGCGCCAGGAACGATTGATATTGATTGTAGATCAACATTGTATTTGTTTACATCATACTTCACAACGGTATGCACGATCGACACCAATTCTTCGTAACTCATATTCTTTGACACATACATTCCTTGGTTGTCGGATCCAACAAACCTCTGACTTCCGTCGGGTAACTGCTCCCATCGACCGTTGTAAGATATTACTATTCTCACCCGATTCATTCTCATGTAACATTTATCACCACAAACCATTATGACAAACATAAAAGCTATGGAAAAGGCTCAGAGCCTTTTAAAATAGTTTCCGAGGTTTTTACTATGATCTCCGAGCTTTTAATAAAGGTTCCAACCTTTTTTCCAAAGATCCCAAAAGAGCCGAGCTTTTTTACAAAGTACAGAGCTTTTTTACAAAGTCCCGAGTTTTTTCACAAAGTCCCGAGCTTTTTTACAAATTCCCGAGCTTTTTTACAAAAGTCCCGAGCTTTTTTACATAAGTCCCTAGCTTTTTCACAAAGTCCCGAGCTTTTTTACAAAAGTCCCGAGCTCTTTCACAAAGTCCCGAGCTTGTTTACAAAAGTCCCGAGCTCTTTCACAAAGTCCCGAGCTTTTTTACAAAAGTCCCGAGCTCTTTCACAAAGTCCCGAGCTTTTTTACAAAAGTCCCGAGCTCTTTCACAAAGTCCCGAGCTTTTTTACAAAAGTCCCGAGCTTTTTCACAAAAGTCCCGAATGTTTTTACAAAGTCCCGAGCTTGTTTTCTAAAAGCTCGAGCTGTTTTACAAAGTCTTTTCAAGTCTCCGAGCTTGTTTTCTGAAGGCTCGAGCCTTTTGTCCAAAGGCTCGAGCTTTTTCAAACAGGCTCCGAGTTTTTTAAAACAGTGTCCGAGCTTTTTAAAACAGGCTCCGAGCATTTTCAAACAGGCTCCGAGCTTTTTATTAACAGGTTCGGAGATTCAAATTTCACAGATTCAATATTCACAAAACCAGTTTCATGTTTACAAAAGGAACGTTTTAAAAAATGAAGGATAAAAAACAGTATTTCAGACAAACATATTAACTTGTTGTGCTTACTGAAGAACGTTGAGTAGAGTAGTTTTGAAATTTATTGTAGAGAGAGAAAGAGAGGAGTTCCTGCCTTCAGTTTTTCAAGTGTGGAGATGGAAGTACAGAGACAATTAAAAATTGATTATTTAAGGGCAATTTTGGTAGTTCACCAAAATAGGTGCCTTTTAAACATAAGTTATTAAACCGGTGACGTTGGTGCAACAGCGAGACAAAAATGTGACATTTCTCACCATTTCCCCTTAAAACTACCCTAATAGTAAATAATTAATTATAGTAATATAGTAATCGGTTCGAGTAGCCATTATTACAAGTAATGTATATATATATATATATATATATATATATATATATTCCAAAACTTTTGCATGCATTACGAAAAATAGATGTAATCTTAAAAATTCCAAACCTTTTAGAAAACTATTAATTTATGAAATAGGTATAGGACCACATATTTTGACAAGGAAATTTTATAAATGTGACGAGTCGTAATTTTATATGTCGTTGAAAGCATTGTTAAATATTTATAATAAAATCAACTTTACTATAAGGCACGAGTCAAAAGACATATATAGAAACAAAACTAGTACAGCGTGCAAGCAAGGGTGTCGTTCCGCAGGGATGTGTTTGTTAACCGTTTTAAGTTTTAGAGTTTAAAGAAAACATGTAAATAGAATGTGGAGAGGTGAGAATGGTGTGTGAAGTGGTGTTGTGTGTGTGTGTGTGTAGAAAATGTAAAGGAAAATAATGCAAACAAAGTGAATGTGGAAGGGTGAGAATGGTGATTAAGTGAGAAATAATAAAATAGTGGATTGGAGAGATGCATGAAAGTGGTCACACAACGGGCAATAAGTTCACCAAACACAAAGGCATATCTATTAGATGGTTGAACACTTAAGCACATTCACTTAAGTCAAGGGTTTGTTCAAGCCTAAATCCAACTTTGGGTATCCATTCATTTGAGCTAAAAGTTGAAGAGTGTGTCGAGATCCTTTCAAGCACAAAACCGCAACCGACATTTGTGAACCAATTCTACAAACCAAAGCTAGATTGAGCCACAATACTAACTAGTTAATGAAAAATGGAAACGTTAGGTTCAATGA
The DNA here is from genome assembly GCA_033220585.1 of Dipteronia sinensis. Lineage (NCBI taxonomy): Eukaryota > Viridiplantae > Streptophyta > Magnoliopsida > Sapindales > Sapindaceae > Dipteronia > Dipteronia sinensis. Next base: position 19,458,852 of record CM065638.1, on the reverse strand, counting down.
CTTGGATAAAAATCTCACAAGTGGATATACTAAATTTGTCCCCAACCATAACTCACCTAGAGCCCCTAGCGTGAGACATAGCCAAAGACCCATTTTAGCAAAAAACAAATAACCAAAACCTATTCTAGCAAGCCATGCATAAAACAAGTTATTTCCACTCTTGTGAGTTATTAATCAAGATCATACCCGGAAAGGCCCTTCCAAAAGCATAACTCCAACTAATTCTCATACACTCAAATTGATCCCAACATACCATTTCTAATTATCCATCAACATACACACAATCATGAGATGTTTAATTAATATATTCCTAAATTACACTAATCTACTCCTAATCCCAATCTTGAATACATATTAATTTCAAATCATCCATATACATGTAATTCACAATAAGAGATTAATTCATAATAATAATAACAAGAATGAAACAAGACCCAAATAAATATAAAATCATCATATATAAATAACCAAAATGTAGGATTACAAATATTCCCAAATGGAGGATTACACATAAGAGAAAACATGAAATACAAGAGAAGAGTAAGTAGATCCAACCCTTGAAGAACCGTCCAAGAGCTTCATCCTTTGCCTATCACGAAATTGGTCCAAAGACCACTCCTAATCTCTGCAATCAACTCTTAAATGTGGGGAATGATGGGTAGAAATGGTAGTGATAAGCCTTCCATGGAAGAAAACCTCCATGGAAGCTTTGAAAGCTTCTCTCTCTCTTTTGAATTGAAGAAGATAAATAAGAAGAAGTTTGGGGAAGAAGAAGTCTGTTGGGAGAGAAGATAAGAATGTGTTTAAATAGTGTGGGGAGGTTAGGGCTGAAGTCTGGGTGAAAGGACAAGATTGCCCTTCAATTTTCGGGCAAAAAATGACCTTCTGGAGGTAGTTCGGCGGTTTGGTTCTGCGGCCTGGCCGCTGTTTGAAGTAGCCGTTTGGACCTTACAGCAATTCAGCATTTCAGCATTTCAGCATCGCGCGCCGTTACGGAAATAGGCATAACTTCCTGCAGAAAGCTCAGAATCACAATCCGTGAAATGTTCTGGAAACTAGACTTCCAGAGCTTTCTGAATATATAAATAATTCAACTTGGCTCAATCAGAGAAGGAAGATATGACCCCTACAAGTTGGCCATTATGCATGAGCTTTTACAGTTTTTACTCTTTTTGTACAATTTTGCCTCCCAAACTGTTCTTTAAGCTCAAAACCAAAATGTAGAGAATTTGTACCTACACAAGGCTCAACAAACACATTATATAAAAAAATACGTTCGAAAACGAGAACAAACGATAGGAAAATGGAGACCTAATATAGATATAAAATAGTCCGATCAAAATTTAATCTTATAATTTAATTGAAATTACTAATTTATTGAGTATTAATTTATATAGGTTATATCATATATATATATAACTAAAAAAATTAATCTAAAAAATCAATGTAAATACAGGTAATAAATGTTTTTTTAACATTAGTTGAACTTTTGTTATTATTACGTTTATTGTGATAGAATATATTATGGACTTTTTGGAGTTTGGATGTTAAATTGGGCTATTAAAACTACGTTGGAATATATATATATATATTTATAAGTCCGATCCTTCTCTCCTTAGTGTGTATCAGTGCATTACATATGAGTCATAGATTATGGATTATCACCGAAAAGTACATACAGATTGAATCAATAAAGTTGAATCTAATGATCTACATACAAGACACTGATATATATTTATCAGTGCGTAGAAAAATTATATATATATATATATATGATAAATTACACTAACTTACCCTGATAATATGTATAATTGTACTAAAACTGTTAAAGTTTTATAATAACATAAACATACCCTCTGATCCATTGACTGACGGTGGTCAACAGTCAGTAATTGCAGAGGGGCAAAATTGTCTTTTTGTACAGTATAATAAATTAATAAAAAAAGAAAGTAATTTATCCAATCACAACTTGCCATGCCATCCCATAAATATTAAATTTAATAAAAAACTAACATCTAATTAAAAGAAAAATGATTAATGAATATTAATTAAAAGACAAAAAAGAAAAATATATTTTCATCTTCAATCATTTGGAGTTTTTATCCAGGGAGCATATTTATAGCAACCTTATTCACCTCATCAATTCTTTCCATGTAAGTATTATTTGATTCAATTGCATTACTTTTTATAATAAAAAGTGATTCATCAATTCTTTCCATGTAAGTATTATTTGATTCAATTGCATTACTTTTTATAATAAAAAGTGATAAGGTGGATAAGTGTACTATAAATATGTTCTCAATTATATATGTCTACCTTAGAAAAAGTCCAGTCATTCGTCTTTTCATTTGTGTTTCAAAAATAAAAAAACAACTCAAAACAAACATCTTTCTAGATGTTTTTTAAACATGATTTTTTTTATTAAAAAAAATTAAAACGAGAAGAGTCCTAAATCGTTTTTTTTTCTTAAAAGATTTTCTTAAATCGGTTATTTTTTGTTAAATTGTTTTCCTAAATAGTTTTAAACAAAAATAAAACAAAAAACTGGAGATCTTTCCAGATTTCCCCTCGAAGATGGAGCTCTATGATATTGTGAACAATTGTACAAAGATAGTCATCTTCTTCATAGATAAAGTTGTGTGTGTCTTCAGACTTGAAGAAATCAATGGTCGTCATCGACTCCTCTTTGGGTTCACGATCTCCATCGATAGGCTCTCCATCTTACAATCATGGAGATGGAGTGGACTCCATCAAAGACGGAGCAATGGAAGCGATTCCATCAAAGAGATGGAGCGATGTAGTAGACTTCATCTCAAGTTTGCTCCTTCAATCTTTTTCCATATTTTTTTTGTAGATCTAATGCTCCATCAAGTTTTTCTGATTTTTTTATTTGCAGGATTTGATTAAAGATAATGATTTAGATTGATGAAGAAGAAGAGCTTGTTTTTATTTCTATGGAATTTGATTGGAGCAGATGGATTTGTGTTGGAGATTGTAGAAGATTGATTGTCTTTGTCATTTGATGCAGCAGCATTAGATTACATGGCATTGCAATATATGGAGGGGTTGGATAGGAAAAAGACCAATAAAAAAGGACATTTCATTCCTACTAGTCCGGGCGACAGAGTCGGAATGATGTGAATTTTTCACAGTTGATGCGTTTCGGCGAGATCTTCAGAAGTCACTTAGTCGTGAGGCATACCTTTTTTTAGTTAAATTCTATCGTTTAGTTCCTGAAAAGGCCGTTTATGCCGTTTTAGGAAAGTTTCGTTTTTGCCATAATTTTAGTTTTCCAAGTTCGAATCGACTTCCGTCAATTCCGGCTTGCTTAGGATTATTAATAGTATTAGTTTTTGCATTAATCTCAATTTTTCCTTTTTTAGTAATTTTTCGTATTTAGGGTCGTTTTCTTGTTCTGTAAGGAATACGATTAGGGTTAGGATTTGTTTGCTTTAAATAATCATGTAAGCTGAAAGGCTAGACAGTATTTGATTTATAAAATTTAGAGTTTCTCTAATTATCTCCCAATTTCGGTATTCCTTGTGAATCAATGAACTTGAAGCCTAATAATCCGGTATTCGTACGCGAATCAACGGAGCGTTAGTAGGTTGTTTTCAATTTGTTTCTTGCAGGTTTTTCTCGACAGAGCTTCCGCTACATCAGTTTGGTATCAGAGCTTGGTTCGTTCTGGACGACATCATCATGCCGCCAAGAAGACGTCCAAACCAAATTCTAGTAGAAGAAGCTATCGAACGTGACCGCATGGCACAATTGGAGTGACAGGTTAAGCAATTAACGGAGTAGCTTGCGACGATGAGGGCCAACCAAAACCCTTTTCAGAACTTAAATCCTGAGACGGGGGGTGACAGTGACGAAGGGGAAGAGATCCCGCAACCACAACGCAGACAAAGGGGGCCAGAAGCTGAAGACATCAGGCGTTGGGAGTTAGGGATGCGGACAGAGGTTCCAGAATTCCATGGAAGTATGCAGCCAGAAGAATTCCTCGAGTGGATCGGGATTGTTAAAGAAATCCTAGAATTCAAGAGAGTTCCGGAGACAGAGAAGGTGGCGTTGGTGTCCACCAGATTTCGGGGTCGAGCAGCAGCATGGTGGCAGCAACTCAAACTCACTAGGAATCGTTCCGGAAAGCCCAAGATTTCTGATTGGGAGAAGATGAAACGAAAACTGCGTGCTGAGTTTTTACCTCACAATTTTCAGAAGTTGATGTACCAGAGATTGTAGAATTTGCGTCAGGGTATGAGATCTGTTGATGAATACACCACAGAGTTCTATCAACTGTTGGTGCGAAACGAGATTCAAGAGACACAGGATCAGTTGGTGTCGCGCTACTGTGGCGGACTGCGAATGCAAATCCTTGATATGATTAATCTCTTTGATCCAGTAACGGTGACAGAGGCACATCAAAAGGCTTTACAACTAGAGAAAACGTTGTCTTGAAAATCTAACAGTGGTTCATTTTTGAGTTTCGGAGGAGGTCCTAACAGTCGAAATAGGACAAGTGGAAGCATTGGTAGTGGCAATAATATAAGGAACCGTTCAAGTGCTAGTGGCAGTTCAAATTCTGGACAACGAAACCCGACAAATAACGTTCAACCTCCTAGAACCACGGGCAGATTTCGATGTTTTGGATGTGGAGAAACGGGACACAGAGTATCTGAATGTCAGAGACCAGCAAAGAAGGTTTTGTTTATTGATCCTGCAGAATTTAATGAGGAAGATGTGGAAATAAGTGAAGATCCGCAATTAGATGTCGAGGAAGTGGCCAGTGAAGAACTAGTAGACTGCGACACAGGAACAATGTTAATGGTGCGACGCACTTGTTTGGCACCGAGGAATGAAGAAGGGGATTGGCTTCGAAATAATATATTTCAGTCTACTTGTACTATTCTGGGTAAGGTGTGCCGATTCGTCATAGATGGGGGAAGTTGTGAGAATATCGTGTCAGCCGAAGCGGTGCGAAAATTAGGGGTGAAGATAGAAAAACATCCAAAACCGTATAGGTTAGCTTTGCTACAAAAGGGAAGAGAGATAACCGTGTCACAGCGGGCGTTGATCTCGTTTTCTATGGGGTCTCACTATAAAGATCAATTGTGGTGTGATGTGGTGCATATGGACGCATTTCACCTGTTGTTAGGGAGACTGTGGCAATATGACAGAAAAGTTTATCATGATGGGTTTAAAAATACTTATTCGTTTGTTTTTCATGATACTAAGATTGTGTTACTGCCAAGCAAACCTTCTGAAAAAATGAAGTTGCCTGGAGATAATACTTACCTGCTGTCCTATGCAAAATTTGAGTTAGAGGTGAAGGACTCGGAAACGGTGTTCGTATTGGTGGGAAAAGAAACAAGTGCTGAATTGAAGGTTCCCGAAGCTGCAGCTCCTCTGATTTCGAAATTTCCTGATGTGTTTCCAGAAGAATTACCGGAAGAACTTCTGCCCCTACGTGATATTCAACATCATATCGATCTAGAGCCAGGGGCAATGTTACCAAACAAGCCACATTATCGTATGAGTCCTACTGAGCATGAAGAATTACGGAGACAGGTTGAGGAGCTACATTCAAAGGGTTATATTCGTGAGTGTCTTAGCCCGTGTGCTGTACCCGCCCTTCTAATTCCAAAAAAAGATGGAACTTGGAGGATGTGTGTAGATAGCCGCCCAATTAACAAGATCACTATGAGGTATCGTTTTCCAATTTCGAGACTAGATGATTTGTTAGATCAACTGAGTGGGGCTAAAGTGTTTACCAAACTGGACCTGAAGAGTGGTTACCATCAGATTCGTATTCGACCTGGGGACGAATGGAAGACGGCGTTTAAAATGCCAGAGGGTTTATATGAGTGGCTAGTCATGCCTTTTGGGTTGTCAAACGCGCCCAGCACCTTCATGAGAGTAATGAACCAAGCCCTTCGACCATTTATTGGTAAGTTTGTCGTTGTATATTTCGATGATATCTTGATTTACAGTGCAAACCCCGAGCTGCATATTCAGCACATTCGAGAAGTGTTGTGTGTTCTATGCAAGGAAAGATTTGTTGCGGCAGCAAAAAAATGTGTTTTTATGACCCCAAAAGTGTTGTTTTTGGGTTATATTATTTCTGGAGAGGGACTACAGGTGGATGAGTCCAAAATTGAGGCAGTGGCCCCAACCGAAAACAATTACTGAGGTTCGCAGTTTTCATGGGTTGGCATCATTCTATCGCCGGTTCATTCCGCACTTCAGTAGCATTATGGCTCCTGTCACTGAATGTATGAAGGGAGTCAAGTTTCAGTGGACATCCGAGGCTGAAGAAGGTTTTTAGAGAATAAAAGAGCAATTGACAACAGCCCCAATTCTAGTCTTACCAGATTTTTCTCAACCCTTTGAGTTGCATAGTGACGCCTCAAAAGTGGGCATCAGAGCTGTTTTGAGTCAAGCTGGGAAACCGGTGGCATATTTTAGTGAGAAACTAACGAGGTCTCGAGTTCGTTACAGTACGTACGATATAGAATTCTATGTTGTGGTCCAAGCGGTGAAACACTGGCGACATTATTTATTCCACCGTGAATTCATTCTGTACACTGATCATGATTCGTTGAGGCATCTCCATAGCCAAGATAAGATTTCTGCCCGACATGCTTCATGGTCCGCCTACCTACAACAGTTCACGTTTGTTCTAAAGCATAAGACAGGTGTTACAAACCGAGTGGCCGATGCTCTGAGTCGAAGAGCCAATTTGTTGTCAACAATGACTGTCCAGGTTCCAGGTTTTGATTCCTTTCGTGAATTATTTGATTCTGACCCGTATTTTTCTAAGGTGATGGCTGCTGTTCGAGCGGGGGAAAATTTTGAATTTATGTTGGTGGATGGTTTTCTATTTCCGGGAAATCAACTTTGTGTTCCCGATTGTAGTTTGCGTCTGCAAATTATTAAAGAATTACATGGTAAGGGCCATATGGGCAGGGATCGTACTCTTTAGTTAGTCAAGGCGTCCTATTTTTGGCCAACAATCCGTAAGGAAGTAGAAAGATATGTCGAAAGATGTCGGATCTGTCAATTATCCAAGGGGAAAGCAACTAACGCAGGTCTGTACATGCCATTACCCATTCCTACTCAACCATGGACAGATTTGAGTATGGATTTTGTTTTGGGACTGCCAAGAACTCAACGGGGTTTTGATTCCATCTATGTAGTAGTTGATCGATTTTCCAAGATGGTTCACTTTATTCCGTGCAAAAAAACTATTGATGCTGTAAAAGTTGCTCAATTATTCTTTCGGGAGGTATATCGTCTTAATGGACTACCTACATCAATCGTTTCTGATCGGGACACTCGATTCCTCAGTCACTTCTGGCGGAGTCTTTGGAAGATGGTCAACACAAGGTTGGATTTTAGTAGTGTATATCATCCACAAACGGATGGGCAGACTGAGGTTGTGAACCGAGCTCTGGGAGATTTGTTAAGATGTCTGGTAGGGGATAACGTTCGGTCATAGGATCAGAAACTTAGCCAAGCTGAATTTTCCCACAACCATGCTGTCAACAGGAGTTCTGGATTCAGTCCTTTTCAGGTTGTTTACTCATTGGTTCCTCGCAGCCCACTAGATTTGTTGCCTCTGCCTAGCAAGACTAGGATTCATGGAAAAGCTGAAGATTTTGTTCAAGTGTTACAGGAGGTTCATCAGCAGGTGCAAGAAAATTTGTTACAGTCAGCAGGGAAGTACAAGCTGGCTGCTGACAAAAAGCGGCGTCATTTGGAGTTTGATGTAGGCGATTTTGTTTGGCCGGTCCTTACAAAGGACAGGTTTGTTGTGGGGGAATATAATAAACTTGCTGCTAAGAAGATAGAACCATTCGAAATTTTAGAGAAGATTAATCTGAATGCTTATCGCCTCAAGCTCCCCAGCCACATTCGTACTCATGATGTGTTTAATATCAAGCATTTGATTCCTTTTCATGGCGACTCTTCTGATGATGATGCTGCAGGAAATTCGAGGACGAATTTTCTCCAACCTGAGGAGAATGATGCAGCAGCATTAGATTACATGGCATTGCAATATATGGAGGGGTTGGATAGGAAAAAGACCAAGAAAAAAGGACATTTCATTCCTACTAGTCCGGGCGACAGAGTCGGAATGATGTGAATTTTTCACAGTTGATGCGTTTCGGCGAGATCTTCAGAAATCACGACCTTTGGTCGTGAGGCATACCCTTTTTTAGTTAAATTCCATCGTTTAGTTCCTGAAAAGGCCGTTTTTGCCGTTTTAGGAAAGTTTCGTTTTTGCCATAATTTTAGTTTTCCAAGTCCGGATCGACTTCCGTCAATTCCGGCTTGCTTAGGATTATTAATAGTATTAGTTTTTGCATTAATCTCAATTTTTCCTTTTTTTAGTAATTTTTCGTATTTAGGGTCGTTTTCTTGTTCTGTAAGGAATACGATTAGGGTTAGGATTTGTTTGCTTTAAATAATCATGTAAGCCGAAAGGCTAGACAGTTTTTGATTTATAAAATTTAGAGTTTCTCTAATTATCTCCCAATTTCGGTATTCCTTGTGAATCAACGAACTTGAAGCCTAATAATCTGGTATTCGTACGCGAATCAACGGAGCGTTAGTAGGTTGTTTTCAATTTGTTTCTTGCAGGTTTTTCTCGACAGAGCTTCCGCTACATCAGTTGAAAAAGATGGATTTATGTTTGAATAATTGCATTACAGAAGAAAATAAATATGGAATGCTTTTATTTTTTATAATTTTTTTTATTTGTTTGAGATTATAACAGATGAATTTTTTGTTTGATATTGTGAAAGATTGATCTGTGTTTGAGAATGAAAAAGATGAATTTGTTTTTGATTTGATGAAGAATTCATTTACAGAAGAATTCATTTATTCAAATACAAGTGGAAGGGCAAAACTGACTTTCCACCTTTTCCGTGGATGACTAATGGTGATCAACTGTTAGTCAACGGGTCAAGGGTAAGTCTATGTAATTATAGTATTTATTTCGGTTTTAATATAATTATGCATATAGTCAAGGTAAGTTAGTACAATTTTCATATATATGTAATAACTTTCTAGTGAGGGATCTCTCACTTTAATTTCGGTATGCACATTGATGAAATCACATCGATTTGTATAAATTTTGATATAAATGTTTTTGTGGGTGATAAATTCATTGAAATATACCTATAAACAAAATTTGAGGATTTTTCAAGCACTAAAACTAGTTTTTTAAATTTTCCTATATATCTTTCATTTTTTTCGATTCTTTTATATTTAACAGAATTGGGATAAAGAGTTATAGTACTTGAAAAATTCTCAAATTTTATAAATAGGTATTTTTCAATAAACTTATTAATCACAAAAAAATTCATATCAAAATTCATACAAATCAATGTGATTTCATCAAGGTGTGTAGTGAAATTAAAGTAAGGGATCCCTCACTTGAAAGTTTATATATATACATATATATATATATACATATATATATAGAGAGAGAGAGAGAGAGAGAGAGAGAGAGAGACCTTCTCCTGTCAATTCGATTTGATATAAAATACATTAGTGCATTACATGTGGATCACTGATGTATTTTATTTTAGATCAAACTGACAAAAAAAAAGACTATATATATATAGTGAATCTCTAATGAGGGATTCCTCGTTTTAATTTCGATAAAGACCATGATAAAAATACATCGATTTTAATGAATTTTAATATGAATTTTTTTTTTATGGATGATGAGTTCAATGAAATCTACATATGAAATTTTTTTGAGAATTTTCCAAGCACTAGAACTATTTATCCAAATTTTGTTAAATATGAAGATATCGGAAAATAGGTGAATATAGGAAAATTCAAGAAAAATAATTCTAGTATTCGAAAAATTCTCAAATTTTGTTCATATGTAGATATCAATGAACTCATTATCCACAAAATCAAAATTTATTAAAATTGATGTATTTTCATCAAGATCCTTACCAAAATAAAAATAAAGAATCCTTCATGAGAGACTATATATATATATATATATATATATATATATATATATATAATATGTAAACATTTTATTAAATAGTGCAGTGTCAATATTTGCAAACCATAAAAACTTGAATGTGCACCCTACAGGCCTACACCCATTAAATTTTTTTAAAAAGGTTATAACTCATAAGAACACTTCGCATATTACTAAATATGTATTTTTCTTTTAATTTTTGTGAAATTATTATAAATTAACAAGTTATAAAATAATTTTTTTTTAAAATGAAGAAGAGTTTGGAGCATGATCCTCTTGCCTAATCTAGGAAGAGGGAGCAGCCTTCTACCTCCTCCATCTTATTTATTTTAGTATAGTAAATTGGTATCATAATATGTTTCATTTTAAATAGTTACTATTTAAGTTTTTAAGTAAATGGTTATATTATATTAAAAAATTATTTTATTTTTTAACTAGATATAATGTTCATTAAAATGCATAAATACTAAAAATTATATTAATATGATAACCGAGATGCATTTAAAATTTTATTAATCATTTTACTAATTTGAAATAAGGATAATATTGGAAATTTAAAAATATAGTAATTTGGAGTGCACATATATTTTTAGAGATGTGCAAATATCATCATTCAACGGGAAAACCGATTTATGGCCCATGTCCCGTACAATTTAAAACATACGTAAAATGTTCGGTTGGTCCAAAAAATTCAAAACCATGATAATTCGAACCAAATCAAACTGGAAAAAAAATGGATATAATGAAACTCCTCAAAAACTGTATCTACACCCCTTTCGTAATCACACCCATCAAAATTTTAAAAAAAATCTCTAATTTGTAAATAAACCCAACTTAATGCCAAAAATACCTTTCTTTAATTATAATGTATTGTATTTTTGTAAGTACACACCACATATGACTATTATTATGTTATTTAATCAACTTTATTATTATTTAAAATTTTGCCGTTACCTTTAATTCTCTTACTATTCTTTCTCTTTCCTACTTCTTTTCTCTTCTTTGTTTTTTCAAAATCAAACTCCATATTTCGTTATTATTTTTCATTAAAAATCCATTTAAAATTTTATTTATTTATTTATTTATTTGAGAGCCATTTTCTGTTTGAGAGGGTTGTAGGGATGCAAGATTTGTATAATGTCCCAATTGATATGGATGTAGATAGCTGTTAAATGATATTAAAAAACAAGATAGGTGTTCGATAAAATTGAAGAACATATAATATATTTTTTTGATAAAAAGGAACTTATAATATTAAAAAATAAATAAAAGTCTACGGTGTGTTTGAAAGAAATAAAAAATATATAAATAATATAGTTAATTTACAAGTCTGTTTAAATACATAATGATTTTGCTCTTCTAATAAAAATTAATTTAAGACTTTACTTTTTCACAACCAAATTTGTCTTATGATTTTAATTTATTTTCCATACTTAATTATCAATCAATTTGTATTCCTTTAAAAGAGATTGAAAATATACTTAAAAGAGAATCTAGGGTTTATTAAAATGGAAAGAGTTTTTATGATATTTGTTAATACCAAACCATTAATAGGAATTTTTTTTACAAAGGATTAAAATAGGAAACTAATTAATAATTAATTGTGGGTGTACTAACAAACAATTAGTTTTCTTAGTAATTTTACTCAAAGGTATTATTGGATTTTTAAAAACATACTAATTTAGGGTGCACATACGGTTTTTAAAGGGTGTAAATATCGTCAATCCTGAAAAAATTAGATTCAAGTCATATCAAGTCACCTTGTATACGCGAGTTAATCCAATTCAAAACAATTGTAATAAAACAAATTCCAACGGGTCCACCTATAGTGTAAAGTAAGGGGTCGTTTGTTTTTTTGTTTGAATACCGAACATTCCTGAATTTTTCTAAAAATTGAATAGGGACTGAAATCTGAACTTGAATAATATGTTTTTTTTTCTCACATCTGAATGTATTGTCATCACGTTTGTTTTTTAAAAGTAAAATTATTTGAAAATAAGTATGTTTACATTTATACCCATGTTAAACAATTTTACTTATAATATGGAATAAAAACAATCCAAAAAATAATAATTATATATGAACACATAAGATCATGATCTTCTTCTTCGATTACAAACAAACTTCATTTTTTCTAAGAAAAGAAAATGTTTTTTTTTTAAATAAAATAAAATGGATAGCAGGAAAACTCACACAAAACACTCTAAAAATAATAATATATAAATATATCACCCTAATATCATAATAAAGTATTGATATTAAACACCAATTAGGGTTTTTATTTATTTTAAAGCTATTTAAAATAAGCAATATATTAAAATAAAGATTTCTATACCATATATAATTATAATGAAATTGGAAATATGTTATATATAGGGATGGTATCGGAAGAAAAGAATTTGGATTGCATTTAATGCAATTCAGTGATTTGCAATTAAGTGAAAAATCATGATTTTTTACTTTTTATTTTAAATTGTTTTTTTAGTATTTTTAAGTTATTTGACCAACTTAATAATTATGATTCAGACCCATTAAGTTTTAAGTGGAAAAAACAAACTACCCTTATGTGGCCCTAACTCATTGAATTCACAATAATGGAACTAAAATTATATAAACTGCCCACAACGCCTTTTTTGCTTCTTAAAGAAAATGTTATTTTTATAAATATGAATGAAATCATTTTCCACTGTCAGGTGAATTAAATTTGAATATAATATTTTTATACAATGACAATTTTTGTCAAATAAGCTGGTTTGTTAATTTTTATTTTATTTATTTTATTAAACAAATTAGGATCTCAAGTGCAAATCACATTTTTCAAAAATTAAAAATTAAAAATTAAAATCACCCTTCCAAATAAAATAAAAAAGTAAATCTTTGAAAATCTATGAAATTAAAATAAAAGGTTGCAGTGACAAAAGATTTTGTAAAACCTTTTATTAGCTTAAAATAATTAGATAATCATAAACAAATTCTATTAAATTTGTGAAATTTTAATTGAATTCATCAAAATTCTAAATTACAATAGAAATTTATCCTAATTTGCCTTGATTAAACTTAATTAAAAGACAGACTGGGTAATAAACTTGTGTAGGTTGGTTTGTGTGCAGGTTGGTTTGTGTGCAAGAAGCAACAGAGAGGGGGAGGAGACAAGGTGACCCAGCCCATAAGGGACGGGTGTTAGCATCTTTTTTTCCAATTAAAAATAATCATTACAGTTGGTCCCAATGTTTGACGCGTGTAATTTCTTTTGTCTTTTTGTCTTTTTTTTTACTGTAACATAACATACAACTCGCTCCTCTCGGGAGCAACTCACTTTTGATTTCGTAAATCGGTTTCACTGAATTTTTATGCATTTTCTTGTGACACTAACCTGCATTGTCCAACGTGGCCGTATTGTTTTCGGGTGATGTTTGATGATTACGCTGGATATGGTAATTGGAATGAGAATGAGAATGGAAAGGAAAGGAAAACTATTTTTTTGTTTGGTTAGGACTTTAGAATTAGTCTCAACATCATTATTATTTTGTTTGGTTAGCAACCGAATGAAATAGAATTAACCATATTTTGACCAAAATACCCTTAATTACAAAACATTTATAATAACATGATATATTACGGATAATAATAATAAAGTATAAAATTATATATATATAATAATAATAATAATAATAATAATAATAATTAGAGTGGTGCTATTGGCACACCCCCTAATGATCTATTCATGTCCCACTTTTTTAATTATATAATATTCTTTTTTTTACTTTATCAAAATTACTTAAAGAGACATACAATTTATGAAAGAAATCTTCTACAAAATAAATTTATTAAAATCTCACATTTCTTTTCCAAAAAAAAAAAACACAGTAATATGTTTCTTCAAAAAAAAAATTTAACTCTTAAACCCTAAAATCTGCATCTTAATACATATCAAATATTATGGAAGTGTTTGAGAACGATATCAAGAATATTGAAGAATTGTCTAAAAACGATATCAAACATCTTGAAGAATTGTTTGAGAATGACATAAAGCAAGAATTGTCTGACAATGATAGTAACCATCTGGAAACAATTCATTCTCTGGAAATAAGTTTGAAGTTTATTTTTTCTTTAGAATGATATCAAGTTGTAGTTGTGTTGAAGTACCCTGTTATTTTTTATTTTTTCTTTCCATCATGAAATAAGAAGAAAAAAAATAAAAAAAATAAGAAAAAAATAAATCAATCAATCAATGGAGGTGGGGGAGATGTATACAGATACAGAGATATAGATGTCATATATGGTATGTATTAAGTTTGAAAAATAAGTAAAATAGGTAGTTTTGGAAATAAACCAAAAAATTTAATAAAAACATTTAATTTTATTTAATTAAATCAAAATTTTAAAAAGTGGGACATGAATAGATCAGTAGGTGGTGTGTCAATAGCACCACTCTAATTATTATTTGGGATTTGAACCAAAATGCCTTATGTGAGGGCTTAAATTGCTAATATACCCCATGTAGTAAAAACTTGCGAAAATGCCCTAAACTTTCAAAAATACCCTCACTTAAAAAATAATCACCACATTTATTACCATTATTACTTTTTACCAACCAATGATACAAAAATAAAAGAAAAGAAGTAAATTATACATTGTTTGAATAAGTTAAATGAGATGGAATTCTTCTAATTCTTTTTTTTTTCCTTTTGGATGCATAAAAGTGTTAAAGAAATTTATATGAAGTGGTGACAAGGTGAGTTTCGAAAAAAAAAATTCTCTTATTTCATCACAATCCATATATTGATAGAAATAATATGGGTAGGTTTTTTTTGTTGGGTTAATTTGTAAAAGTTCTTCGGGTAACAATTGACCCGAAGAACAATTTTTGAGCTTCGGGTCAACGGTGACCTGATATCGAGTCACACCTGACCCGAAGAACAATTTCAGAACTTCAGGTATGGGACAACCTCAAGCTCTAAATTTATCGGGTCAATGAACAAATTCAGAGCTTCGGGTTGCTCCGACCCTAAGCTACGAAATTTGTTCTTTGGGTTAACGGTGACCTGATATTGGGTCACCATTGACCCGTAGAACAATTTTTGAACTTCAGGTAGGGGGCAACCCGAAGTCTAGAAATTGTTCTTCTGGTCATGAGTGACCCGATATCGGGTTGACCCGAAGAACAAGAACAATTTTTTATAAACAATTTAGGTATTTATATATTAATTTAAACTCCTTATATTTGATGTAGTAAAGTTTTTTTTGAATTGATAATCCATATTAAAAATTTTCCAGGATTAAAGATGATAAATGTGCAATTGGGATGGTTGGTAGGGATGGCTACCGACAACTGATTGAGGAATTGGAGACAATACATTATTAAGGGCAGTTTAGTCTTTTAGGGGCAATTTTGCTAAAAAAATTTAATTCTTAGGGTTGGTTTGCAATTCAACCCCCTAAATAGGGCATTTTTGCTAAAATCCCTTGTTAATATAATTGTAATAATAATTATAATTATAATTATAATTATAATAATAATTATTATTAATTGTAATAATAATAATATTATTATTATTAAGAGCAATTTTACTTAGGAATTGGAAATAACTTTCCATTGGATTTTGGGAGGAAAGCCCATAGCCCATTCCACCAAAATGATAGAAAGACCATTCCAATGGAAAGTCTTTTCCAATAATTATTAGCAAACTAAATATAAGAAATGGTTCTTTTTCCATTCCATTCCCTCTAACCAAACATGACCTCAAAGTTCAAGATGCAAAGCGCATGCATCTCATACCCAATGTTATGATATATCATATATAGCGTAATATGATCAATTTTATGATCAATTTTAGGAAAGTATACGGATCGCTCTATCATATGATCAGTTTCATACGATTGTGTACATAACAAAAATCGTACGAAACTTTCGCACTTAATAATTATATATATGAGATATTTTAATGTACATCGATGCACTAGTATATTATTGTATTTGATCATATATGAGTTGCATTTGATCACGTCAGAATAAAATTAAATTTTAATATACACATATGTGATTACATGTGAGTTGATGCAATCATATAAAAAAAACATAATCACAACGAATACACTGGTATACTAAAAGGCCCTGTATAAATATATATGTATATACATTCACACACCAATGACATCATATATGGTTCCCTACAAAGACATCGTCAGATATCATTTGTAAGGCAAGGTGAAATTCAATTAATTTTGATGTGATTAAATTTTTTATGATAAGTATTTTATTTCCTTACATTTCACATTTTTTTTCAATGCTTTATATTTAAAATATATGGAAAAAATAGTTATAGTTCATGAAAAAATTAATTTTTTTTTTCATTTGTTAGGATTTGACTTGTATTCTCAATGTGAACCAAACGAATTCAACTGATGTGAAATTGATCCAAACGGATTTGAACAATTGTGATTTAGGCTGTGTTGGAAAGAAGAGTCTGAGACGAAGCCAATGGTGAAAACAACGCTGGAATCCGGACCCGGATGAGCCCGTACAAGCAGCCGAAAGATTGCTACGCAACACCTACGAGTTGTTGCACGCCGGAGGTGTTGGGGAGCATGAGCCACTTTTTGGGGCTTGGTTTGGCACGTGGAACTCCTAGAAGACATGGGAAAACGCGTGGAAGTCGGTTTTTTTGTTGGGAAAAGTTCGGTTTGGGATTTCTTGTTTAGGAAAGACTTGTTACGTGGTTTCCAACTGCTTATGAGAGTCTGATCCTTAAAACCAAAGAATAGTGACCCTATAAATAGTGGGGCTTATTTTTTGGTTGATAACATTTGGAGAGACACTTGAAAACATCAGAGAGTGAATCTGAGAAGTGAGACCCAGGGAGATCCGGCGGCAGACCTTAGGGATTTCTAGGAGGTGGGAGACCCAAGGGATATCTAGGGGAGCTCAGGAGTGTTGGGGTTTATGCCCTAAAGATGTAAATTGTAAATGGATTTATGAAATAAATAAAAAGAAAAATTCAATTCATTCTTGTTGTGTTGTTTATTTTATAACTTGTGCATTTATTAACATCCTAGATTGCCGGATGTAATCTCGAACTGTGTATATGAGTGTCATATACGGATGGATATAGTAAGAGACGTGTAATCTAAAGAGTCCATAGATAGCAAATAAAGCTAGGTACTTTATTTGTGGTTAATCTATAGTTGCGGTCCATTTCGTAATGTACGGTGATTCTATCCTGAATCATTCATATGAGATATGAGAATGGAGGCACCTTGTATGATGTGATCATGTAGGACTGGACCATGATCTATATGAATCTCTCACCAAGATCCATTTAATGATGAGATTCATATATATCAACTAATGATGGCTATATGTGGGTGATCTTAATCCTGAGTGTCTTATCGACTCCTTCAGGTTAGATCCTGGTCTTTGATATACCATGGGTGAGGTCAGATGCAGTTCCTGATCAATATGCTCAGTATGTTGGGATTACGGTTTGGCTTGTGGTTGGGAAGGTATGTACATAATAGTGGAATCCACTCCTTCTTGTGAGAAGTAGATGGTAGTTCCCTTAAGGGTTGATTTGGGGCTTGGACAATATGAGAGCTCTCCTAATTCTGTGAGGAAATAGGATTTATTGTTCATTAGAAAATCAACGGTACTTAAAGGATATATGTAATTAGAGGGGTATAACGAACATTATGATCCAACTCTAATTATGAACTACTGTGGAGGATCACACCATGTGTAATAGCTATATCGATGGACATCGGGTTGTATCGGTCTGTGTAAAAGCATCTGCAGTTGAGAGAGTGCAGCTTCGGGTTTTTAGTGGAATAACACCGGAGTTAATAGTCAAAGAATATTAATTAATGATTCCAAGGATTATTGGAGCTCAAAATACTGTGGGTCCATTAGGTCCCCTTGCTAGCTCGATCGATTTAGGTAACAAGGGTAACGGTTAATTAATTGGATTGTCCAATTAATTGTATTACGAAAGTGACACATATTTATTCGGAAATTAATTTAATAATGAGATTATTTAATTAATGAATAATTGTGATTAAATAAATTAAATAATAATATTATTTAATTATGTTATTAATCACTAAATGGAGGGTGATAGTTGATATTTGATTTTAAATAGAATAAGATAATATGATTATTTTATTTTATTAAATTAAATATTTGAAATTGAATTTTAAAATGTTTAAATTTGTTGACGATGATTTTTGGATTACGTAAAGTCGATCACGCGTCACACAAGATGTGTAGAGTTTGCAATCGTATAATCAAATCAAGAAGGGATAAAAGATATCACGCAAGCAAGATTTTACGTGGAAAACCCGAGAGGGAAAAAACTACGGTTGCCGGTGACGGCGAGAAGGAAAAATCACTATAATAATATGATTACACACTCAATCTTACTTGCTCTCTTGAATACCTAATGATTCACTAACTCATGTTGGAAATTTTTTAGGTCTATTTATACATGTATAGAACCCTAGTTCTCGGAGTACAAGTAAAAGAAAGGTAGTAGTGATTTAATAAAACTCCGACTTGTTGGAGTCGTTGTAATCGTATCAGGACTTTTGTTTATTTTGGATTCTGACAGCTCTAAGGAAATCGGCTTCCTTATCAGGGTATGCTTCTTGAGAACTTATTGGAAGATGATTCTTCTTTACGTGTTTAAGTCGTAATTGTGTTATCAATATGTCAAACATCTGATCGTATTTAGACATTGTCCACGTGTTGTTTAGCCGATCTTTTTCCAAACCCGACCAGATCTCTTTTACCCCCGACCAGGGATTTTCACCCGATCAAGTAGCTAAACCCGATCATTTTGTTTTCCCCCGATCGTTATCATGATAACTCGATCAATCTAATTACATTGGTCGGGTATTCATAACCCGACCATCTATGTAACTCTGATAAGTATTGAAGAGGTATTTTCAGATCACTTTAAGTTGGCTCAATTTGGTTGACATTTGTTGACACGTCACTAGTTGTTCCCATGTAACATGATGTTTATGCTGACGTGTTATCTCTCCAAAATATACCAATAACAATACCCCCTTAAACATTCAAACCGATCATTTGATAACTATTCGCTCGGTGAGATATGTTTAACTTGGAAGCCTTTTGTAGTGTAGCTCTTAAATGCGTAATAATGATGGATATCTAACTTTTAATTTTTGCCACAAACGGTTGATTTGCATCGATGATTTGACGCAACTCACAACGGCGTTTTAAATTTCAAACGGCGCATGATCTTTGGGATTCGAACACCAACCACCACTCTCGCATGACGTCATCATCGCTTATAAATACTTTCGAATTCTTTCATTTTCCCTCTCACGCATTTGTTTCTTTTAAATTACGTAACTCTTCATCTTCTGTGTTTCTGTTTTCCTTCAACGATCTTCTCAAAGTTCTTCGTTTCAACTGAATCTTCATCGTCATCAGAGTTCTTATCTCACTTTCTTCAAACATCAGGTATGGATCCTGCTATTCGTCATCGTTACGTTGAATTATTGATCCACTATATTGCAATAGGTGATAAGGAAAATATTGCCAGAATTGAATCAATTTAAGGGGGATTCTTTCAAGATTTTTCTTCTCGTCCAGTTCATCATGTACCCCTTAACGTTGATTATTCTGTGGCTCTTCCTGAGTTCCAACCTTCTTATTTTGAATCGAACATTGATAACCCGTCTGCTTCTTCTCCCAATACACACCCTGATATGTCGAAGACAACCGGATATGGTCGGGGAAACATGCCAAGTTCTAGGGATTCTTCTGCAATTGACTTGAAGATTCCTTCTCAATTAGTAAAGATTGGGGATATTCCCAGAGTGCGTCGAGCTTTTCTTCTAATACTCTCGGCAGAACATCCTTGCTCCTTTGATTCGGAGATAAATGCGGTGGATGAACTAGAGGTAGTGAAATATAACGAAAGGTTCGATCTCCCCCGATCGGCTGAAATTTTCCTGAGTGATCAATTTGCACTCTGGAACCCTCCTCGGGGCGCAGTGGCCATCTATGGGACAATGCTCACATATGGGGTCACATTACCCCTTCAACCTTTCATTGCCCGATTCCTGGTCGACGCTGGGATCGCTCCCGCCCAGCTCTCACCAAACTCATATCGAGTCCTTATAAGTCTATGGCATCTGTAGAAGAAGATCGGTGCCAAGTACCCCCCGACCCCACAGTAAATTCAAAACTTCTACACATTGGGTCGGTCAGACAATGGATGTACCATTTACCTTCAGTTTAGTTCGATCAACCATTGGATTCCTGAAGGGTATAATCAACGACCATCACCTCCATCCAGCAAAGACCACAAGGGCTTCATTTGGGGCTTTCCTACTTCTAACAAATATTTTAAGAACAACTGGTTCTTCATTCGGGGTGAATGGGGTGAAACCGTCGTTGCTGATTCTCGGCAGGCACTGACCAAGAACTATGTTCCTAGGCACTTCTATAGTCCAGAACTATGGAACAAGACCTCTGCCATGCTAACAGAAGAACAAGCAAAAAATGTTGTCAAGGCTGCTCAAACAACGTGGGAGGCCAGGGATAGGCGTGGGCTATTTGATGAAAAGGCCCTTCAAGACCTTGGATTGTTCCCTTCGATTTTGAATCGACGCAAACGCTGCAAGTTCTGTTACTCTCGCACCTCGATTCCTTTATATATATATATATATATATATATATATTCATTCAGATGCTTTTTCAATGGCAAGTGTATGAGGTGGATATCGTCACCGGGGACCAAGCCTAGAAAACCAAAATCCTTGACAAGGTCAGTCGTGCTGAGGCTGCTTCCTAACTGGCTCAGGGTATTGCCCCTCCTCAACAGGCCATGGTTAAGCATACTTATGAGCCTGACCCCAATACATCTTCAGATGTTCCTGACCGGGAGAGACATAGGCAATCTTCTAATCGAGGGTGAGCAAAATAGGTCTCCCAGATGTTCAAAGAGGAAATTTACTAAGGAAACAGCTGGTCGACGCTTGACCAAACCTTCTGGGAAATCTCCGATTAGCAAGGTGACCAAAACTGCTGTTGACTCTTCTGCTCCTGACTTTGTTCATGGAAAGAGAAAACTTGAATCAGCATTGGAACCAGAAGCTCATCAGACTGGAGTCAAAGCGGTCATCATTGAAGAGGATGATGAGGATCAGGATACGCTGACTGATCTGATCACCATGGAGCACTGATCGAAAAAGGGGAACGATTATGCTCCGGCTCCTTCTATCCTTCTACCATCTAATTGAATTGGGTTGGACGATCAGGTTGCTACCGGGGTTATCAGGCAAACCGCCTCCTAACAAGTTCAACCCCCAAGACCGGCTGAGCTAATTCCTCTTCAAATTGGTCATCTTATCAGCCAGGTTTCTTCTGATCTCCCGGTTCATCGTACTAGCAAGGCCCCTATCCAATTCTTCGTCAAGCGTCAGATTGTCTTTACAGACTCGGATTCTGACAAAGGGCAGGCCAATCCTGAAAAAGTATCAGCTGATCCGCCTGCTCATGAAGACAACTTATCTGATCATGAGGCTGAACATGTTGATAAAGTATCTTTCCGATTGGATAGCCCATCTGGGCCCTTGCCCAATATTGTTCTTGCTTCCGTTATAAATGGTGTTGAAGCAGGCCCGTCGGGGGCCGCTGAACATGAGCAAGTTCAAGAGTGAATTATTGCTGCACCTCCGGCGGCTACTCCTGAAGCCATTCCGGTTTCACATTCTGAAGCAATGGATCAACTATCCCCTGATCCCAAGATGACAATACTTCTTACTGTGGCAGGAGCTTCTAGCTCGGGGGACATATTACCCGACCCCCTAGACATGTTAAAGTCTATGTCTGCTGGGAAGGGCTATGTTAGCATGGGCTACTGGACTAACTTCCTGAAATGCTAGTGATGCGGAAAGAGTTCGTGCTATTTATAATAACGACGTTTATGTATGTATTTTCATTCTCTTGCTCATTCTTTACACTTCGAGTCTATATAAAAACTTACTCTGTTTTCCTTCTCTTTTTTCAAGGCCCTAGAGGAGATGACTAGGGCCATGATGGTTCAAAAGAAACAGGCTGCTGAAATTTCTCAGCTGAAGAAGGAACTTGAGAAGAAAAAGAAAGTGGCAAGTTCGGCCTCAGCAAGTGAATCAAAGCTGAAAGCGTCTTTTGAAGAGAAACTGAAACAATGTGAAGCAACTGAGGTGGCTTTGAGGAGGTCTGTTGCTGCTGCTGAAACTAAAGCTGGCAATGCCATGACCAGCCTAACAGAGCTCGCAGTGAGGAATACCAAACTTGAAGCAAATCTGGCCAAGGCTGACCAGCGGTGCGCAGAGTTGGAAACGAAGCTATCTCTGGCCGAACAAGCCGCTGCTAGTCAAGAGGCAGAAGCTCGCACTGCCAAGGAAACTCTGGCTGCCTCTCAACAATCCATGCTCGAGGCTCAGCAGGGGTTTAAGGTAGCCAAGCTTTGTTATGAGAGGCTGATCGACGACCTGAAGCAATAAAAGGTTAGCATAGAGGTGCTCTCACATGAAGCCAAGTTAGCCATTGAAATCCAAAACGTTGATCGGTACAAGAGATCTCCAGCATTCGGGGCTGTTATGCTGAGGGAACTGGAACAAGGGCTAGCTACTGCTCGAATGTTCTTCAGGGGTAAGAAGAGGTCTACTGGAGAGGCTGAGTCTGTCCGTGCGATAAAGAACCAGATAATGAGATTAAAGGCTTATTGCAAATCGATCAGGAAGGAGCATCATAATATGCATCTAGAGCTTCCCTTCCAAGTCTTCTCTGGTGACCTTTCATATGGTCAAGAAAGGTGGTGCTATATCTAAGGGTATCGATATTGGACCTTTACCTGAGACCGATTACTCTCCTTTCATGGTTGAAGATCCTGAAGATGACATCTGCTGGCCAGATTTTAGAGATCTGGCCAAGGGATATGAAGAAGAAAGTAATCCTTATGGAACCTCCAGACCCGGCGGCCCTTCAAGCACTCCTAAAACCTAATCTCTCATTCATCTTTATATAAAAAAAACTTATATCATACCACATACCTTGTAAATTCTTTTTGAAACACTATATAGATGATTTGTTCATCTTTTAATGATACAAATCTTTGATTTACTCGTGTGGTCTTCTTTATTTTAATCGACCATCTTTATTGATCGATTATGATTGGTCCGATTGATTGTTTTTCAACTGATCGAATTTAATTGATCATTGACCCAACCAGCTATCTTAACTGATCGAACTTGGTTCAATTTATTATCAATCATGTTTAATTCGTTCAATAACCTTTTTAACTAATCGTTATCGATCTGGTCAATCCTCTTTTTGGTTGGTTGAACTCAGCCAGACCAAATTAGCTACTAGCCTTTGATGAGCCCCATCGGTTATCTAATACACTGACCGGCTCTGGTTTGGTTTGTAGTTGCTTTGTATGTTCGTTCAAGTAGTGTTCTCTTAATGAACCATTTGCATGGTATCTGATTTATAGACTCTTGTCTTTTATCTGGCAACTAAGTTACTGGGACGTCTCCCGGTAGTCTATTGCTCAAGATTTGTTGCAATGAGGATTTTCTTATCTCACTAACTTAGCTTTTATCATCCAACTTTCTGGTTGATTGAATTCAAGCATGAGAGTTTTGATTACCTCATCCAACTTTCGGCGCATCCCATCAGATATCTAATCACCTGAAGGCGTTGTAACATTGCTTTTAATACACCCAGTTAGTTTCGGTGAAACTGCGTTGTCTTTGTAACATATGCTTTCGGCCCCCATCACTGGGCCCCTCGAGACCCGTTCGGGGTCTTCGAGACTTGCTTTGTAAAGAAAAGCAATGTTAGAACACTTTTTCCTGAACTATGCTTCCCTCGAGGGGTTTTTTATTGATATCTTCAACCAAAACTATAAAAAGCAACCAAATGATTAGAGAACAAAGATAAATCTGTAACTACTCTAAACTTAACTTAAGATCTAAAAATTTATGGCAAATAACAGAAAGGAGAAATCCCTTAAGGGTAAAATATCTTCAAGTATTGAATGTTACATGGCCTGGGAAACTCTCATCCTTTCGGTCGGACAAGGCGATATGCTCCGTGCCCAGCTAGCCCGACCACCTGATAAGGTCCTTCCCACTTTTCTGCTAGTGACTCAGCCGTCTTATCCTTTGTATTTGGGGATACCCTTCTGAGAACCATATCTCTAAGTTGGAATTTTCTTTCTCGGACATACGAGTTGTAGTATCTTGCGACTCTTTGTTAGTAGGCTGCGTTCCTTACCCTCACCATATCCCTTTTTTCTTCCAACTCATCTAGATTCTGTTCTAGGGTCTCTACATTGGTGTTATGCTGATATAGCTGGATTCTAGGAGAAAGGTGGGCTATCTCAACCAGAATGAAGGCTTCAGTCCCGAATGCTAAGGAATAAGGCATCTCTCCAATCGATGTTCTTTGAGTTGTTCGGTAAGCCCAGAGTACTTCATGCAGCTTATCTGCCAAATTCCTTTTTTTCCCTTGAGCTTGGCTTTCAAGGTGTGCTTGATGATTTTGTTGACAGGTTAGGTTTGGCCATTGGTCTGAGGATGAGCCGGCATAGCATAATAGTTTTTAATGTGATATTTCTGGCACATTTATCTGAAGTTATCGCTATCGAATTGAGTTCTATTATCGATTATAATTGTGTCTGGGATCCCGAACTGATAAATGATGTTTTTCTTTACTGAAGCTGGTGGTGTTAGCTTTGCTTATACGTGCCAATGCTTCTGCCTCAGCCCACTTTATGAAATAGTCCACCGCCACAATAACATGTTTTGCACCTCCTTTAGTTGATGTTGGCATAGGGCCGATCAAATCTAATCCCCACATTGTGAACTGCCATGGTGAAGTAAGATTTTTCAAGTTCTCGGGTGGCTGCTTGATGTCATTTGCGATTCTTTGACAAGTGCTGCATTTCTCAGCCACTGATTTGGCATCTTGAAAAAGAGTTGGCCAATAGAAGCATTGTCTGAGGGTTTTATGAGCCAAGTTTTTTCCCCCAGAATGGTTTCCACATATGCCTCTATGTATGCTAGCCAAAATCTTGCCTCCCTCATCTTGACTGACACATCTCTGCAGGGCCTTAGAAAACCCCCTTCTGTAGAGCTCTCCTCCTATTATTGAATATCGGGCTGCCCTGTATCGGGTGCGCTCTGCTTCAGCTGTATCTACTGGGAGTGTGCCATCTTCTAAGTATTGCCTGATCGGCTTAACCCATGTGACCTGCTCTTCTTCTATTGTTTTGATTGCTAGCATTTCTTCTTCTTTAATGATTGGCTTCTTGAGACGAGCCACTGGAATCATTTTAGACCAGATACCAGCGGTTACCGACGCCAATCTTGATAATGTGTCGGTTTTCTCATTCTTTTCTCTCAGGATCTAAGTGATTCTATAACCCTTAAACCTCCCGAGGAGTGCCTTAGCTATCTCTAAATATGCTGCCATATTAGAGTCTTTTGCTTGGTACTCATCCAAGACCTGGTTAATTACAATCTGGGAGTCACTGAATACCTCTACTTCATCCGCTCCCAGTGCCGTGCATACCCTGAGTCCCGCTAACAGAACCTCATACCCAGCTATATTATTGGTAGCTTTGAAGTCAAATCGCAAGGCACACTCTACCTGATCACCTTCGAGGGTTAACACCACTATGCCTGTCCCGCACCCGTGTGCATTTGACGACCCATCAACGTGTAGTTTCCAGTTGAAAATCTTCATTTCCTTTTCTTCCAATATTCTGATCACCTCACTGTGTGGTTCAGTGAACTTGGCGATCAAGTTCGCCACCGCCTGGCCCTTTACTGTAGCCCTTGGTAAGTAAGCGATGTCGAACTCACTCAACTCAACCGCCCATTTTGTTAGTATTCCTGATACTTCTGACTTGGATAGAATCTGTTTTAACGGACAATTTATGTATACCTCAATCTTATAGGCCTGGAAGTAAGGTCTTAATTTCCTTGCAGCTGTCACTAGTGCTAATGCCATCTGTTCGGCTGCCGAGTATCTTGTTTCTGCGGGCAACAGAGCCTTGCTAGTGTAGTACACTGGTTTCTGTACTCTTTCTTCCATTCTTACTAATACCGAGCCAGTAGCCACAGCTGTGACTGGCAGGTATAGGTACAATATTTCTCCCATTTAAGGCTTTGATAAGATAGGAGCCTTACCCAAGTACTCTTTGATCTTCTCGAATGCTTGCTCACATTCTTTATTCCATTCTACCCATGTGCCTTTTCTTATTGCTCTAAAGAAAGGTAAACATATATCGGTTTACTTGCTGATGAATCGGTTTAATGAAGCTAAGCAACCCGTCAACCTTTGAATGTCTTTTAGGGTAACCAGGGATCTCATCTTTTCTAGGGCTCTTATTTTTTAGGGATTCGCCTCGATTCCCCTCTGGTGCACTTGGAATCCTAGGAACTTTCCCAATGGTACCTCAAAGACACACTTGTTCGGGTTCAGCTTCATCCCCTATCTTCTTAGCACTTTGAATGTTTCCTCCAGGTTGGTTGCATGCCTAGCTGCAGTGACGCTTTTCGTTAACATGTCATCTATATAGACTTCCATGTTTCTGTAGATCTTTCGGGCGAACATCTTGTTTACCAGTCTTTGATAGGTTGCCCCAGGTATTTTTGAGACCAAAAGGCATCACTTTATAGCAATAGAGCCCTTGATCTGTTACAAAAGCAGTTTTTTCCTCATCCGGGCCGAACATCCTGATCTAGTTGTAGCCTGAATATGCATCCATGAAGCTCAGTAACTCATGCCCCGCAGTCGCATCGACCAACTGATTTATTCGGGGCAGAGGGAAGCTATCCTTTGGGCATGCTTTGTTCATAACTGTGAAATCTACGCACATTCTCCATTGTCTGTTTTTCTTTTTCATAAGTACTACATTTGCCACCCAGTCGGGATATTAGACTTCCCTAACCGATTCTGCTGCCAGTAATTTACTGACCTCTTCTTTAATCGCTTGACTACGTTCTGGGTTGAACCGGCGCCTCTTCTGAATTACCGGTTTGTGCTCTGGGTCTACAGTCAGAGCGTAGGAGATTATTTTGGCTTCGATTCCTGGCATATCTTCATGCCTCCAAACAAACACATCTTTATATTCCTTCAGTAAGTTGATCAACTGATTCTGTACTTGTTCGGTCAGCTGTGCTCATAATTTCACTGTTAGGTCAGGCTTTCCACCGTCTACCACTTCTTCGATAGTTGGTTCCCCTTCTCAACCCTTTCCATCTTCTAGAGATGACTCCATAGGATCCAAATCGAACTGAGTTGGTGTTTCAGCTTCTCTCTCAACGGGATCTATCTGCATAACATCTGGCTCTGTCTTGTCTCTATAAACCGCCAAATTAGACTTTCTTGCCCATTCTTGGGAGCCTTTCAGTATTCCAACTCTAGCCTCGGTCGGAAATTTTACGGTCAGGGCAGAAGTCGCTGTAACTGCCTTCGTTTTGTTCAAAAATGGTATGCCTAGCAAGGCGTTGTAGGGCCAATTCTCGGTGCCTACCACCATGAAATCGAGCAATACTGTCTTTTGACAAGGAAAATTTCCTACCTCGACCGGGAGTTTGACCGTTCCCGGAGATCTTACTTCCGCTCCTCCAAATCCTTTGAGCGGGACTACTAGTGGCTGTAAATCCTTCCTATGAAGCTCTAACTGATCGAACACCCCTGCGCTCAGGATATCTACCGAGCTTCCATTATCGATCAGTATTCTTCTTACCTCACGATGTCCGATACGAACTGTCATAACGATTGTGTCATTTGGCCTAACCTCCAATCCGTAAGCGTCGGCTTTGGAGAAAGTGATCAGATCCTATCCTTGTTTGAGCTTTTTCTGATCGGGACCCACTGAATTCACCTCCAAGTTTCTCTGGATGTCTATTGCTTCACGGACTTCTGACATTCTCTCCCTACTACTTCTTCCTGTATATGGGCCTTCAAATATGGTGTTGATAGCTCCGGCATCTGAACTTCCCTTTGAATTACCCTTTCTATTCTGGTCCGGTTTGGTGGGATTGTTCTGCCGATCATCATTTCCTTTGAGAACTACATCTTTTAGGTGCCCTTCTCTGATTTATTTTTCTATGTAGTCCCTAAGCTGGTAGCATTTAGAGGTTTCATGACCATTTTCCCGGTGGAAGCGGCAGTACTTCGAGGTGTCTCTTCGGGAAAAACTGGATTGCTTTGGAAGCTTTTTGTAAAAATTCTTATCCTCGATTACATTCAGGACTTCTTCTTGCTTTTGAGCCATGGGAGTATAATTTGTGTGCTGCCTCTTATAGGTCTTGTTACCTTTTTGATCTTCTTGCTTGCGACCTTCTTTGCCTTTCCCAGAGTTACTGTTTTGGTCTCCTTTGGGGTTCTCTTTTAAGCCATTATCTTTGGGTTTTTGACTCTCACTTGGTCGGCCGCCATGTATATACTCTCCTCCATGGGCTATTTGTTCCTCTTCAGCCATCGCGTATCCTCCCACGTCGTCCACCAAATTAGCGTAAGTGATTGGTCCCTTTTGTCTTAGATTGAGTGACAATTGGCTGTGCTGCAAGCTGTTGACAAATGCAGCCATAACCACATCATCATTAGGATCCTGTACTTCCGAGACTTCTTGCGAAAACCGGGAGAGGTAGTCTTTCAACTTCTCGTCCTTTCTTTGTTTAAGCGTCGACAAGATGGATATCGACTTCCTACACTGGATGTTTCGCATGAACTGCCTAGTGAAGGCCTGTATCAACTCCTCAAAATTCCCGATCAACCAGCCTGTAAGGCCACCGAACCATCCGGACCCCTGATCCCCTAATGTATGGGGGAACATCCTGCATAAGAATGTGTCATCATAATCATAATGTGCCATCGCGCTCTGATATCTTCTAACATGTTCTTGGGGATCGGTGTTGGCCTTGAACTATTCCACATGCGGCATTCTGAACTTTTTCGAGAAACGGGTTTATCTTATGGATGTGGTAAATGGACTTCCGACATTACCTATGAGTAAACTTCCTCGTTCTTGCCTCCGTTCCAGAGCTTCTATCCTTCTTAGTAGAACTTCACGCTCTCCTTCTCGCTCGCCATGCTCATCAAACTTCTGACGGATGATGATACCATAAGGGTCTTTTGATGTTCACCATGTACTTGAGTATCTCGAACATCGTATCTGGGAGCGAAGGGTCATCTCTCTACGCCTCATTGGAGGCTCATCCCTGTCAGTTGAAGGAGACCGAGACCTCATCTTGTGTCCGTCATATCTATCACCTCGATTATAACTCACTTCCCGTTCATGACCTCTTGTTGAGTCATCATGCGGACTGTGCTCCCTCATTCTCTGGCTGGTCTGGCCCACATTCCTCCTGTGGTCTTGATAACTACGCCAGCCATCATTCTTTTGGGATCGCTCCTTCTTTTCATGGGGATCCACCTTATTTTTACCCATTTTTTGTGGAGCGTCTGGAGTCGGAACTACTATCTCAGACTGTATTCTGGGATCCCGTGCCACCACGGGTGTGTGTAACTAGAATGACGAGATTAAATTTGCAGTGGCAGTTATGTTAATTCCCTGTCTAGTGGTGTCTTTGATGACTCTCCACATGGACTCTTGAACCTGTTGGAATGCATCCGAGGAAACTCCTGGAGAGTGTATGTGGAGGTTACCGCGGCTTGACCAATCGAAGTTGGAGTCATTGAGGGCAAATTTCCTCCAGCGATACTGGTGTTCACTGGGTTAGAATTGTTGATATCATGTCGGGTACCGGTGTCATGTAGGGATTGACTTTCATCTCTATTGTCTGCCGTGTTAGTGTTTCACAAGTTTTCCGGGGTTAACTTAACAAAGTTAGAAAACACCACCCCCCTTCTAGCGCCAATTGTTGACGGTGAGTTTTGGATTACGTGAAGTCAATCACGCGTCACACAAGATGTGTAGAGTTTTCAATCGTATAATCAAATCAAGAAGAGATAAAAGATATCACGCAAGTAAGATTTTACGTGGAAAACCAGAGAGGGAAAAAACCATGGTTGCCGGTGACGGCGAGAAGGAAAAATCACTATAATAATATGATTACACACTCAATCTTACTTCCTCTCTTGAATACCTAATGATTCACTAACTCGTGTTGGGAATTTTTTAAGTCTATTTATACATGTATAGAACCCTAGTTCTCGGAGTACAAGTAATATGATTACACACTCAATCTTACTTCCTCTCTTGAATACCTAATGATTCACTAACTCGTGTTGGGAATTTTTTAAGTCTATTTATACATGTATAGAACCCTAGTTCTCGGAGTACAAGTAAAAGCAAGGTAGTAGTGATTTAATAATTCTCCGACTTGTTGGAGTCATTGTAATCATATCAGGACTTTTGCTTATTTTGGATTCTGACAGCTCTAAGGAAATTTGCTTCCTTATCAGGGTATGCTTTTTGAGAACTTATTAGAAGAGGATTCTTCTTTACGTGTTTAAGTCGTAATTGTATTATCAATATGCCAAGCATCTGATCGTATTTAGACATTGTCCACGTGTTGCTTAGTCGATCGTCTTCCAAACCCGACCAGATCTCTTTTACCTCCGACCAGGGATCTTCACCCGATCAAGTAGCTAAACCCGATCATTTAGTTTTCCCCCGATCGTTATCATGATAACCCAATCAATCTAATTACCTTGGTCCGGTATTCATAACCCGACCATCTAAGTAACCCTGATCAGTATTGAAGGGTTATTTTCATATCGCTTTAGGTTAGCTCAATTTGGTTGACATTTATTGACACGTCACTAGTTGTTCCCATGTAACACGATGTTTATACTGACGTGTTATCTCTCCAAATTATACCAATAACAAAATTCAAAATAAATATTTAATTATCTTTTAAAATATATGAGATATTATTTTAAAAGATTTAGTTTTTAAAATCAAAAAGATATCAATTAAAAAGTTTTAATTATAATAATATATATATGATATATATTTTGATAACACAAATAATTTTGAAAAACGCATCATCAGTTTTTTTAGTTTGTATAGGATGCAAATAGGGTGGTGCCTCATTCAAGAGAAATTTGAGCAATTGGTGCATATTTGAAAAGAAAAAAAAAAGAAGTTTGTGCGGCCGTGCACGAATTGAAACAAAAAGAAAAAAATATATTATATTTTTTCTTTAAAAACAACTAGAATTGTTCTAGTTTTTGTTTTCTCTTGGAAGAAATTGTTTATTTTGCTTTTTTCTACATCCTCCTAAGTTCCTGAGTATGTGACGTGCCCACACGCAATTACCTGTTCCAGGAATAGCGAGGAAAATCGGTGGTACAGAACAGGAGCATATCGTAAGGTAAAAGAAGCCTCCAAACGTTGGTAAGGTTCTAATTTTTTTTTTTAATATATTGATTACAATTTCCTGTATTTACATATTGTATTTATTAGTTCCGAAAAAACAATTGCGATCTCAAGTTCATTGGTTCTAGATCGTTTACAATCGGTATAAAAATTTTAAAAACCTATTTCCGCTGCGTTACCAGTGAACTGGGTTCCAACAATTGGTATCAGTGCCAATTTTTTTTTTTTGGAACAGGAAATTCTTTTCGATGTTCCTGTATGTATGATTGTGTAGGCACTGTTTAAATTGACTGTATGTTGTTTTTGTATGTATATTAAATTTGTTAATTTACAAAAACATGATTGATCGTTAATTATATGGTACTGTGGATTTAGAGTTCATGAGCTGTATTAATTTTTTTTTTCCTGTTATTGTATTGTAAAAAAAATGTAACCTACATTGAAGACCTGGAAAAATTGACGGAAGGGCGAAATCAAAAATACGCCCGACTGGGTACTGTTCACGGTACTGTTCATGTGTGGTACTGTTCACGCGGACAGTTCACCAGCACTATTCATGTCATCTTGCACGGTTCCGTTGGCAAGTGTTGCCTAGTGCGTTCCGTGCGGATTTCTTATTTTGGATTCATGAGATGAATCGGAGTGACCTGAAGAGACTGGAAGACTCGGAAATTACAAGAAGACCAAGGAATGCCTTGGGGGTAATTTTGTAATTTTAGAATCAATTTTTTAAGGTTAAATAATCCACAGTACTCGGTCAATTCATGTATACTTTATATTATGTGATGATAAAAGCATTGCCATGCATATGTATGTCATTTAGATTAAATGTGCCTACACAAATATATTTGATATGTCATACATGCATACATAGCCTAAAACTTTATGTACTTTTTTTAATATGAATAAAATAGGTAAATACATTATTGGCTATGAAAATGAGATTAGTTTTTTTTTTAATAGTTAGAAAACTTGTTAATTCTCATTTATATTAATCTAGTTATTAAAGTGTTTAATAAGTTAGATTAATAGGGTCATTTATTAAAATTAGTATTAATATTGTTAATAGCCAAATTTGGCTAGGGACCAAAGGGAAATTTTTCACCCTCCTAGTCTGACTTCAGGCCCGAGGTTATCCACCGGGAGACCACGTTTCCCGAAGCCGGGCTACGATACCCCTCACAAAAATGAATGCGAGCTCTAGAAACACCCGGAATAGAGCCCGACGTGATCAGATCAAGCCCGCATCACCAAAGTAGAAATAGGGAAGCTCTCCGAGGTCGAGACTACCTCGCAACCTCTCCGGAAGCTCGCTAAAACCCCGCTGCCACAGAAAAATGTCTGCATGGGGCCACATCAAGCTCCAAGAGATCAAGAGAGGTCAGACCCAAGCTCCTGGCTAGACTAAGCTCTTGAATACCGAAGCCGGGACACTGATCTACGCTTTAAGAGACAATATTCAACGACCTCTATAAGGAATTACGCTATGAAAATACAAAGATACATTGGATCATATCCAGAAACATTACGTGCGTGTAGAACAAGTAATAGTCTCCACCAAGATATTCTCAACTCGGTTATTAACACAAAGTCAATGACGTTTAAATAGAAATCCCGTCCGATAAGGAGGGAAGAGATTGAGAAAATCAAGGGGAGAATCACAAAGTTAACCTGCCAAAACTATGTATAAACAGGAGGAAAAAATGAACCTCCAGAAAAAGAACGACTTTTCAACAAATACACGACAACAACCCTACTACGCCCAGAAAAATGGAGAGTATTTGAGAGACATTTGTACACGATATACCACTGATAATAAAAAGGATTTTGATTCTTTTTTGATTGCATTAATACCAGTATTTTTTTTTCATTTGAATAAGCACTGTATAAAGTACATTCGACCCCGGCCACCACCTCCGTGGTAGTGGTCTCGAGGGTGTTAATTGAGATTTCTCATCCCGAGCAAATTTTCAGTTAACAAATATGATTAATGACCTAATAATAAATGAACTGAATAAAGTGTTAGAGTTTTGATAGTTAAACTTGGTAAACACTATCACAATAATTTGAGCTTAGTAAATAGTTTACAAAAGCTTAGATTATTCGCTAATAGATTAGATTTTTAATAGTTAAAAATCATTAATAATTTATTAGTTAATTAGAATTTATTTCTAATAATGAATTTTTTAATGCGCTAGATAACTTGATTAAAGTTAGCCGTTTGATCCTGTATAGTCTAGGTGCATTAACAGATAATAGAAAACCCTAAGTTTTAAATAGTGAGTGGGAGAGGGATATATGACATGAATATCCCGCAGTTTCCATCATTAGTTCAACACCGTGAGATCCAAGTGGGGCCTCGTGACGGCTTTGCTTTCGTCCTCCCTAAGGAGGGTTTCCACAAAGATCAATACTAAGGTTGACTTCCTAACGGATAGGATTTCTGAGGGTATTTCAGGATTGACCGACCCTAAGGCGGCAATTCTCGAGTTAAGCTCGTGAGATCTGAAATGGTGGGTTACACTCACGAAGGTTTTGATTAAGTTTTGTTAATTAAAAACCTGACTGAATAAACGATGGTTGAATGATATGGAATAAGAGTTATTCTAGAATGTCATTTGATTGAGAATGTCTCGGTCCAACATGCAAATACTTGATCGACCCTAAGGCGGCATTTCTTTGTGGTATGTTGGATTGTCATGGTATAGTAACTGTTTTTTGGGTATTTCTAGTTCGTTAAACATGTTCATGCATCATGTTTAAATTTATGCCTAAGCAATCTCACTTTTTTTTTAATAAATGACTGAATGAATGTTTTATTTATTTCAGCAGTTATGTCTTCTGCATTTCTTCAAATTCTCGCAAACAACAAATTAACTGGTGATAACTAAACTAAGTGGAAACTTAATATTAATGCAATATTTGTCACCAAAGACTTCAAGTTTGTGCTTCCGGAGGAATGTCCTCCGGTAGAGCCAATGCCACACGAACTGTTCGTGATGCATAACAGCGATGGGTCTCATCTGATGAGAAGGCACGAACATATCTGTTGGCTTCTATGACAAACATGCTTGTCACAAAGCACGAAGCAATGACTACAGCATTCGAAATTATGGAGTCATTGCAAGCCATGTTCGGGCAGCCCTTCGAGCAAAGCGACACAAAGCTGTTCGTTCCGCTATGCTCGCTCGTATGAAGGAAGGTACATCAGTTCGGGAACATGTCCTGAGCATGATGTCCTACTTTAAAATGACAGAAGTCAATGGCGGGGCCATTGACGAACCCAGTCAAGTGAGCATCATACTAACGACTCTTCCGAAGAGTTTCGATCAGTTTAAGAGCAATTACGGGATGAACAAGTTAAGGTTCAGTCTCACACAGTTGCTCAATGAGCTCGCTACTTTTGGGTCCTTGACTAAGGATAGCAAAAGTAAGACTGGTGAGGTAAATGTTGCCGAACCATCTTCCTCCAATAATAAGAAGAGGAAAAGGTCTGCTGTGAAGGCGAAGGGTAATCCCAAACCTAAGAAGGCCCAAAGTAAAAAGAAGGGCATCTCCACCGACCAAGACAAAGGAAAATGTTTCCACTGTAACAAGGTCGGGCACTGGAAGAGGAACTGTCCTCAGTACCTGGAGGAGGTAGCCATGAAGAAGAAGACGAAATGTAAATATGATTTACTTGTTCTTGAATCTTGTTTAGTGGAAGATGATTCTTCACCCTGGATAATTGATTCGGGGACCACTAACCATGTTTGTTCTTCTTTGCAGTGGACTGATTCTTGGACACGGCTAGAGGAGAGAGCCTTCTCAATACGTGTAGGGTCAGGGGATGTCATGTCGTCCAAAGCAGTGGGAGCAATAAGATTGCAATTTTGTAATAATAATAGTTTTTTTATTATTGAACAATGTTTTTTATATTCCTGGATTTACATGGAATTTGATTTCCGTTCCTAAATTGTTAGAACAATCATATTCTGTTTCTTTTACTAATAAGTCTGTTATTATTATAAAGAATGGTCCGAATATTTGTTCAGAAATTAATAAAAATAATTTGTGTGTGTTAAGACCGTTAATACATACTACACTACTTAACACCGAAATGTTTAAGGTTGAAAAATCAAAAACTAAACTACATAAGATTTCTCCTGATAATAACACGTATCTCTGGCATCTAAGGCTTGGTCATATCAACCTTGACCGGATAGACAGACTAGTAAATATTGGACCTTTAAGTGAGTTAAAGGTTGGCACCTTACCTGTTTGCGAATCCTGTTTAGAAGGTAAGATGACTAAGAGACCTTTTATTGGAAAAGGGCTTAGAGCTATAGAGCCACTAGAACTCATACATACAGACGTCTGTGGACCGATGAATGTTAGAGCTATGGGCGGCTATGAGTATTATGTCACCTTTATAGATGACTACTCAAGATACGAATATGTCTACCTGATGCAACGAAAGTCGGAAACATTTGAAAAGTTCAAAGAATTTCGAGTTGAAGTTAAGAATCAATTAGTTAGGACTATCTAGTCACTGCGATCGAATCGTGGAGGTGAGTTCCTTGACCAAGAGTTTGAAGACTTCATGGTCGAGCATGAGATAGTTTCCCAACTCACAGCTCCCGATACACCTTAGCAAAATGGTGTAGCGGAGAGGAGAAATAGAACCCTAAGGGAAATGGTGAGATCTATGATTAGTTTCTCATCATTACCAAATTCCTTTTAGGGATATGCGTTACAAATAGCGGCATACATTTTGAATGTATTGCTATCCAAATTTGTTCCTAAGACTCCCTTAAAGTTGTGGAATGGTTGTAAAGCTAGTTTGTGACATTTCCGTGTATGGGGGTGTCCAGCACACGTATTGAAGAACAGAACTGGAAAGCTAGATCCTAAGTCTGTGGTCTGCTTGTTTGTAGGATACTCCAAGGAGACCAGAGGTGGACACTTCTATAGTTCCGAAGATAACAAAGTATTTGTATCGACAAATGCAACGTTTCTTGAGGACAATTATATTAGTGACCATAAACCTTGTTCTAAGATTGTATTGAATGAGTTGGAGCCTAGTGAGACTAGTGCTTTATTAACAAGAGTTGTTGATCCACAAACATCTAAGAGTCAGATGGTTCCTGATCAAGATACACTATCACCTAGACTGTAGTGGGAGGGTTGTAAGACAACCTGAACGCTATTTAGGTATATATGAGGGATAAAGTGTTGTCTCTGCCGATAGTGTGGATGATCCATTGACATTTAAGAATGCAATGGAAGATCCTAATAAAGAGGAATGGCTTAAAGCCATGAATCTCGAGATGGAGTCTATGCACTCCAACTCAGTCTGGGATCTTGTTGACTTACCAGATGGGGTAAAACCCATAGGATGTTAGGGGATCTACAAGAGAAAGAGAGGAGTAGACGGGAAGGTAGAGACCTTCAAAGCAAGGCTAGTGGCTAAGTGTTATACCCAGAAAGAGGGGGTCGATTATGAAGAGACCTTCTCACCAGTAGCAATGTTTTAAGTCTATTAGGATTCTCTTATCCATGGCTGCCTATTTCGATTATGAAATTTGGTAGATGGACGTCAAGACTGCATTCTTGAATGGCAATCTTGACGAGAGCATCTAAATGATGCAACCAAAGGGATTCTTGTCTCCAGATCAAGAGCAAAAGGTTTGCAAGTTACAAATATCCATCTGTTGACTTAAGAAAACATCTAGATCTTGGAATATCAGGTTTGATGATGTGATCAAAACATATCTCTCTGAGCAGAACGTCGATGAGCCTTGTGTCTACAAGCGCATCATTGACAAAAAAGTAGTTTTCTTGGTCCTATAGGTGGACGACATCCTACTCATTGGGAATGATATATGGGTGTTATCTGATGTAAAGGGCTGGCTGGCTAGCCAATTCCAAATGAAAGATTTGGGAGAGGTGAGTTATGTTCTAGGGATCCAACTTATAAGGGTCGTAAGAACAAACCCATAGCATTGTCTCAGGCATCATATATCGACAAGATTCTTGTATGTTTTTCGATGCAGAACTCCAAGAAAGGTAACTTGCCTTCTAGGCATGGAATTCACTTGTCTAAGGAATAATGTCCTAAGACACCTCAGGAAGTTGAGGATATGAAACGCGTACTCTATGCATCAGCAGTAGGCAATCTCATATATGTTATGTTATGCACGAGATCGGACATCTACTATGCAGTGGGAGTAGTTAGCAGGTACCGGTCCAACCCAGAATTGGATCATTGGGTTGTTGTCAAGACAATTCTCAAGTATCTTCGAAGAATGAGAAACTATATGCTAGTGTATTCCGGACATGATTTGATCCCGTTACGATACACATATTCTGATTTTTAGTCAGATAGGGATTCTAGGAAATCCACGTCTGAATCAGTATTCACCCTAGGTGGTGGAGCCATTGTGTGGAGAAGTATAAAGCAATCTTGCATTGCTGACTCCACCATGGAAGCTGAATATGTAGCCGCTTGTGAAGCTGCTAAAGAGGTTGTCTGGCTCCGTAAGTTATTGAGTGATCTGGAAGTTGTTCTAGATCTGGATAAGCCCATCACACTTTATTATGATAACAATGGTGCTGTGGCTAACTCCAAAGAACCAAGAAGCCATAAGATAGGGAAGCATATAGAGAGAAAGTATCATCTCATTAGAGAGATAGTGCAGAGAGGAGATGTGGTCGTCACCAAGATAGCCTCACGGACAATCATGCTGATCCATTTATGAAGACCTTACTGACTAAAGTGTTTTCGGGTCATCTAGATGGTCGAGGGTACGAAACATGCCTCACATGCTTTAGTGCAAGTGGTAGATTAGGGATGGGCGTGGGGGCCCATTGGGGCAGGGGAGGGTCCCCCCACCCCCATCCCCATTTCTGAAACCTCCCCCCATCCCTACCCCCAAACCCCATTTAGGGGAAGTGGGGATGTGGGTGTTTGGGGGGAGCTTCCTCTGCCCCCACCCCCGTCCCCCATTTCCCCAATTTCCTCAATTTCTAATCCTAATATTTTTCAATCTGAAATCTGAAATTTATAATTCTGGATTTGAAATTCAATCATTCCAATCACCATGTTTCGATATCCAATCCATATAATTGTCCAAAATTAATAGAAATAACTATAGTAATTTAGTATTACACATAAAAGTCTAGACAAATTCATAAAAAAACTAAGTACATTCAACTGTCAGGTAGTCAATTAGTGGTGGAACCATGAATAATAAAGTTAAAGTTATTTAAAAATAATAATAATATTAAAAATATATAAATATATATATATATATATATACACATATGGGGAAATGGGGGAATGGGGCCCACCCCTATTTAAAGAAATGGGGAAATGGGGAAACAGGGGTGGGGGTAGGTCCCCCCATCCCCATCCCCACCCCCAAACCCCATTTGGGGGCAAAATTTACCCCCAAATGGGGGTGGGGGCAAATGGGGACAGGGCCCCGTGGGGGAAATGCCCATCCCTATGGTAGATTGTTGGGGTTTATGCCCTAAAGATGTAATTTGTAAATGGATTTATGAAATAAATAAAAAGAAAAGTTCAATTCATTCTTGTTGTGTTGTTTATTTTATAACTTATGCATATATTAACATTTTAGATTGCCGGATATAATCTCGAATTGTGTATATGAGTGTCATATACGGATGGATACAGTAAGAGACATGCAATCTGAAGAGTCCATAGATAGCAAATAAAGCTTGGTACTTTATTTGTGGTTAATCTATAGTTACAGCCCATTCCGTAATGTACGGTGATTCTATCCTGAATCATTCATATGAGATATGGGAATAGAGGCACTTTGTATGATGTGATCATATAGGACTGGGCCATGATCTATATGAATCTCTCACCAAGATCCGTTTAATGATGAGATTCATATATATCAACTAATGATAGCTATATGTGGGTGATCTTAATTCTGAGTGTCTGATTGACTCCTTCAGGTTAGATCGTGGTTTTTGATATACCATGGGTGAGGTCGGATGTAGTTCCTGATCAATATGCTCTGTATTTTGGGATTGCGGTTTGGCTTGTGGCTGGTAAGGTATGTACATAATAGTGAAATCCACTCATTCTTGTGAGAAGTAGATGGTAGTTCCCTTAAGGGTTGATTCGGGGCTTGGACAATATGAGAGCTCTCCTAATTCCGTGAGGAAATAAGATTTATTGTTCATTAGAGAATCAACGGTACTTAAATGATATATATAATTAGAGGGGTATAACGGATATTATGATCCAGCTCTAATTATGAACTACTGTGGAGGATCACACCATGTGTAATAGCTATATCGATGGACACCGGGTTGTATCGGTCTGTGTAAAAGCATCTGCAGTTGAGAGAGTGCAGCTTCATGTTTTTAGTGGAATAATACCGGAGTTAATAGTCAAAGAATATTAATTAAAGAGTTTAATTAATGATTCCAAGGATTATTGGAGCTCAAAATACTGTGGGTCCATTAGGTCCCCTTGCTAGCCCGATCGATTTAGGTAACAAGGGTCACGGTTAATTAATTGGATTGTCCAATTAATTGTATTTATTAGGAAATTAATTTAATAATGAGATTAATTAATTAATGAGTAATGGTGATTAAATAATAAGATTATTTAATTATGTTATTAATCACTAAATGGAGGACCTGGTGAGCACTATGAGCTGATTTTAAATAGAATAAGAAAATATGATTATTTTATTTTATTAAATTAAATATTTGAAATTGAATTTGAAATGTTTAAATTCAAAATAAATATTTAATTATCTTTTAAAAGATATGAGATATTATTTTGAAAAGATTTAGTTAGAGGTATCCACGGTTTGGTTAAACCGACGGTTAAAAACCGAAACCGGACTCAAAAACCGAAACCGAAACCAAAACCGAAACCGGTTTCCGGCGGTTCGGTTACGGTTATACCTCTCCAAAAAAACTGGTTAAAACCGGCGGTTAAACCGCCAGTTTTATTATAAAAAAAAAACCAACCAACTAGATGCTGCCACGTGGCATTTTTTAAAAGAAAAAAAAACTGGACGAAAGCGAATCTGGCGGTTAAAAACCGATCTAAAACCTAAATTTTTCGGTTCGGTTTCAGTTTGAGCTGTCCACGGAACCGAAACAGCCGGTTTCGAACCGAAACCGGCCCGAACCGGAACCTAGGGGTATTCGAGGGGTGCACTTGGGGAGGATCTGGTGAGCACTATGAGCTGAGAGCTTGGATGTAAGCTCAGTTGTGAGCTTGGGTTTGGTAAGGTTCAATTGTAATTAGGATTTGGGGTTAGAGAAAGAATATAGGAATTGTGTAGTTGTAACAATTTTCTACATATTGATTTTTTTCTCTTATAGTCCTAACGGTCATGGTTTTTCCATGTTTTGAGTTTTCTACGTAAATATTGTGTTGTGTGAATTCATTCTCTTATCTTATTTTTCTACTGGTAGACATTATTTGGTATGTGGTGAATATTAGGCATACAATTCTGTATCACCTTTTTCCAAAATCATTAAACTTATCGTCTAAAAACATATCATCAAAATTCATTAATTGATTGAATTTCATCAATCAAATTCAAACAATTAATTGCAAATCTTGTTATATCAATATCATTCACACATTGATGAAATTAATAAATCTTTATGAGTGTTAGGCCCCTTTTAATGCGCATGATTGGTTTGGATAAGATTGGATTATTTTGATGGGATTGGACTGAATAAGATTGGACTAAATTAGTATTGTGATGTGTTTGGTGCAATATAGATTGGATTAAAAATATATTGTCTCTTGTTTGGTATAACATTAGATTGGATAAAAAATAATTGAAAATATTTGTCTTATGTGAGAGGTCAGTATAAAATTATATTAAATCAGTTTTAAAAATTATTAAAATAAATTTTTTAAAAATAAGATCATTTTAATTCAATCAAAACAAATTATTTTAAATATTTTAAATTAAAATTGGTTAGAAATATTATTTTTTGAATAAAATAAATTATTTTTAAAAAATAAATAAAATTATTTAAAAATAATTTGAAAAAATAACATTTATTTTTTAATTGATATTAAAAAGTATTTTTTTTAATGTTAGAATAAAATATATTAATATTAAAAAGTAATAAAAAATGTTAATTAATTTTTAAATTAGATTAAATAAATTTAATATTTTATTTATACATAATTTAAATAAAATTATAGTAAAAAAAAGTTAAAACTGGGACAATATTTTGTCCCAGCCTTTGTGGCGGGGTTCAATAGTCCTGCCACAACAGGACTATTAGTCTACATAGGATTGAACAGTCCAATCTCAGTCTAATCTCATGTAATAAACCCACCATTATAGTTTGACTGCTTAAAATAAAAATAAATAAATAAATAAGCATATAAAAAAATTAAATCATTTTTAAAATGGTGTTTTTGAAAACTATTTTTAAAAATGGAAATCATGTTTTTAAAATTGTAATGTGTTTGATTGCGTTTTTTAAAAGTAGTTTTTAAAAACGAAAAAAATGATGTAACTGTATTTGGAGTTGTTTTAAAAATGAGTAAAGTAATTGTTTGTAGGGAAAATTTGGGGTTTGTTCTAAAATGATGTTTTGAAAATGGTGAAACACAATAAAAAGTTGTGAGTTATAACTTTTAAAAGTTGCTTTTTGTTTTCAAATACAGTTTTGTAAAACATATAACTAAGGGTGTGTCCTATAAGCGTTTTTCATTTGATGTATATCAAAAATAAAAACGAAAATGAAAATAGTATTTTTGGTTTCAGTTCCGAAATTTGAAAACGTGTTTGGTAGAATTTGCTGAAAACAGTTTTCTGAGAATAAAAACAAAGTTGTATGTCAAAAATAAAAACGAAAATAAAAATAGTATTTTTGGTTTCAGTTCCGAAATTTGAAAACGTGTTTGGTAGAATTTGTTGAAAACAGTTTTCTGAGAATAAAAACAAAGTTGTATGTCAAAAATAAAAACGAAAATAAAAATAATGTTTTTGGTTTCAGTTTCGAAATTTGAAAACGTATCTAGTAGAATATGCGGAAAACATTATTCTGAAAATTAAAACACTAAAAACACGTCTGGTAGATTAACCGAAAATTTTAAAAAATGGGAATATCATATTTTCATTTTATTTAACATTATATCCTAAAAACAATTTGGTTAAACATTTTATTTCACATTAAAAAATTTTGAAAGAAAAACACATTAATTATAAATTATAAATTATAAAATTTTTATTAAATATAAATTATATGAAAAAGATCTAAAATCTTTCAAAAAGAAAAAAAAATATAATGTGAAATAAAATGTTTTTCTTCGATGCTTTGATTTTCTTCCGACGTTTTTGAAACCACTTTTGCATGAATTGACACAAAAAATGTGATTGAAAATTGTTAGAGTGTTCGTGTGTGTATACACATTTATATAAATATATATATATATATATATATATATATATATATATATGTGTGTGTGTATTTGCCTTGCTAAGAGAGTGAATTCCATGTTCAATTAATATTAAAAAAAACATGAAAAGAGCCGTGGATCTTCTAACGCCGAAGGAGGATCTCACCTCCTCCGGCGTCTACATTTTTTGTTATGAAAAGAAGAAGAAGAAGAAAAATGGAGGCGAACCAGTCGACGAATGAAGAAGAAGAAGAGAAGAAAAATGGAGGAAAACATGTTGTTGAAGAAAAAAAATAGGTGAGTCTTTTTTTAAAAAAAATAAAAAAATAAAATGAACAATGAGGTTAACATGTTTTCCGTGTTTTTCAATTTTAACATTGGTTTTATTTTTCATTTTGTTTTTATTTTTTCAAAACAAAATGAAAAATGGTTAACGAATGCGTTTTCAAAATTATTTTCGAAAAATAAAAACAAAAACACCCCCAAAAAACCTCTATTGTAAAATGTTGAGGTATCATGATTTTATCTCTACCGTAAATGATTGAAGCACAAGAATGAGACGAAGAAGAGGAATCAATCAGAAAAAGATACCAAAACAATCATGAGAGGACACAAATCCGAAAAAAAAAATTAAAATTTAAAAATAAATAAATTACTTAAGGATATTTTTGTTTGAAACATATTTTTGATTTTATTAAAGCTTAAATTATTAAAGATTGATGATACTGATAATCCACACAATATATTTCTACACCCTATTTTAAATTTCGTTATTATAAGATAATTTTATTCTAATTAAAATTACTAAAATAGGATAAAAAATTCTAAACACACTACTAATTTTGCTAGACTCAAACGTAATTATTATTTAATCTTTTTTCATTTCACAAATCCTAAAACTTTCTTTTATTTGATTCCAAAGTGTTGGGAATGATTTACCACAACTCCACAAGAAACAAACAAATATTTATTTATTTTTTTAAATGTTGATTTACCAAAACTATTTTTGAAGTTTTTTTTATAGAAAGAAAAAAACAATAACAAAAATCTTTTTGCAGATTGTTTTTAAATGTTGACTATTAATTTTTTTTATATATAAAAACAGTCAAGTGAAGAAAAAAAATAAGACCTATCGATTTCACTATTCAATGAAAAATATATATATAATTTTAAAGTAAAATGAAATATCTCTAGAATTATTTAGGTTACGGGGTTAAAAAGTAAAAGTATAATGTTGCTGGAGTGTATAGAATTATCGGAACAAAAGGTATTATTTTGTTCCAAATAATTAAATATAGAATTATTGGAACAAAAGGTATTATTTTTAAATTTAAAGTTTAAGTTTTTAGTTGGAGTGTATTTAGAAAAAGAGGGTTAAAAGACAAAATTGGATAGTATGGAAAACAAAATCTCATATTAAATTTGTGCTAGTCCCACAAAATCACTACCAAAATAAAATTCGTAGGAACTCGTGAGATTTGTATAACTAATTATTTATACCACGAAATATACCTCATGAGAGATTCTTAATGGGTCTGAATCATAATTATTAAGTTGTTTTGTTTGTTTTTATAAGTGGTCAAACAACTTCAAATAAAAAGTAAGAAATCTTGACTTTTCACTTAATTGCAAATTACTGAATTGCATTAAATGCAATCCAAAATCTTTTCTTCTAATACTATCCCTATATATAATATATTTCCAATTTGATTATAATTATATATTGTACATAAATCTTTATTTTAATATATTATTTAATTTAAATGGCTTTAAAAATAAAAAGAACTCTAATCACTTCTCATATTAGGTGTTTAATATCAATACTTCATTATAATATTAGGGTGATGTATTTATATATTATTTTTTTTAG
This sequence comes from Dipteronia sinensis, assembly GCA_033220585.1. Lineage (NCBI taxonomy): Eukaryota > Viridiplantae > Streptophyta > Magnoliopsida > Sapindales > Sapindaceae > Dipteronia > Dipteronia sinensis. Next base: position 19,414,180 of record CM065638.1, on the reverse strand, counting down.
AGTGTTTTATGTGAGTTTTCCTGCTGCCCATTTTATTTTTTGAAAAAAAAACCTTTCTTTTCTTAGTAAAAATGAAACTTATTTGTAATCGAAGAAGAATATCATGATCATTTGTGTTCATATATAATTATTATTTTTTGATTGTTTTTATTCCATATTATATGTATAATTCTTTAACATATGTATAAATGTAAAATTACTTAGTTTCAGACAATTTTACTTTTAAAAAACAAACGGGTTGACAATACATTCAGATGTGAGGAAAAAAAACATGTTATTCAAGTTCAGATTTCAGTCACTATTCAGTCTTCAGAAAAATGCAGAACTGTTCAGTCTTCAGACAAAAAAAAACAAAAAACAAACGACCCCTTAGAACCAATTAATGAAATAAAAATAATCGAAATATGCCCAACACATTGGACCATTTCTTAGGGATTGTTTGTTTTTTCCAATTAAAACTTAATGAGTATGAATCATAATTATTAAGTTGTTTTATTTGTTTTTATAAGTGGTCAAACAACTTAAATTGCCAAAAAATAACTTAAAATTGCCAAAAAACAACTTAAAATAAAAAGGAAAAAAATCATGACTTTTCACTTAATTGCAAATCATTGAATTGCATTAATTGCAATCCAAAATATTTTCTTCCGATACTATCCACTATATATAACATATTTCCAATTTCATCATAATTATATATAGTATAAAAATCTTTATTTTAATATATTGTTTATTTTAAATAGCTTTAAAAAAAAATAAAAAACCATAATCACTTCTCATATTGATATTTAATATTAATATTTTATTATGATATTAGGGTGATGTATTTATATATTATTTTTTAGAGTGTTTTGTGTGAGTTTTCATGCTGCCTCTTTTATTTTTTGAAAAAAAAACCTTTCTTTTCTTAATAAAAATGAAGTTTATCTGTAATTGAAGAAGAAAATCATGATCATATGTATTCATATATAATTATTATTTTTGGATTGTTTTTATTCCATATTATATGTATAATTGTTTAACGTGGGTATAAATGTAAAATTACTTAGTTTCAGACAATTTTATTTTTAAAAAACAAACATGGTGATAATACATTCGGATGTGAGGAAAAAAAACATGTCATTCAAGTTTAGATTTCAGTTTCTATATAGTCTTCAGAAAAATTCAAGACTATTCAGTCTTCAGACAAAAAACCAAACGCCACCTAAAACAAACAACCTCTTAAACAAACGACCCCTTAGGTGGCGTTTGGTTTTTTTATCTAAAATCTGTACGAGTTTAAACAGTTCTAAAATCTGAATAGGTTTGAAATCTGAACTATTTGCAACATGTTTGTTTTTTCGTATCTAAAATCTGAATGGAAAAGTTAAGGTGTTTGTTTTTTTAAAACACAACATTTGAAAACCTGTAATTTGACATTCTTACCCCTACACTTTTAATTGATAGTATAATATTTTTTATGATATTCCAATAAAACATATTTTTTAAATTAAAAAAATGAATGTTTAAATAAATTTAATCATGAATTATTAAAAAAAATTGAAATTAAAGTCATTTTAACCCTCATTTTTATCAAGCTTTTATGATATATATATATATATATATATATATATATATATATAAAAGTAATTAAATAAAACTCTCTCACTATCACTTTCCCATCCTCATCCTCATCTTCATTCTTCACCATCGGCAGCAGTGCATCACCACTCATCCACATCTATTCATTTTATTTTCTCATCCTCATATTCATCTTCCACCTCACCATTCATTTTAATTTGGTGACTAGATCCACCAGCAGCCGCAACAGCAACGGCAATCACGACAACGGCGCCGCCGCCGCCGCAAGCCCGTCAACGGCCAAACCCATCACCAGATCGAAGTCCGCCAACTCGTACCTGACAACTTCCGTCCAAGTTGATACTTCTTCCTTAAAACAAGTACAAGAATTGCTTGGGTTTTGTTTGGGTTTTGGTTTGACAGTGATGGAGATGGTTTGGTTTTGTTTGGATTTTGGGTCTGGTGTTGATAGTGGTTGACGGTGGTGATGATTTTGTTTGGGGTTGGGTTTGACAGCGTTTGTGATGATTTTGTTTGGGTATAATGGAAATTATGTGATTTGAGAGAGGGTATTTTGGGTATGAAATTGTAAAATAATTTCAGACCCAAATGACTTTAGACTTCAGCCAGGATTTCTGACTTTTTGATTTCAGATGTTTTTTTTACCAATTTTCCAGATTTAAGATGTTTTGGAAAAACAAACACGATGTCTGAAATGGTTTCAGACTATTTCAGACTCCAGACCCAAAATACAAACACCCCCCTTAGTCTCAATTAAGAGAAGGATAGATCTGTAATGTTAAATTGCTAATTGCATAAACATGGTTGCGTGACACCTAAAGGATACGTGTGGAGTCAAATAATAATAGACCATGCACACGTGTCACACTCATCCCCAAGTGTATTTTTACTCACCCACCTTAACCTGAGGTAAGCATTACCCCCCTCTTTAAAAACTGACACGTGTTCTAAACTTTATCAAAGATTAACCCATTTAACTCTTATTTATATTCTATCGATTTTAACCCTTGCGTCTATAAAAGAAAAATAAAAATAAAATAAAAATAAAATAAGTCAAAAAAGCATTTATATAAAATAAAAAAACAAAAGAACAATGAAGAAGAGGGAAATATGCAGTAGCCAGAGAAAACAACTATTTCTGGGGTCTCAGATGTGTCTTCGTCGTCGTCGGTTTTTTTGTTTTGTTTTGAAACAACAACATCAAAGAGACAAAACAAACAACAACAGAAAACCAGACAAAGCAAAGCAAGAAAACAGAAAAAACCACCCACTGGTTCGGATCAGCCTCAATACCTTCTTCGTTGTTCTCAATCTTCTTCGTCTTCTCCTTTTCGGTTTCGTCTCCAAACACCACCCGCTGGGTTCTCTTCTTCTTGTTCTTCATCATTGTTGGGTTCGGAGGCGTTGGTCTGTAGGGTGGTTTTTGATTAATCCCCACGAAATAAAAAAGTTAGGTTTTATTAATTTGATTGATTGATTTATTTATTTTCCTTGGTTTTGATTGATTTGTGAAATTAGTTAGCTTTGATTAATTGTTGGTAGGGTAGAAAATATATTCTAAATCAGTAGAAAGTAGTTTTTTTTTATTCTTTTAGAGAAATTTAGCATAATATTTTGTTTTTGAAAATCTGCAAATCTTGATATTATTATAAATTCCCATAAATTGCAGTATCCTATGGTGTTTAATTAACAATTGTTAGAAATTTGTTGGTGATAAAGAGCTGGGTAGAAGAGATATGGCAGAAGGCATTCGTGAAGTTTTGCTGTGCAATAGAGTGAATCAGAGAGCCTTGTTTTTACCAAATGCTGATATTCATGTTGACCTTTTGACTAGTTTAGTTGTGAGAGTTTGCATTTGTTTGTGCTTGATTAAGTGCACTATAACAAGTACAAACAAAAATCTGCATCAAAAACCAAGAGTATAACAAATTAATCAAAGTATACTATCTTCACAAATCAATCGAAAACCAATAAAAATGGATTAATCAAATTAATTAAAAAAACTTGATTTCATCCTAGTTCTTGTAATATTTGGTATACTGACATGAATATTTGGTACAGAAAAGAATGCAAAAATTACATTATCAATAACATACATGGACAAGGGAAAAAAGAAGATTCAGATGGAGTGGTTGTGAAAGAGACGATGAAGAATTAGATGGAGCACCTTGGAAAAAGAAGAATTAGATGCATATTTTCCTCATCGTTGAATGACTTATGAGTTGTCTCTCTTTTTTTTTTTTTTTTTTTACTTTCATAGTCACCAGGGTTAAAAATGGTAGAATATAAATACGTGTTAAAAGATGTTAACTTTGGTTAAGTATAAGACACATGTCAATTTTTATCAATTTTTAAAGAGGGAGGTAATGCTCACCCTCGGTTACAATGGTTGAGCAAAAACGTACTCCTCGTCCCCAAAGATGCCATGTTTTTTTTTTTTTTTTTTTTTTTTTTTTTGAGAAAAGATGCTTCTGCATGCAAATATACAATCAATCAGACTTTTGTTTTAGGGATATTGTCATAATCATATAGTTATCGATCGGAGAAAAACTTACATGGATGTTCTTATTCACGTAACAATAAGACTGTGCAATAAAAATGTAACACAATTTTTCCTCCATAGATAGAGTATGCCAGACTTGCACTCGCTCACTGAATTCAGATATGATAAGAGAGCAGATGATTCATGCTTATCTTCATTTGTTTGAGTGAGCTGTGAGTATATATACTCTTAGGGCAATTGAATCGTATTGTACAGATAATCTTTAGTGTTTGTTAATACTTATGGGTCATTTGTTTTTTTGTCTGAATACTGAACGGTCTTGAATTTTTCTGAAGACTGAATGACGACTGAAATCTGAATCTGAATGACATGTTTTTTTTTCCTCACATCTGAATGTATTGTCAACATGTTTGTTTTTTTAAAATAAAACTATCTGAAAATAAGTAATTTTACATTTATACTCATGCTAATTAAAAGAAGTAATTTAACATGCACTATTCTTTATAACATTTTGTATGTTTTTTTTTGCAAACAAAGTTCAATTTAATAAAATAAAAAAATTAATCCAAGAATAAAATTTTACATGTTCTACAAACAAAGTTAAAGTTAAATTTTTGTCAAAAAAAAGTTCAAGCTCAATTTTATATGTTGTCCTCGTTTCCGGTGAATATAATTCATGAAACCATTATTGTTTTTTTGGTTTCATGGATCATATGCACCGGAAATCAAATAAAAAAAAGGTTCTTGGATTTTTTTATATACAATAATTCTATAACATTTTTGAGCCACGAAATCTACTCAATATGATAGACAAATTTATTGAGCACTATACGAATAGTTAGATAAAAATAAATAAATACAGAGTTCTTACCGGGATTTGGCAGGAGAGAAATTCAATTGTTCAATTCCTGAAAAATTTTCATTATGAGAAGTAATTAGGGTTTTTTCTTTCTTTTCTAAAACATGTTTAATATAAGAAATATGTTAAAAGAATTTTTTTTACACCAAATTAAATTAAGATAAATTTGGAAATATATCTTTTTTTGGAGGATAGATTTGGAAGAGAATATTTTAATTGTAATCCAGTGATTTGGAATTAAGTTAAAAGTTATGATTTCTTACTTTTTATTTTAAGTTGTTTTTTGATATTTTTAAGTTGTTTGACCACTTAAAAAAACAAACAAAACAACTTAATGAGTTCAATTCAGACCCATTAAGTTTTAAGTGAAAAAAACAAACGACCCCTTAATATTAGAATGTATTAAGTTATGTAATGTTATGATTTATTTATTTTTTTCTAAGTATTTTATCAACTAATAAATTGAAATATTAAAAAAAACATATTATAGAATATTGTTTTATATTATATTTTAAATATATATATTATTAACACATTATTATTATTATACAAACTTATTATTATTATTATTATTATCCCTTTGTATTAGCTAATACAACCCCTAACCTTTATATTAGGTAATACAACATCCATTGTAGTAGACAGATTAAAGGGTTTCGTTTGTCACATAGTATTGTATTGTACTATACTGTATTTGATTATATGAAATTGGATTAGATTGTATTATTCTTATACAATTATGTATTTGGTGATATTTTGTATTTGACTGTATTAAGTTATACAATGTTATGATGCTATTTTTTTAATAAATATTTTGTTAACGATTAGGTTTTCCGGTTGTGGTTTTAAATGGTTTCTAACTCCATGGATCTGATGAGCATGGAGGCTTCTTTGTATGTTACTTCTTCGGCAGGGTTAAGTGTTGTTCCTTCAAGGCCGCATGTCTCTTTGATGAATGGGCTGATCCGCTAGTGGGAAGTTCCTCACTGTCCGTTAGGGGTTCTTTGCCTCGAGGTGAGGCTGTTGTTGGCGTGGTGGATCCGCTTGTGGGTGGTTCATTGCCTATGTCATCTGTTAGGGGCTCTTCTTTTGCAAATCTTTTTAAGGCTGTCCCGATTTAGGTGGATACTGTTTTCTGTCCTTAGATTCTTTCGAAAAAGGGTGGTTATGTGGTTGTTCGGGGGGATCCCCCTGCTTATAAGTCTAGATAAGTCTAGATTGGAGGTTTGTAAGTTTTCTCTCATTGGTCGGGTTGTCCTTTCTAGTGGTGAGAAACCCTGGAAGTTGGTTGATCTTAAAGCCAAGCTACAGTCTGTTTGGAAGCTGAATTCTGTTTAGAGGCTGATTTCTTTAGCTAAGGAATATGTTGAATTCAGATGCTGACAAGAATATGGTTTGGAGTTTGGGATCTCTTAATCTCAAACCAGGTGTTTTACGGCTTCACCCTTGGATTCCAGATTTTAACCATGCATTACAAAAGTCTTCAAATGCTCAGGTTTGGGTAAGTTTTTATGATCTGTCATGGGAATATTGGCATCAGAAGATTATTTCTGATTTAGCTAGAGGGATTGGAGTGCCTTTACGGTTGGACATGGCTACTATGAAGGGTGATTTTGGACATTTTACCTGTGATAGATATTGATATGTCTACTATGCCTCTGTCTTCTTTGCTTCTTGAGAGGGATGCTTCTCATAGTTCTTTCATTTCAGTGGAATATGAGAATCTCCCGGCTTTCTGTTATACTTGTTCCTCCATTGATCATTTTCTCAATGCTTGTCGTTGGAACAAGTCTGGCAAGGGGATTCCAGTTAGTTCTAGTAAACCCGATTCCGATAGAGATGGTCCGGCCACGATTGTTGTTGACGAGGGGTTTTAGGTTCCCCAAAACCGTGCTCCTAAAATGATTTTTCGTCCTATTTTTGGTCATCGGACGGAAGTTTCGGTTTCTAACGCCTTTGCTGCTATTCAGCAGGATTTAGGGTATCTGGATTCAGATATGGTTTATTCTTCGGCAGGTTCAGTTCCGATGTTGAGTATGGTTTCTTCTTCTAGTCTAATTGCTTCGCCAGGTTTCACTTCTTTGATGGTTCCTACTACTTCGGTGGTGGCTGCTCAGGTTTGTCAGTCTCAGCAGGAGGGCGGAGCGATGATTCTCTTATTGATGTTTTGGTAGCTTCTTCAGATTCGGTTATTTCGGCTATTTTCTCTGATTCTGTTTCTTAGACGGCTTCGTGTGAGCAACAGTCTAGGAGTGTTAATGCAATCCCAGTAGTTTCTAGGTCCTCAGCAGCAGTCCTGGTTTCTAATGTCTTGGTGATTCTTGACTCTCATGTGGATATTGGATCTGATTTGAGTGTGGATTTGTCGGCGGGTCAGCTTCTTCCTTTTCGGGATTGGGGACAATATTGAAGTCCTCTACTACTTTGGGAATGGTTTTTGATGTTCACTCCACTGTTCCTAACCAGACTGCTCTAGTCATAGATTCGTTGGTTCTGACGGTTCATACTATTGTGGGATCTTTCTCTCTTCAGCGTCCGCTATTTCCGCATGCTACTCACGAGGTTAGGAATGTCTGTTCTGGATCTTCTTAGATTTCCTCTTCGGTTGCAGGTTCTACCCAGAGTTTCGGACTTCCAGCCTCTGACTCTCAGGCTGAGCTCTATCTCATTACTGGTTCTTCATGGGCTTCTCAAACTGAGGCTGAAGGATTAGATGCTAGCAATATTTCTCAGAGGACGACGATGATTATGCGTAGGCTGACGAAGCTAAAGTCCAAGATGCGGGCTTCTTCTGGCGTCTCCAATGATTAGTGTCCTTTACTGAAATTGTCATGGTATTAGAAATGGGTCTTCAAGGCGTGTTCTCAAAGATTTGTGTCTTTTACACCGACCTTCTTTGGTTTGTATTACTGAGCCTATGGTAGTTTTTACTTCCATCTCTTCTGGTTTTTGGTCTTCTCTCGGTCTTCATTTAGTGAGTTTGAATGATATGGGTGGTTTTTTACCGACGATTTGGGTATTTGCTTGTGACTTTTTTCCTGATGCTCAGATAGTCCGTTTTCATGAGCAACATCTTACGGTTTCGCTCACGGTTAATTCTCGGGTGTACTTTTACACTTTCGTTTATGCGAGCACATCGGCAGTTGTCCGAACATCACTTTGGCAGTCTCTTCGGGACTTGGTCAGTTTGGTTTCTTCCTCTTGGTTAGTTATGGGTGATTTCAATGATGTTTTGGGAGCTCATGAGTCTTTAGGCCTCAGTTCTTTAGCTCGCAGCTCCTGTGAGGATTTTAGTTCTGTTATTGAAGATTGCGATTTGATTGGTGTTCGCTCCCAGGGTGCTCGTTTCACTTGGGCTATGGGTCGTTATCACATACTAGAATTGAGAGGAGGTTAGATAGAGCTTTGGTTTTTGAGGGTTGTATTTCCTGTTGGCGGGACATTTCTTGTGTGGCTCTCCCTTGTAGATTTTCGTATCATTGTCCATTGGTGATTCAGTTGTCGGATATTGAGAACGTTAGTCCTAGACCTTCCCGGTTCCAAAGCATGTGGTTGGATCACCAAGATTTTATGGCTTTAGTTCGTCGTATTTGGAGTTCCTCTTTTGTGGGTAAGCCTCATCAGGTGGTTATCAACAAGCTGAAGAAGTTGAAGAATGCTCTCAAGACTTGGAATTGAGAGGTTTTTGAGGATCTTAACTCCAACATTACTGGAAAATCGACAGAACTTCAGTCTCTTCAGCTTCAGATGTCTAATTTAGGTTTTTCAAATGAGCTTTTCTTGGCCGAGTCTCATGTTCATCATGAGCTTGACGTGTTGTTAGACAGACATGAATGCTTTTATCGTGATCAGCCAAGGGTGAAGTGGCTGCAAGATGGTGACCATAATTCCTCATTCTTTCATGCATCTATCATACGTAGGCAGTACATGAACGCTTTATTTTCTCTCTTGATTAATGGGGTGCTTACTGATGACCGTTTGATTATCAGGGATCATATCATCGAGTTTTATTTGAATCTCTTTTATTCGGATTCTTCTCGGGTTGAGACAGGGTTCTCGGTGGTGGAGGATGTGATTCCTTCTTTAGTTTATGTGGAAAATACTTTTCTGATTATCATTCCTTCGACGGATGATATCCATGATGCTGTTTTTGCTATGGATGCAGCCTCTGCCCCTGGGCCGGACGGATTTTCTGGAGGGTTCTATCAGCTGTGCTGAGAGGTGTAGTGACGTGGTTCTTACAAGTCAGGACTTTTTCCGTACACGGTTTTGAACTCTAGTTTCATTGTTCTTCTTCCAAAGCTGAATGATTCGATTTCGATAGACCAGTTTCGTAAGATTGTGCTTAGTAACTTCTTGTTCAAAATCTCTTCCAAAATTTTGGCAGATCTGTTATCTCATATTGTAGCTAGGATTATCTGTCCTCATCAGTTTGGGTTCATCTGGTACCATCACATTGAGGAATGTATCGCTTTAGCTTTTGACTGTGTGAATGTGATGCATAAGAAGTGTTATGAAGGCAATTTGGCCATGAAAATAGATATCCGCAAAGCTTTCAATACTATAGATAAGTCTTTTCTTCGCAGAGTTCTTCAAGCTTTTGGGTTTTCTCCAGGTTTTATGGATTGGATTGACAGCATCTTAGGATCTTCAAGGCTTTCGGTGCTGATCAATGGATCTCCCGAGGGTTATTTTCATTGTTCTAGAGGGGTTTGTCAGGGTGACCCATTTTCCCCTCCTTTGTTTGGTATTGTAGAGGATTTCCTTAGTAGGCTTCTGTCGAGGATGGTGGATTTCTCTCAGTTATTGCATGTTTCTTCTCCGAAGGGATTTTCTGCTCCTACTCATTTGCTTTATGCAGATGATGTTCTGATTTTTACCGAGGCACATTTCGGAATCTGAAGAATATCATGAGTGCTTTTGAGGTTTATGGTAACATTTCAGGTCAGCTGGTTAATTGACGTAAGTCTTATATCTATTTTGGATCTTCTATTTCCCTGTCCAGGATTGGTAGATTGCAGTCATTGGTTGGTATGCAGATTGGTCAGTTGCCTTTCTCTTACTTGGGGGTCCCGTTATATCGGGGAAAGCCCAAGAAGTCTGTGTTACAGCCTATCATGGATAAAATCCTATCAAAGTTTGCTAAGTGGAAGGGGAAAGCCCTTTCTTTGGCCGGTCGCGTTACTCTGATCCAGTCGGTCATTACGAGCTCTTTTGTGCATTCTTTCATGATCTAAAAATGGCCTTCTTCTTTACTGCGGTTGGTTAATCTTAAGTTGAGAAATTTTTTATGGGTAGGTTCTTGTGAGGAGACTAAACTGATTCGGGTTGCTTGGGATCGTTGTTGTAAGCCTTACTCTCCAGATGGTCTTGGTTTGAAGGATCTTGGGTTACTGAATGATTGAATCTTTTAAAAAAGCTCACCTGGAAGTTTATAACATCTGAGAGTTTTGCTTTTTCGTTTCTGAGGGAGCGGTATCTCACATAGCTTCGGAAATCTCATGGAAGGTATGTCACTTCGTCGATTTAGCCTTATTTTCGCTCTCATTATTCAAATCTTCTTAAAGAGGGCATTTGGAACATTAGTGAGAATTCTCAACGAGATTTTTGGCTCGACAATTGGTTGGGGATTCTCATTCTTGAGCTTCTGGAAATTCTTGATTACTTGGCTAGCCTTCTCAAGGCAAGAGTTTCAGATTTTATCCATGAGGGTAGGTGGGTTCTTGACGATAGTTTTCGAGCCCATTTTCCAGATCTCTGTTTTCGGATCGATAGGATTGGTATCTCTCCAGTTGCAGATTCTTTGGTGTGGGCTCATTCTCAAGATAGGTAGGTTTCTTGCAAGTCGGCTTATTCCCGTATGATTCGTGATTCTCCACAGGTCTCTTGGTGGAGGGATGTCTGGTGCAGTTTTATCCCTCTTTCTCAGTCAGCGTTGACATGTCGTCTTTTCTTGAATCAGCTTCCCATAGAGGATAGCTTGTGTAGGGCTGGGTTTCACTTAGCTTCCCAGTGCATTGTTTGTGGGGTTAGCAGTGAGTCGTCTGGTCATCTTTTCCTTTGGTGCCCCCTTGCAGCTGCTCTTTGGGAGGTGGTTTTTTCAGCTTTTCAACGGCGTATTTCTACCGATTCGTGGAGTTCGTTCTTCTCTCAGGCCATGTCAGTTTCGTTTAGTGATCAGGTGCGGGTTTTATGGAAGACAGTTATTCATGCCGTGGTTTGGAGTGTGTGGCTTGCCCGTAACCAGTGGATTTTTGAGAGTAAGTCTATAGAGTTCAGATTTGCTTTGTCTTTGGTTTGGCGTGCGGTGTCTGATGCAAACCAGTTAGAGATTGGGTATATACGTAATTGTGTAGATGATATTTTGATTCTTTGTCGGTTTGATCTCTGTGGTCGTCCAGCTAGGGCCCCGGTTATCAGGAGTGTGATTTGGTAGCCTCCGACTCCTTGTTGGATCAAAGTTAATACTGATGGTGTTGCTTTGAGTTCTGCAGGTGTTGGGGGTTGTGGGGGTGTCTTCCATAATTATAGAGCTTATGTGAAAGGTTGTTTTGCTGTTCCTCTTAGTCATGTGTTTGCGTTTGAGGCATAACTTCTTGCAGCTTCGATGGCCATTAATTTTGCTTGGCATAATGGGTGGCATCGTATCTGGCTTGAGAGTGATTCTTCTTAAGTGGTTCAACTGCCCGCCTATCGCTCTGAGCAGGTTCCTTGGCAAATTCGGCAGGCTTGACATCGTTGTATCTATCAGATATCAAAAATGAAGTTTCAGGTTTCTCATATCTTTAGGGAGGGAAATCAGGTTGCTGACGCTCTTTCTAAGCATGCATTGGGGTTGGCGGTTGATTCGTGATGGGCAAACGCCCCGACTTTCTACTCTTTGTTGGTTGGCAATGATTGCATGGGTCGAGAGTCTTTTCGTTTTTCTTGATGTTTTCTGTTTTTGTTTTTTATGGCCTGCGTGCCAATGTTTTTGCTGAGATTGTTTCTTTTGGTTTTTGTTACTTTTCATTTTATTCTTTTTATTATATGGATGAATACTGTCTAGAGATTTTTCAGCATATGATCGCTTGTAATGCTTTTTCCCTCTAGGTCAGTCCAATTTTATCAAAAAATAATTTTAAAAAATAATAATTAATAGTTTTATCACATAAATTATTAATCATATGAAAAAAATTGCAATAATACTTGACATTTGTTTTTAATATTTTATCTAACTTATAAATTTTAACATTTATACTATTAGAATACCATTTTATTTATATATAATTTATTTAATTTAAAATTATAATTAAAAATATTATTATTATTAAATTTTTATTGTCCATATAATTGTTATCATTATTAGTATTATTATAAAAATCTATTATCAATAATATATTTTATTATCAACATTATTATTATCATTATTATCATTATTATTATTATTGAAATTTATTATTATTATTTCTCTCCTCTTTGTATTAGCTAATACAACCCCTACTCATTGTATTAGCTAATTTTCATCTATTTATTAGACCAGTTAAAATGTATTAGCTATTGCAGTACAATGCATTATATAAAATAAGCCAAACATTGTATTGTATTATTGTAATACATTTTAAACTCCTAATATAATATAAGCCACCAAAACATACCCAAAATATATTAACTAATACAATGCAATGAATAATGCAAAACAAGTCAAACAATGTATTGTATTATTCGAATACATTTTAAAGTTCTAATACAATAGAATACAATATAATACATAAGTGCAAAGTGAAGAATACTCCCATTAAAAAAAAAACTATGTTTTCAATATTATAGTTTACAAGGTCGACACATACCATTGCCGTATTTCGACTTTCTTAGAATATAAACACCAGACAACTATAGAAATGCCAAAAGGACATGATATTTTTTAATTTCAACTGATTGATGGAAAAATATGCCATTTCGTCACCGGTTTAGGGGTGACTCGTAGATAGGGCAAGATTTTTTATTTTTGTGGATTTGATAGACATAAAGAATCCAAAAATTATAATTCCGTGTAGAATAACTTTTCGATTTTTGATTTTATCAAATGCTTTATTTCTTTTATTTATAAGTTCACAATGTTCAAAAAGGTAAAATGAGTTATGTTTGTATAGGTTTTGGATTGATTTTTTTTTTTGAAAGAGCATTCATTAAAAGAAAGAATTACAATGCCACTGGATTGATTTCAATATTGAGATAAAAAAGTTGTTGAAATTTGATTAGAAGTGCATAGTGATATAAATAGAGCTCCAACTCCACTCAGGATGGTGCGGGCACATGTCCAAGTTTTATGCCGAGAGAAGAAGGTGAGTCTGTCTCGTGCTCTTTTAAACTCAAACACCCCCACTCATCTGCTAGACAAAGCAAAACCCATACCACCTCAAATCCTGGACTGGACACTTAAAATTTACAGTAAAAACAATTTATCTTTTTAACACAAATCCAAAAAGTTAACTCAAATGACGTGCTAGTCAGTTTTTGAATTCATTATTTGGATTATCTCGTATTAGTGATTTTATAAAATAGTTAGGCTAAATCTAAAATTTGACTTAAAATGCACGACTTCAACACTGTAGGGAATATTTTAAAATTTTGGAACCTCTCATTACATCACATCACATCATCCTTACTATTCCTTAATCTCATGATAAATAAACTTACGAGTCGTTTGTTTTTTCCACTTAAAATTTAATGGGATCTGAATCATAATTATTAAGTTGTTTCGTTTGTTTTTTTAAGTTGTCAAACAATTTAAAAATACCAAAAACAACTTAAAATATAAAGTAAAAAATCCTGACTTTTCACTTAATTACAAATCACTGAATTGCATTAAATGCAATCCAAAATCTTTTCTTCTAATAATATCCCTCATATATAACATATTTCCAATTTCATCATAATTATATATGGTATAGAAATCTTTATTTTAATATATTGCTTATTTTAAGTAGCTTTAAAAATAAAAAAGAACCCTAATCACTTCTCATATTGGTTTTTAATATCAATATTTTATTATGATATTATAGTAATGTATTTATATATTATTTTTTTAGAGTGTTTTGTGTGAGTTTTCCGGCAGCCAATTTTATTTTTGTTTTTAAAAAAAGTTTCTTTTCTTAGTAAAAATGAAGTTTATTTGTAATCGAAGAAGATCATGATCATATGTGTTCATATATAATTATTATTTTTGGATTGTTTTTATTCCATATTATATGTATAATTGTTTAACATGGGTATAAATGTAAAATTACTTAGTTTCAGACAATTTTACTTTTAAAAAACAAACGTGTTGACAATACATTCAGATGTGAGGAAAAAAAAACAAACATGTCATTCAAGTTCATATTTCAGTCTCTATTCAGTTTTTAGAAAAATTCAGAACTGTTCAGTCTTCAGACAAAAAAACAAACGACCATTTACAATGAATGAATGGTTAAGATGCGATTGTTTATTACCTTCACTTTTGAGGAAAAAGACTAAGTTGATGAGATTTCTGTCCCTGTATATTAAACCTCATGAGGTATGATGTGAAATTGTGAATACAATTTAACTAGGACAAATTGCACAAATATCCCTGAACATTTAATGTAATTACATGCATGTGGAACATTTACCTGAAAGGCTGAAATTACACAAACTTCTGTCAACTCTATCAGTTGACCAACCATTATATGTGAAGTGTCCAAAATACCCCTAAGTTAACTGGTTTTAAATGTTTAGATATTTAAAAATTGAAATATGTGTTTATTAAATAATATAAAAAACATTAATAAACAACACAAAAAAATAGAACAAAAAATTTAAAAACGCAAAACTTCCTTTTATCTAATCCATACACGAGATCGGTTGATGACAAATATCACTAGTTCACTACCAATCTCAACAACAACATACTCATATTCCAATATTTGAAAGAGGTTATATGATCCAATATTTACCAAAATTATTTAATTAAAATATTAAGTTGGCTTGAAGACTAATTTTCTATTGGAAAAAGCTCGATATGATTTCTGCTCAATGGTCAAGGGACCTGCAATTCCATTTACATTCCATGTAAGAGATAGGAGTGTTGAACGATTTCACCTGAAGATATTTCCAAGAACAAATTGCACTACAAAATAAATCCACCACCGTCAGTTTCAGTCTTCAACATTTTCCAACATCAACAAATCCACAACACCATAGATTCTTCAGACTTTTATTAGATCATAAAAAATACACAACACCACTGCCGGTAGAGATCATCTCCTCACCACCACGAAAGCTCGCCCTCTCAAGCAGAGTGTTACACTTCGCTCACCGCAACAGAGGAGAAAAAGCTCACTCTGTCACCAAACAGGAGAGGCCAAAGCCTCTTTCTTAGCTGATGACGACCACCGGTGAGGAGAAGGCCAACCTCCACCGTAAATAACAATGAGGGAGGGTCGTGTGCGGTGTGACCTTCCCCATTTAGCTTAGAATGACCAGATCTGTTCTTTTACCTTTTGTTTTAATATTTATTTCATGGAAAATTTTCATCTCATTGCATACCGATAAATATTTATCAGTGCGTTGCATGTTGACCATTAGATTTAATTGTTTTGACCCAGTCTGTATACACTTGTCAGTGCTTATTCATAATCTATGGCTCACATACAATGCACTGATGAATTTTATATCAATGCGCACTGATAAGAAAATAACCGTATGTTTCATTATTTAAATTATTTATTATATTATTTCAAAAAGTCATTTCATATTTCCAATACATCAAAAGTCCTTTCTTTTATTATTACAAATTCATTTCTATCATTTCAAACCGACACATAAATTAATAGACCATTTTACCCCTCTACCGTTTAATACTAACAGCCACCCATTAACGGTATGGATAGTTTGTGCAATTTCAATCAATAATTCCACATGTGTGTAATTATACTAAATATCCAGGGTGTTTGTGCAATTAGTCCATTTAACTTATAAGAGATATCCCAAAGTTAAAGTCAGCGGTGTGTCACAGGTTTAGAGTTTGCACAGCACACCCGTACAACACTTAGGCAAATTCTGTGAGAATGTTGCTAAGCAAGCCTTACAAGAGAGATTTGAGAGAAAAGAGTAGAAGAACTTGAATGAGAAACAAAGATTGTATTGCTATGAAGGAAGCTTTACAATGCTTTGGATCCTAGAAACTATTCTAACATCCAAAGCATTGTAAAGCTTCCTTCATAGCAATACAATCTTTGTTTCCCATTCAAGCTCTTCTACTCTCTTCTCTCAAATCTCTCTTGTAAGGCTTACTAAGCAATATTCTCACAGAATTTGTCTAACTGCCGTATGGGTATGCTTAGTGGTGGCAATCTGGGCCGGCCCGGCCCATTAGGCCCGGGCCCGTAAGGCCTGTCTGTGAAACGGGTCGGGCCAGCCCCGTTTCACAAAAAGGGGGTCCCGGCCCTGGTACAAGGCCCATGTAGGGACAGACCGGGCCGGGCTGGGCTTGGGCCGGGCCTTAAACGGGCCGGCCCGTCGGGCTTCGAATTTTTTTTTTAAATTGTAAAATATTTTTAAAAAATGTAATTTTAAAAGTTTTGAATATTTTTTCTCCCCTAACGGTCACCTAGCTAATTATAAAATCCATTCTTCAATTCAAAATTTTAAAAAAAATAATTCAAATTTTAAAAAAATTGAAAAAAAAAATTTAGCAGGCCTTGACGGGCCGCCCGTGGGCCGGGCCCGCTAAAAAATAATCCATTTTTTTGGGTCATAGGCTTTGCAGGCCTTAACGGGCCTAGTCCGATTTTTTAAATGGGGGCCCGGCCTGGCTAGCCAGCTAAACGGGCTTGGACATGGTCCGTTTTGCTGACGGGCCGGGCCGGCCCAAGCCCGTAAAAAACCGGGCCGGGCCGGGCGGCCCGTTTGGGCTCGACTCAAATTGCTACCATTAGGTATGTTACGTAAACTCTAAGCCCATGACAGGTAGCTATGCCTATGGGCCGTACTTGAAATCAACATAAATTCCTTTTCATAAATATAATAATAGATTTACAACATTATAACTCATTTTTAAACTTTGACCCCTTTCGTGATAGACTCATGAGGCTCTCTTCTTATCCTCAAATTTTAACCGAGTTTCGGAATTCTTGAACAAATCCCTTTGGATTTGTTATTAGTATGTTTTAGAATTTGTCAACAGTAACTTATAATTTAATAATTCCCGTCTCGTGTGGAAATATATAGTATATAAAAATTTGAAACCACTCTAATCAATCAATTAAAACAATAAAGTGACTATAGTCCTATTTGATAGGAAATAACATAAATTCAGTCGGACAATTTCTTAAATTTAAATACATTGTTGTATATTAAAAAAAAATCAACAAAAGAAGTGACTTTCTCAAACAATAGAACTGAAAATTTACGACAGAAAATTTGAACACTGTTTGTCGGTATGTACTTTAAAAATGAAGAAAAGGCTGCAACAAAACAACAAAGGCTAAGGAAAAAGGGAGATTGGCAGATAGTTTGGCGGGAATGTGTTTGGATTTGGCTTTGATTCTCTTTACAGTAAAACCCAATAATGCAAACAACTTCTATTTAAAAAAAAAAAAAAAAAGTTAATAAATCGACTTGGTTCGGTCAATACTGTTGAATGAATCATGCATTCCTCACGTTCGCCACTGTTTTTCTATTATTATTGTTTCATGATCATCGCTTGTCACATGACCCTTTATTATTATTTTAAATAATTTATTATGATTATCCTTTTTTGATAGATACTATTATTGTCTTTGTATGCCTTTCTTTATTGGTTTCTATATCCACGGTTGGATTGCGTTAAAGTGTATCCGAACATTTAGCTAGACATGACGTCGGTTTCGGTTCTGGTTCGGTTTCGGTTCGGAACCGACTGTTCTTGTTCCTCCGGTTCCGGTTCGGTTCCACCGGTTCCGAACCGAAACCGGTCCCTTTTTTTTTTAAAATCATATTTCATAAAAAAACAATTAGTCATGTAAAAATGTAATTGGTAAATGTATTTTATTGGGTCACCCGCAAAATAAAGTTAAATAAATAAATGACAAAATAAAAATAAAAAATAAAACAAAATAAAACAAAACAAAAAAAATAAAATTGGCCCTGCACTTAATTTTTACCACAATTAAGTTGCCTACGTATCCTCTTAAGGGTTTAGAAGAATCAAAGGACCACGTAGTTCTCTTACCTTTTATTGTAGATTTGGACTTTGGAGTTTGGAGATGTAGATTTGGACTTTGGAGTTTGGAGATGGGGATTTGGCGTGGAGTCGTGGACTAATCGTTGCCATGATCATCCGTTCGACTTTCAGCCGGTTGATCATCTTTAAAGAAATCGTATGGTTCCTCTTGATCGATTTCTTGTTGTCTATATTGAGCCTTCGTCCAATCTTCAACACAAGCTTGTATCTGAAGTGATTTCGGACTCATAAGGGAACGTTTTGGGTCTAAAATATTCTCACCGGCACTGAACTGTTGTTCTACCGCCACCGTAGAAACTGGTGTTGAAAGGATTTGTTTGGCTATCATAGCCAAGATTGGAAAGTACCTTTCATGCTCTTTCCACCAGTGTAGGATATCAAATTTTTTATCTTCGGTGTCTTCTATGAACCCAAAAGAGGTACTTAGATAAGATTCAAGCTCGGAATATGTGGTGGAGCTTGATGAAGAAGAACCTCGTAATTTTTTGGTTTTTTTTGATAAAAGATTATACCCTAAATTAACAAATCCAGAGGATGATGATGATGAACGAGATACATATTGAGTTTGTGGAACATCTATGTTCAGTGATGGACCGTAAACTTTAATATATTCATCATATAATTCATACAATAATGTCTTAACCCTAGCACAACACATATCAACATCATAATCTATTTTTAAACCTTGTTCATAATAAGCAGAAAGATAATCAGACAAACTTTCTAATCTACAACGTGGATCAAAACACAAGGCAATCAAATAAATATTTGGAAACTCCTTATAATATTCTAACCATTTATCCTTCATAACAGTAACAGACTCATGTAATTCTGAGTCGGATTCACAATGAGCAAATGCACCAGCAATATTAAGACTCTCAATAATAAATAAATTAGTTGTAGGATAATAAACACCAGATAAATTGTTAGTAGCAGTATAAAAAACTTTTAACAAACCACAAACATTGCTACAAGTATCCCAATGACTTTGATAAAGATTAATGTGACTAACATGATATTGAATAAAAGTAACTAATAAATCCCTATATTCATAACTTCTAGCAAGCAATTTATAAGTAGAATTCCAACGTGTTGGAACATCACGAGGAAATCTAATGGCACGCTTACCATTTTGTTTACAATATGCTGCCCATAATTTCATTACAGAAGGATGTTTCCACAAAAAATAGAGGGCATCTTTAATAGGTTGAATAAACTGTTCAAGAGTTTTTAATCCTTTTTGAACACATAAATTGAAAACATGGCATGCACATCTTTGATGAAAAAATTTACCACCAAGATAAGGTTTGCATAATTCAATTAAAGCAAGAATAACAGCGGTATTGTTAGAAGCATTATCAAAACCAATTGCAAAAATTTTGTTCTCAATTTTATACTCTGTGACAAATAATTCTAAGATGTCTAAAAATATTAGCAGCAGTGTGTTTTTCATCAAAAACTCTAAATGCAAGAATTCTTTTTTGGATAGTCCATGCATTATCCATATAATGGCAAGTGACACCTATGTATGAATGCATTTGCCAATGATCACTCCATATGTCGGCACATACGGAAACACGACCATTATATTTTTCTAAAATTTTTTCCAACATTTTCTTTTCTTTTTCATAAATGTTTTCAAGTGCTTCTATGAGCGTGGTTCTAGGAACACGACATGCAGCAGGATTTAATGCTCGTTGACAATAATTATTAAAACCAACTTTTTCACCAAAACTAAATGGTAAGTGTTCTACTGCAACCATTATAGCTAATTCTTCTCTATTTTTTGCATCACTATATTTAAATAATTGTTGGTTAGGGGTAGCGTACCTGGGAATTTGAGATTGTGAACTCGATTTGGCCTGTGCATCTGGATGTGAGTTCGTTATATGCTTCCGATATGACCCATATCCTCCAGATTTGTGCCATTTAAATACTTTTTTACAGTAATTGTAAATCACTACTGTGCTTCCATCTTCATGCGTAACTTTCTTCATATGGAGTACGAATAGATCAGATTTGACCTGTTTCGGTAACTTTTCTTCCATCTGTGGATAAAAATCAAAATCTTGATGTGGGTTGGGATCAGGCTCATCAGGCTCATCACCATCATGGCCAAGATCAGGCATATTTTCTGATTGGCTTGTCAAAATGGGGGTGACATTGAGATCGGGTTCAGAAATTCTAATAGAGGAATGAGAATGAGATTGAGGAAATTTTAGGCCTAAGTCTTCAGCATAGACTTGTTGTTGTAGATACTCGTGATAGGCATGGTCGTCATGACCGAGATTATCCGTCATACGACCCTTACCTTTCATCGAAATGGAGCGTCTAGGAGCGTCACCACTTCCACTTGCCATTTTAAAAATTGAATTGTAAAATTCCTTAAACAAAAAATGTTAAAAAATTGATTTAAAAAATGATTAAATGGTTGGAAATAAATTTGGAAGAAAATTAGAAACTTAGTAGTTAGTAATTGCAATTTGCAAAGAAAATATATTGTAAATAAAATAAATTGGATATAAAGTAAATTGCAAATAAAATAAATTGGAATATATAGCAAATAAAATAAATTGTAAATAAATGAAATTGGAAACTTAATAATTGACTAATTGCAAATTAAATAAATTGGAAATAAGAAATATTGCAAATAAAATAAAATTAGAAACTAAGTAATAGTAAATAAAATAAATTGGAAACTTACTAACTTAGTAATTGCAAATAATATAAATTCGAAACTTGGAGACTTGGAGTTTGAGAATTGAGACTTGGAGAATTGAAAGTTTAGAGAGAATTGAGAATTGAGAATTAGAGAGAATTGAGGAAATTGGGGTGAGGAAAAATGAATGGAGGGGTAGGGGTATTTATAGAAAAGAAAATTAAAAAAAAAACAAGTGAACCATTGGAGGCCAACGACCTGCTGACGTCAGCAGACCGTTGGCCTCCAACGGTTCGTTTTAAAAAAAAAATTTAAAAGAAGAACCAGGCGGTTCGAACAGAACCGAACCGCGGTTCGAACCGCCCTGTTCTTCACTGAAACGAATCGGAACCTGTTTTTCCGGTTTTCTGACGCTGGTTTCGGTTAGGTTCTCCGGTTCGAACCGAACCAGCGTCATGTCTACCTTTAACTTTAGGAAACGCGTTCGTTGGAGAGATTTTTAGCTAGTTTGACACGTCAGTATAAATAGCAGAAAAAAACGGAATATATTGGTCCATATAATAAAAACACGTCATTTATTAGTCAACATACAACATTTGGCAAACACCACAAATAAAGGCAGCTAAAGGTCGAGAAACATATTTACCCAAGGATAATGGTAGACATCCAACTCTTTTATCTAACATTTGCATTCAACTTGATATGTATGTTGGAAAAATTCCACCATATGGTGCCACACATATAAATATTAAATGTGTTAACTATCTTTTGGTTAAGCCTAAATTAAAGTGAGCTAATTAAGATTTAAAGTTTAAGGCTTAAGGATATAATTGTCATGGAGTTAATGTGTAGATACCAGAGTGCTATTTCTAATTTGATGAGGGGCCGAATTAGAAATAGCAAAACATAGAATAATATGTTTATTATATTTAGTGTTATGGTCCCCAAATTACACTATCACGTTTGCTTGTCTGTATTCCCATCAACAGAGAACACTTTTGTGTCTAGGATCGTGATAATTTGGAAGATCGCAACCCGTCTATAAACCTCCGACAATGGTTACAGGTACGCTTTCCACTTATTGTTATCTCCCTTTTCTCTTGAATTAATATGGGTTAGGATCATGTATTTAGGGTTTGATTAAGTATGATTTATAAACATGTTTAGGTTAAACTTTCGGATTAATTATATGCCTATACATATTGATTATGTGTTAATCGAATTACTTACAATGTAGGCCATTGGATGCTTTGATAAGTGTATGTGGGCAAGTCAAAACATTTAAATCTAATGGCCCACACATCAAATTGGATGCAAATGTTGGATAAAAGGGTTGGATGTCAACCATTATCTTTCACGAAAACAAACACCTAATTGCTAGGCCAGGCTTGCTTGCTCAGTCAGGGCTAGTTCGCTAGAATGACTCTACTCAGTAAGCTCAGCCTATTCGATACATATTGCAAATGCGAGGCCAGCCTTGGTATGCCATATCAACTCGAGATCACTATAAATACGAAATCACATGTTTATCTCTTCAAATCCAACCTCAACAAGGAAACTCGATCATAATCACTTTAGGACTCCTAAGTGAGAAATAATCCCTAGAATCAAGGAGATTGACCATTGTCAGGAAACTAACTTCCAAATAGGTAAGCAAATCAAAATCATACAATGATACCATTTCCTCAATCCTTGACTTGCACGGTAAAAATTATGGAGGTTAATGTACGTAATTTTATACACTTTTACTTGGCAGAAACTCTACCCTTATTCCCTTGTGAAATACAGTCTTTTTCCTTGAGCAACATCAAAACCGGCGCTTCTAATGAGTTTATGTTTTGCAGGTTTTCACACAAGGGACACTCCAGTTCACCAGACTAGCCTGCAGACCTGAGCTAATTGGCGAGCTCATCATATCCACGTGGAGGAGGAGGCTTGCTTATGTAGTCCTTGACCAGCCACACAATATCCAGGACCTACAAATCATTGTTGATCGGTTGACTTTTTAACGAATCAGAAATCATTGTCTAAATGAAAGTTGTTGGTCATTTGATTGTCAATTAAAAAAACCCTTTTAAATGATAAGTTTAGCAAAATATTTAAAAAATATATATTAAACGATAGAGTTATATTAGACATTTTAGTATAATTAAAAATGTTCAAAAAGGTTGGCTTAGAAAAGCTTTAAATTTGAGCTTCTTATAGTAAACGTAAAACAACATTTTTAATCATCCAAAAGCTCTACTGAATGACAGTCAAACGATACAATTTTTTTTAAAAGTCTTTTTAATTAAAAAAACTCTTTTAGCTGGCATTGAAGCACTTCCAAACGAACACTACAGGACTATGAATTTATAGTGCTAAGAAATAAAATTACACATACTCTTAGATTTTATAATTTTTCTATAATTTGTAACATTATATAACTTGATACGTAACAATCGTTTAATGTAAAAACAAAAAGCAAGTGTTATTGTTCACATGGTGATCCTTCCTTCTATGGCATATCTTAAGTGTTTTCTCCCTTTTTATATCAAGCTAGTCTTTATTATGGGTCCAATGAAGTCTTTTATGATTCTTCACCGTCTGATGGAATGATGGATAGGCCTTTTATGATAGTTAGTGTTGTGTATGTTATGATAATTTGTATTAATCCATTTGTTAATGATTTGCCTTTTTTTTTATAAGGATGTTGGGGATCGGAATCAACCCCATCCCAACATTTTATTAAATAAAAAAAGAAAAAGAGTAAAAAAGAACAGAAAACAAAAGAAGAAAACAGATCAATAGAAATTAATCATATTATAAACTAAAATATAAACGATTAAAAAAAAAAGAAACTAAAATATAAAAACTCGTGGATTGTGTTCGCATGCAATAATTGAGACACCTAAAAAACCTGTTTATTTACAAATTTGTTAGCGACATATGTTAAGGCCATGTTTGATATTCTATATGGTATTAAACAGTACAATATATGATTGGATTGCATTGAATTAGATTATGTTTAGTATTATTCCATGTTTTGTGTTATATCATAGTATATTGTATTGGATTGTATTGTTTAATATTATTATGTTTAATTCAAAATTGTATTGCATTTTATTATACTAATTTGTTTATGAACATATTAATATTTAAAATTTAATAAATGATAAATAATAAACATAAATGATTTTTAAAAAAATTTGTAATCCAAATTAAAATTTACGAATAAATATATTAAATAAAATAAATTTTAAAATAATTAACTAAAATAGCATAAAAAATGAAATGAAATAACAACATAGGAGCAACTCCTCTGTTAAGAACAGAGCAAGCCACGACGTGCCCTTCTCCATTGATTATCTCCGTTGGCGTCCTTGAGGCCGCCGGTGTTCTTAAAAAAAAAAAGAGGCTAGCCTTCTCTTCGATGGGAAGCTAGCCAGCCTGTTGACCGGAGTCCTTCGGCAGCACGAAAGTAGTGTGACGGCCATTGAAAAGGAGACAAGGAGAAGAACAGCTCCAGATTTGCTTTTCAAAATTTTATTTTATTTTAATTATTTTTAAAATAATAATATTATACAATATTGTTGAGGGATACGGTTCATACCGTATAAATTAGTATAGTACAACGCACCATACAAGCCTATGATGATAATTGCGATTTATAAAATTTACTTGAATTAAATAGGCTTTATGTGGTAATATGCATAAACTTTGGAAAATGTTAATATCTGTTTTTAAATTAAACAAAAAAACATTATATTTTTTATTGATGTATTCAAGGAATAAATATAGATTATTTATATAATTTTTGCTCCCTTAGTGCACAATAAGTAGTTAACATAACCCTTATACATATGCTATGAGTATTTATGTTTTGCAGGAGCCTTGCTTATCTTTCGACATTCAAATCGGTTTGCTTGAGAAAACTTGAAATTTCAGTTCCCCTGATTTTTGATCAACATCGGAAATGCTTACATGAGCCTTGGCTTTGACGCTCTTTTACTCATAACCAAAGGAAATTCCACTCAATCTCTCAAGTATTATCGCTATTTTTCAATCAATGTGAAGTAGTTTTAAGGCCCATTTAATAATTTCAAAAAGGAAAATAGAATTATTTAAAAATAAGATAGACTTTTTAGGATTAACTATAGATAAAGGGAAGATAGAATTGCAACCGTATATTACAATAAAGATTTTAGAATTCCCCGATAAAATAGAAGAAACAAAAGAATTATAAAAGTTTTTAGGATTATTAAATTATGGACGACAGTTCATTCATATTTTAAGTACAGTAGTAAGACCACTTGACAATAAGCTTAGTAAAAACGGTCAAAAATATTTTAACACTAAAGACGTAAAATTAGTAAAAAGAATAAAAGAAATAGTAAAGACTTTAAAGCTCATTTCACTTCCAATAGACAGTTATTACAAGATAGTACAAACAGATGCCAGCAGTAAAAGATGTGCCGAAATACTAATCCAAAAGCCCACAAATAATAGCCCAAAAGATACAGAAGAAATAGCAAAATATGCTATTGGTAAGTTTACTGAACCAGAAAGTAGAAAATCTAGCACATAGCTAGAAATTTTTAGAATAATAAATTCATTAAATACCTTTCATATTTATATACAAAATGAGTCTTTTACAGTTAGAACAGATTGCAATAATATTATAGAATTTTATAAAAAAGTACAAAAGAAAAATTTTGAGAAAAAGAATTCTTTCATTAGTAAGCGTTGGTTAAGCTTTTTAGAAACATTAACTAGTAGAGGATACAAAACTGTTTTCGAACATATAATCGGAAAAGATAATACAGTAGCAGATATTTTTTCAAGACTAATAGATTGCTAACTATTCCAGGAATGGCAGGAAGCTCAAAGAATGTTAAGAAAAACTTTAGTTTCCCAGCATCAAGCATTAATACAGAAAAGCTTAGTATATGATCTTATACAATTAATTATAGTCCTGGAGTTCCTTTCCAACCTTTAAAAGTTTTAAAAGACAAGCTTACGAAACCTCAGCAAGCGTTACTTAAAAATATTTGGTTTTTTAGAAATGATAACAAAGGTTTTCTAAACTCACTTAATATTTTAAGCCAGTATTTTGTAGAAAATAATAAGTTTTCCTATTACGTAGTTTATAAAGGAAGAAAAGTTGGAATTTATTCTACATGGCAAGAAACTGCTAGCTATGTTAAAGATTTTCCAAACCCCATTTTCAATGGATTTTATTCCTTAGAAGAAGCTAACATCTCTTTAAGAATATATTTGCAAAATCAAGGTGGTTTCGAACCTGTTTTGGAATTTAATGGAATCACTTACGATCGAAACCAAGTTCAAAGCTTTATGAATCATTTCAAAAGAATAAATGAAGCAAAAAATTCAATTTCTGAAGAATTAGAACATTGTAAAGCTACAATGAATGAGCTTTTAGAAAATCTACAAGCTGAAAATAAAATCCTAAAACAAAAGCTGGATGAAGCTGAACAGTTAACTGATCAGATCTAGAAGCTAGATATTATAGATAAAAAGCAAAAGAATAGTAGCAAAGACAAGGAGGTAATCTCTGAAAGGCCCCTTGATAATATAAATATTACCCTAATGAGGGATCAAGCAAAAAATATATATAAAGCGGTAGAAAATCTACCTAATGAATTAAAACAAACTATTTTTGGCTATACTAAAAATGATAGTTTGAAGCGTTTTCTAAAAATACAAAAGTTTTTAGCTCAAAACGTAGAATTACCTAACAGTATGACTACATTGTTACACGACCGATTACGATATCAGCAAATTTGGTACAAATTTATAACAGTTCAAGTAAATCTGGATATTTCCCCACTCGAATTTAATATCCCAGATCTTGGACAAATTGGTTTTGAAGAATTATTTAGCTATTGTATGATTGATAGCCTTCATGCTACCAACATACTAAAAATCGCTTTCCTCCTAGAAAAACTTCAACAATCACTAAGAATGTATGGAGGGCGAAAAGGTTTCTGTTTAGACATAGACTCCCTTCCCTGTGAATGGATCATCAGCCAACCCTACAGGATGACAAACTTTCTCCCAGCCTATCACTATATTGTGATAGTCCCATATGATCACCCTGTCTCTTTTATGCATGAAGGAAATCCTCCTTTAGAATGTGATGACATTTGCCCTGAATATCTTCAAAGGTACATGGCCGAAAAATATTTTCTCTACATAAATTCCATTAGACCTAAGCTGGTTGGTCAAACACCACACATGTCTATCTTCATAAGAAACAATTCCTTGGATTTTTCTCAGCCCAGAAACAGATGAAGTTCTTAGAGATCTCCGGGAGGAAGAAGAAAACACCTTTGGTGATCCTGCATTTCTAGAAGACGATCCTCTCTTAGATGAAGACGATAATTTAGATGATGAAGCCTATCATAATCTTAACACTTAAGTCAAAAGCATGTGTCGGCAAAGCATGTGTCGGCACAACATGACAAAGTTAATCAACAGTAAAGCGTCGGCAGCAGCAGACAAAAATAGTAAAAGCATAGCAATAATAAAGATAGAGAATGACAGAGAAGATAAGATCAGAAGAAAATCAATAATGTAAAAGATAAGAAGATAAGATCAACAACTTCTGCACACCTTTCTATAAAAATATCCTCAGTGTCGGCCATTGTTTAGGCCATGCTTGTCTCTTTCCTTGTATAAATATGAGTCTTGCTCTCAGTTGTAAAACACACGAGATTTACTCACTCAATCTCTTTGCAATCTCAGAGCTCTCAAAAATTTCTCTGTAATTTTCTTTATGTACTATTTTCCCAATCATCAATAAAGTTGTGAATATTCTATATATCTGATCAAAGTAAGCATTCTCCAATCTCAATCTTTTCTTTTTATTTGTTTTAAAACCTAGGAAGTCTTGCCAGGTTAACGAAATTATAAGAAAAATATTAAATTTCTAGAGTAACTGGGTCCTTATAATTTTGTGGAAAGCGGTTAGGAAAATTATAGATGAATGAATAATAATTTAGTACAAATACTAACTAAATTAGCATCAGAAACCCTTAATAACCATCCAGTAGGTTTAAGTGACGTAGGATTTACCCAACCGAGTAATTCTATTACACAAGGACAGAATAATACAATTATAAAATTACTACTACTAGCTTTAGAAAAAAATAGAAAGACTAGAGAGTAGAATACAACAATTAAAAAATAATAGTATAGATTCTTAAATCTTTATACAATCTTTTACCTATCTTTCCTGGTAATTTTGTTACAAACTTCTTTAATAATTCTTCGACGTATGGTCTTCCTATTTGACTCCAATATTTGTAAAATAAATCTACATAATGATCAAAATAATGTAAATCACATATCTTAATTATTCTAAGCTTCTAATTGCTCTAATTTGTTTTAGGGTATCATCTACTGCTTATCTCTTTCCGTGTATAAATCGAGTCTTGCTCTCAGTTGTAAAACACACGAGATTTACTCACTCAATCTCTTTGCAATCTCAGAGCTCTCAAAAATTTCTCTGTAATTTTCTTTATGTACTATTTTCCCAATCATCAATAAAGCTGTGAATATTCTATATATCCGATCAAAGTAAGCATTCTCCAATCTCAATCTTTTCTTTTTATCTGTTTTAAAACCTAGGAAGTCTTGCCAGGTTAACGAAAGTATAAGAAAAATATTAAATTTCTAGAGTAACTGGGTCCTTACCATTTTGTGGAAAGGTTTTGAGGCTGTTTATGTATAGTCTCGTGACAATAACATTGTCTAAAATTAATCAATCAAGTTAATCAACAAAATTTATAAAACTAATAATTAATTACAAAACATGTATCCGGTAAATATAATTCAATGCGAGTTTTGTCGATCACGAAATTGATTGTTACAATCATATAATGAAATAAAAAATTCCTTTTTTTTTCTTCCTTTTGGAAAGAGATTATGGGTCCGTTTGAGATAACTTTTACTAATGGTTTTTGACACTAGAAGAAGAGAAGTAAAAGCATGAGCTTTTTCGTTACTGTTTGGATGATATGTTTCAGAAGAGCTTTTGTATCCAGAAGAGCTTTTGAGACTGTTTGGTTAGAACATTCTAAAATCTTACCTAATTATGATATGATATTTTTACCCATCAAAATAAAAAATTCATACAAAATATCCAGATCAAGATTGAAAACTGGAAATATGGGAAAAAAATTTAAACAAAACATACATAGATTTCTAACAGGAGTCTAAATGGATCCGAAAATCTGGAAAAAAAATTAATTAGAAAAACAAATCATATCCAGATTGAGAGATTGAGAACTAGAAATATGGAAAAAATTCAAAACAACAGAAGTAGATTTCTATCAGGAGTCCAAATCGATTTGGAAATCTGGGAAAAAAATTTAATAAAAAAACAAAATATATCCTAATTGAGATTGAGAATTGGAAATCTGGGAAATAAATAAAAACAAAACAAAACCAAAAACACTTAGATTTCTAACCGGGGTCCAAATGGATCTGGAAATCTGGGAAATTTTTTTAATAAAAAAACAAAATATATCCAGATTGAGATTGAGAATTGGAAATCTGGAAAAAAAAATATAAACAAAATCATCTCATTTTCTCTCCAAAACAGAAAATAAATGTGCAAAATATCTACATCAACTCTCACACAACCCAAACCATTACTAAAATCCAAAAAGTTTGCATATTCAAAGCCAGATCCCTGAACATTCTTGACTAAGAATGGAGATATAGAGCAGAATGGTGATATGGTATTGGGATGTTGAAGCCATTAAGAGATGGGAAAAAATTGTAAATATTTGTATCAATGAGAGAAGTTGAGAGATAAAAATGGAAACTTTAGAGTCCGTCCTGTAAACGTTTTTTAGTTGATGTTTTTCAAAAAGAAAAATGAAAAAGAAAACAGTGTTTTTGGTTTCAGTTTCGAAATCCGAAAACACGTCTGGTAGCATGTACTGAAATCTGTATGTTGAAAATAAAAACGGGAAAAACGCGTCTGGTATGCTAACTTAAAACTATCAAAAATTGAAATATCAATTTTTACATTTTGTTTAATATTATAATAATTATAAACAAATTGATTAAATAATTAACCAATATAATTTTTATATTGTAATTTATAAATCAAACAAAGTAACACATCACAAATTACTTCAAAAATAAATAAATAATCAATTAGTCAAAACTAAACTCTTAAATTAAAAATAAGTATTATTTTAATAAATATAAATAACATTAAAAAATATTAAAAAAAAAATTAAAAGAAGAAAAAGAAAGGAAACCAGATCAGAGAAGAAGAAGAAAAGAAGAAAAAGAAAGGAAGAAGATCGGAGAAGAAGAAGAGGAAGATGATCAGAGAAGAAGATGGATCGGAGGAGAAGGATCGGAGAAGGAGAAGGAGAGGTTTGGTTCAGAGAAGAAGAGGATCGGATAAGAAGAAGGTTCAAAGAAGAAGAAGAAGCATAGGAGAAGAGGCTTGGAGAAGAAGATGAAGATGAAGAAAGAAGTAGATGAAGAGGTGAGTGGTGGCGAGAAGACTTCAAGTTTAAAGAGAATTTTTTTTTAAATTTTAATATTTATTTTTTTGAAAAAGAAAAACAAAAACAAAAACAAAAACGAAAACAAGTATTTATGTTTTTCAAATATTTCATTGTTAACACTAGTTTTATTTTTCATTTTGTTTTTTGTTTTTTGAAAATAAAATGAAAAACGGCTAACGAACACGAATTCAAAATTGTTTTTGAAAAATAAAAACAAAAACGAGTTAAAAAACAACTACAGGACGGAGCCTTAGTTTTTAATTTTTTTTTCTGGTTTAGTTTCGTAGAAATGACATGGTGTTCTCCTACATAAATGGTGGAGATTGACTGAGAAGAGGAAATCGAGTTTACATTGTTGATGGGGATATTATTGGAATTATTTATATGTTATTCATTATAATAAGGGTAAATGAGTCATTATGAAAGATTTATTAAAGATTAATTCATCTTCCCATTTTTTCCATAAGCTCTTTTGGCCCAAGCCAGTTGGCCTTGGCTTTTGATAGAAGAGCTTATAATCTTGATAAGCTCTTATCATGAAACGTCCAAACAGGTTTGAAAGCTGCTTTTGGACTTTAAAAAAGCTTTTAAGCTCTCCATAAGCTTAGCCAAACAGGGCGTATATGAGCTTGGTGCAAGGAAGTTTTTGGTGAACAATGTTTGTACAATAGGATGTGTACAGTGTACCACATATGTTTTTGCCGAGGATTCGAACTGAGGTCGATGACAACATAACCAAAATGTTATGTGCACATTTGATTTGACACCAAAAATATAATCTTGTTTGCTTAACCTAGTAAACAAATAAGACGTTAGAATAAAAATCTAATTTTTATTATCTGATTATAACATTCCACCACGCTTTAATATTTGGCTCAGCCCAGATACCAAATATTACTTGCACAATTGATTGACACCAAAAATATATTCTGGTTTGCTTAAGGGAAACCGAAAACTTAGTACATTTTTATCGTCATCAAATCTCTATTTATAGAGATTACAAACTAATGTTATAGTCTTAGATAGAATAAAAGTAAAAATTCTATCTAATATTATTTTAAATTAATCTTATAAATACCAGCAGAAGGAGCTAGCCATTTAACCACCGAGTTAGCAGAAACAGATGAAGGAGGGAGAAGGGATGATCTGGTCAGGCTAGCAGACTGGAACTGATTGGTGTTGGGATCCTTATTCGGCAATTCGTGTGGCCAGGTTTTTGCATCTTCTGTGCGGAGGATTACGGCTTGCTTCTCTCCTTCCGTGGCTGAAGCAACTGCAGTTTTGAATGGGCTGAGGCAGCTGGTCGATTCTGGTCTCCTTACTGCTATGCTTGAGAGTGATGCAAAATGGATGATGGACTTGATCAATTCTGATAGTGAGTCTTGTGCTGATATTGGTTGCATTATTAGTGACATTTTGGTTCTTTCTAAACAGTTTAAGGTTCCGATTTCCTTTGCTCCTAGGTCTGCTGATTCGCTGCCCATTTGAATTATGGTCGGCTGGTGATGTTGTTTGGTTGGAGGATTTCCCTCCTTGTTTGGATGGCTAATTAAGCTTTTCCTTTGTCAAAAAACATAATTCATTCTTTTAAATTAAAATTTAAAACAAAAACTTACGTTTGAGTTTAAATAAAAATCTGATCGTAACACTGTTGTGCATTCTTACCACAACTACAAACCAATACTAAGGGGTCGTTTGTTTTTTCCACTTAAAACTTAATGGGTCTGAATCATAATTATTAAGTTGTTTTGTTTATTTTTATAAGTGGTTAAACAACTTTAAAATGCCAAAAAACAACTTAAAATAAAAAGTGAAAAATCGTGACTTTTCACTTAATTGCAAATAACTGAATTATATTAAATGCAATTCAAAATCTTTTCTTTCGATACTATCCCCTATATGTAACATATTTCAAATTTCATTATAATTATATATAGTTCAAAAATCTTTATTTTAATATATTGTTTATTTTAAATAGCTTTTGTTATTGGTGTAATTTGAAAAGATGACACGTCAGCATAAACGTCGTGTTACACGAGGACAACAAGTGACGAATCAATAACTATCAATTAAATTGAACCAACATAAAGTGATCAGAAAATAACCCCACAATACTGATCAAAGTTACTTAAATGGTTGGGTAGAAAAAACCCGACTAAGGTAATTAGATTGATCGGGTTAGTAAGAAAACGATCAGGGGAAACCTGAACGATCTGGTCTAGCTACTTGATCGGGTGAAGATCCCTGGTCGGGGGTGAAAGAGATCTGGTCGGGTTTTGAAAGAAGGTCGGCTAAGAAACACGTGGACAATGTCTATATACGTTCGGATGCTTGACGTGTTGATAACGTTATTACAACTCAAACATGTAAATAAGAATCCTCCTCAAATAAGGCCTCAAGAAGCTTATTTTGATAAGGAAATAGATTTCCTCAAAGTTATCAGAATCCAGGAAAAGACCTGATATGGTTAAAACGCAACGATACGAAACAGGAAAGAAGATGAGCACAACTCATATAAGTCAGAATTATTTATGTTTCATTAAAACACTGCCACTAATTCTGTTACTTGTACTTTAAGAATTAAGGTTCTATGCATGTATAAATAGACCCTAAAAACGCCTAGCAAGGGTTGACGAATTATCAAATACTAGAGAGAGCGAGTAAGGTTGAGGGTGTAATATTCATTCTTGATAGTGGATTTCTTTCTTGCCGTCACCGGCAACCGTGGATGTTTCCCCACTTTGGGGTTTTACCACGTAAAATCTTGTTTGCTTGATCTTTTATTTATTTTTGATTCATTACTCGATTATTAATTCAACATACTTTGTGTGGCATGTGATCTATTTTACGCTATCCAAAAATCACCGTCAACAATTGGCGCTAGAAGAAAGGGGTGGTGTGTGTTCAACCTCCGAAGAACTTGTGAAGCAGTGACATGGCAGATAATAGGGATGGAAGTCAGTCCCCGTATGATGTCAGTACCCCACGTCGTGTCAACGACACTGATATAGCCAACACCAGTGGTGCAGGAGGAGACTTGCCCTCTAGGACTCTACCGTCTATCGGGCAAGATATTACAACCTCTACGGATGTTGTCACCGGTATCTCCCCGGAGGCTTTCCGGCAAGTTCAAGAATCCATGCGGAGAGTCATTGAGGATGCCGCTAGACAGGGAATTAATATAACTGCCACTGCAAACTTGACCTCACCATTCCAGTTATCCACACCTGTGGTGGCACGGGACCCCAGGATACAATCTGAGATGGTAGTCCCAACTCCCAACGCTCCGTAGAAAACTGGTAAAGATAGAGCGGATCGCCATGAAAAGAGGGAGCGATCTCAAAAGAGTGACGATCGTCAAGATTACCAGGATCACAAGAGGAATGGGAACCAAGCTAGCCAGAGAAGAAGGCAGTACAGTCCACATGACGACATTACAAGAGATCATTGACGGGAAATGAGTTATGACCGAGGCGATATGTATGACGAGTATATGAGAAGGTCTCGATCACCCTCAACTGACAGAGAGGAGCCCTCATGGAGGCGTAGAGAAACAACTCATGCGCCCAAATATAATGTTCGTGACACCCAAATTATAGGGCGAACCTCAAAAGATCCCTATGGTCTCATTATCCGTCAAAAGTTTGATGAACGGGGCTTGCCAGAAAGAGAACGAGAAGTTCTGCTAAGAAGGATAAAAGCTCTGGAACGGAGATAAGGACGAGGGAACATGCTGATCGGTAATTCCGAAAGTCCATTCACTACCTCCATAAGACAGGCCCGTTTCTCGAAAAAATTTAGAATGCCGCATGTGGAGCAGTTCAAGGCCAAGACCTACCCTTATGAGCATGTTAGAAGATATCAGAGCGCGATGGCGGAGTACGATTACGATGACATACTCTTATGCAAGATGTTCCCTCAGACATTAGGAGATCAGGGTCTAGATGGTTTGGTGGCCTTACAAGCGGATTCAGTCGGGAATTTTGAGGAATTGATACAGGCCTTTACCAGACAGTTCATGGGAAATATCCAGCATAGGAAATCCATATCTGTCCCCTCGACCCCGAAGCAAAGAAAGGACGAAAAGTTAAAAGACTATCTTGCTTGGTTTTCACAAGAAGTCTCGAAAGTGCAAGACCTTAATGACGATACGATTGTGGCTGCATTTATCAACAGTTTGCAACATAGCCAGCTATTACTCAGTCTAAGACAAAAGGGGCCAATCATCTATGCTTTGGTGGATGATGTGGGAGGATTTGCGATAGCCGAAAAAGAACAAATAGCATATGGAGAGGAGTATATACATGGTGGCCGACCAAGTGAGAGTCAGAAGCCCAAAGATAATGGTTCGAAGGGAAACCCAAAAGAAGACCAAAAGAATAATTCTGAGAAAGGCAAAGAAGGCCGCAAGGAAGATGATCAAAAGGGCAACAAGACCTATAAGAGGCAGTACACAAATTATACTCCACTGGCTCAGAAGCAGGAAGAAGTTCTGAATGTAATCGAGGACAAGAACTTATATAAGAAGCCTCCAAAGCAATCCATTTTTGCTCGAAAAGACACCTCAAAGTACTGCCGATTCCACCGAGAGAATGGTCATGAAACCTCTAAATGCTACCAGCTAAGAGATTACATTGAAAGGTTAATCAGAGAAGGGCACCTAAAAGACGTGGTTCTTAAAGGAAGTGATGATCGACAGAACGACCCTATAAAAACCGACCAAAATAGAAAGGATAGTCCAAAAGGAAGTTCAGATGCCGGAGCTATCAACACCATTTTCGGTGGGCTATGTACATGAAGAAGTAGCAGAGAGAGAATGTCAGAAGTTCGTGAAGCGATAGACGACTAGAGAAACTTGGAGGTAAATTCGATTGGTCCCGATCAGAAGAAGCTCAAGCAAGGTTGGAATCCGATCATTTTCTCTGAAGCTGATGCTTACAGATTGGAGGTTAAGCCGAATGATGCGATCGTTGTGTCAGTTCGTATCGGACATCGGGAAGTAAGAAGAGTATTGATCGATAATGAGAGCTCGGCGGATATCCCGAGCACCGGGGTGTTCAATCAGTTAGGGCTTCATAGGAAGGATTTGCAACCACTGGCAATCCCGCTTAAAGGATTTGAGGGAGCAGAAGTGAGATCTCTGGGGACGGTCAAATTGCCGATCGAGGTAGGGAATTTTCCATGTCAAAAAACAGTACTGCTTGATTTCGTGGTAGTGGACACCGAGAATTGGCCATTTAATGCCTTACTAGGTAGACCATTTTTGAACAAAACGAAGGCAGTTACGACAACTTATGCCCTGACCGTCAAATTCCCGACCGAAGCTAGAGTCGGAGTATTGAAGGGCTCCCAAGAATGGGCCAAGAAAGCCAATTTGGCGATTTATAGAGAGAAAGCTGAGCCAGATGTCATGCAGATAGATCTCGATGAGGGGAAAAAATCTTTAGAGGATAATGAAGATGAAGAAAATGCGGAAACGCCAACTCGGTTTGACTTGGACCCAAGGGAGTCGTCTTCAGAAGATGGGAAAGACCAAGAAGGGGAATCAACTATTGTAGTCATGGTGGACGGTAAAAATCCTGAACAAACGGTAAAATTGGGGGCACGGCTGACCTAATAGGTGCAATATCAGCTAGTCAACCTGCTTAAAGAATATAAGGATGTGTTCGTTTGGAAACATGAAGATATGCCTGGAATCGTCGCCAAAATAATCTCCCACGCTCTAACTCTTGACCCCAAGCACAAGCCATTAATTCATAAGAGGCGTCGATTCAACCCAGAAAGGAGCCACGTGTTTAAAGAAGAAGTCCATAAGTTACTAGCAGCAGGATCGATCATGGAAGTCCAGTATCCCGACTGGGTTGCCAATGTGGTGCTCGTGAAAAAGAAAAATGGACAGTGGAGAATGTGCGTAGACTTCACGGATTTGAATAAAGCATGCCCAAAAGATAGCTTCCCTCTGCCCCGAATAGATCAGTTGGTTGATGCGACTGCGGGGCATGAGCTGCTGAGCCTCATGGACGTATATTCAGGCTATAACCAGATCAGGATGTTTGGTCCGGATGAAGAAAAAACTGCTTTTGTAACAGTTCAAAGGCTTTATTGTTACAAAGTAATGCCTTTTGGCCTCAAAAATGCCAGGGCAACTTATCAAAGACCGGTAAACAAGATGTTCGCCCGACAGATCGACAGATACATGGAAGTCTATATAGATGACATGTTAACAAAAAGCGTCACAGCGACTGGGCATGCAACTGACATAGAGGAAACATTCGAAGTGCCGAGAAGGTGTGGGATGAAGCTCAACCTGAACAAGTGCGTTTTTGAGGTACCGTCAGAAAAGTTTCTCGGATTCCAAGTGCACCAGAGGGGAATCGAAACGAATCTCGAGAAAATAAGAGCCCTAGAAAAGATAAGGTCCCCGGCTACCTTAAAAGACATCCAAAGGTTGACGAGCTGCCTATCCTCACTAAACCGATTTATTAGCAAATCAACCGACAAGTGCTTACCATTCTTCAGAGCAATAAGGAAAGGCAAAGGGGTCTAATGGAATAAGGAATGCGAACAAGCAATCCAAAAGATCAAAGAATATTTAGGCAAGATTCCTGTATTATCAAAGCCTTAGGAGGGAGAAACACTGTACTTATACATGTCAGTCACAACTGTGGCCACATGGTCAGTATTGGTCAGGCTGGAAGAAGGAGTACAGAAGCCAGTGTATTACACTAGCAAGGCTTTGTTACCAGTAGAAACAAGGTACTCAGCAACCGAACAGATGACATTAGCGTTAGTGACAGCCACAAGAAAGCTAAGACCCTACTTCTAGGCTCACAAGATTGAGGTGTATACAGTTGTTCATTAAAGCAGATTCTATCTAAGCCAGAAGTGTCGGGAAGATTGACGAAGTGAACGGTTGAGCTGAGTGAGTTCAATATCACTTACCTGCCAAAGGCCATAATAAAAGGTCAGGCAGTGGCGGATCTGATTGCCGAGCTCACTGAGCCGAATAGTGAGGTGATCAAGATACCAAAAGAAAGGGAAATTAATGTTTTTTGTTGGAAGTTGCACGTTGATGGGTCGTCAAATACGCAAGGCAACAGGGCAGACATAATGGTATCAACCCCCGAAGGTGATCAGGTGGAACGTGCCTTGCGATTTGACTTCAAGGCTACCAACAACATGACCGAATATGAAGCACTGTTGTCTGGACTCAGGGTATTCATGGCACTGGGAGCGAACGAAGTGGAGATATTCAATGACTCTCAGGTGGTGGTTAACCATGTCCTAGATGAGTACCATGCAAAAGATTCTAATATGGTAGCTTTCTTAGGGATAGCTAAGTTACTCCCAGGAGATTCAAGGATTATATAATCACTC
Organism: Dipteronia sinensis; assembly: GCA_033220585.1. Classification (NCBI taxonomy): domain Eukaryota; kingdom Viridiplantae; phylum Streptophyta; class Magnoliopsida; order Sapindales; family Sapindaceae; genus Dipteronia; species Dipteronia sinensis. Next base: position 19,376,440 of record CM065638.1, on the reverse strand, counting down.
AAATTCCGAGAGAAAAGAATGAGAAAGCCGACGCATTATCAAGGTTGGCATCAGCAACCACTGGTATCTGTTCTAAGATGATTCCAGTGGCTCATCTCAAGAAGCCTAACATTAAGGAAGAAGAAAAGCTGACAGTAGAAATGGTAGAAGAAGAGCAGATCACTTGCATTACCCCGACCAGGCAATACCTAGAAGACGGCACGATCTCTGAAGATACAGCTGAAGCAAAACACATTAGATACAAGGCAACCTGGTATTCAATAATAGGAGGAGAGCTCTGCAGAATGGGGTTTTCTACGGTCCTACAGAGATGTGTCAGTCAAGATGAGGGAAATAAGATTCTGGCTAGTATACATAGAGGTATATGTGGAAACCATTTTGGAGGGAAACGTTTGGCTCATAAAACCCTTAGACAAGGCTTCTACTAGCCAACACTATTTCAAGATGCCAAATCGGTAGCTGAGAAGTGCGGTACTTGTCAAAGAATCGCAAATGACATCAAGCAGCCACCTGAGAATCTGAAAAATCTGACCTCACCCTGGCCGTTTGCAATATGGGAACTAGATCTGATCGGCCAAATGCCAACAGCAACTAAAGGAGGTACAAAACATGATATTGTGGCAGTTGACTATTTCGTCAAAATAGACAGAAGCGGAAGCATTGGTACATATAACTGAAGCTAACACCACTAGCTTTGTAAAGAAAAACATTATCTATTGGTTCAGGATCCCAGACATAATTATCACTGATAATGAAACTCAATTTGATAGTGACAACTTCAGGGAAATGTGCCAAACGTATGTTGGGGTTTTTGCCCTAAAGCTTGTAATATGTAAATAGAATTTGAACATAAATAAAAGAAGTAGTATATTCATTCATTTTGTGTCATACTTTATATAACATGTGCACTTAACATCCAAGATTGCCTGATGTAATTTCGAACTGAGTATATGAGTGTCATATATAGATGGATTCAGTTTGAAACGAGCAATCTAAAGAGTCCGTAGATAGCAAATAAAGCTGGGTACTTTATTTGTGGTTAATCTACAACTGCGGTCCATTTCGTAGTGTACGGTGATCCTATCCTGGATCATTCATATGTAGATATGAGAATGGAGGCACCTTGTATGATGTGATCATATAGGACTGGGCCATGATCTATATGAATCTCTCACTAAGATCCGTTTAACGATGAGATTCATATATATCAACAAATGATGGCTATATGTGGGTGATCTTAATCCTGAGTGTCTTATCGACTCCTTCAGGTTAGATCGTGGTCTTTGATATACCATGGGTGAGGTCGGAGTTGCATTCCCGATCAATATACTCCGTATGTTGGGATCGCGGTTTGGCATGTGGCTGGGAAGGTTTGTACACAATAGTGGAATCCACTCCTTCTTGTGAGAAGTAGATGGTAGTTCCCTTAAGGGTTGATTCGGGGCTTGAACAATATGAGCGCTCTCCTAATTCCGTAAGGAATGTAGGATTTATTGTTCATTAGAGAATCAATGGTACTTAATGGAAAGATATGATTAGAGGGGTATAACGGACATTATGACCCAGCTCTAATTATGAACTACTTGTGGAGGATTATACCATATGTAATAGCTATATCGATGGACACCGAGAGTTATTGGTTTGTGTAAAAACGTCTACAGTTGAGAGAGTGCAGCTTCGGGTTTTTAGTGGAATAACACCGAAGTTAATAATCATGAAATATTAATTAAAGAGTTTAATTAATAATTTTCTAAGGATTATTGGAGCTTAAAATACTGTGGGTCCATTAGGTCCCCTTGCTAGCACAATCGATTTAGGTAACAAGGGTCACGGTTAATTAATTGGATTGTCCAATTAATTGTGTTATAAAAGTGACACGTATTAATTCGGAAATGAATTGAATAATGGGATTATTTAATTAATGAATAATGGTGATTAAATAAATTAAATAATAAGATTATTTAATTATGTTGTTAATCACTAAATGGAGGGTGTTAGTTGATATTTGATTTTGAATAAAATAAGATAATATGATTATTTTATTTTATTAAATTAAATATTTGAAATTGAATTTGAAATGTTTGAATTCAAAAGTAAATATTTAATTAATTTTAAAAAAGATATGAGATATCTTTATAAAATTTTAAAAGTCAAATATAAGATTTTTTGGTTTGTTTTTAATATATATGAGATATATATTTTTTTTCAATTTTAAACCGAATGTCGGTTTTTGTTTTTAAAGATATATGAGATATATTTTAATAAAAAAAAAGTCGAACCAAATAAAACACATACACGACAAAACATGAAGAAACAAGAAGAAACAAGAAGAAAAGTAGTCGTGAACAAAAAACGCACAGCAAAAGAGAATAGCAAACTAAGAAAAATAATTGGGTGTGGCGAGCACAAAGTGCTGCACTTATAGAGTTTGTTTTTTCTGTGTGTATTCTTCTCTTCTTCCTCCATACAGGTCCTGAATATCGTGACGCGCCCACACGCTGTTACCAGTTCCGGGAGATAGCGAGGAAGATCACATGGTTCAAATCAGGAGCAGTTCGTATCAAAGTGAAGGAGCCTCCTACGTAGGTATGAAAAATGTTTCTTCACTTAGTATTGTATTTGATTATTACTGTACAAATGGGTTAGTTTAATGATTGCATAAAAAAAATTTAAAACCTTCCGCTGCGCAATCTGTAACCCTAGGTTCCAACAAAGTACCACATTAAAAATTATTATCCTACGCCGGCTCATCCTCAGACCAATGGACAAACTGAAGCTGTCAACAAGATTATCAAGCACATCTTGAAAGCCAAGCTAGATGGCAAGAAAGGAAATTGGGAGAATAAGTTGCATGAAGTACTCTGGGCATACCAAACAACTCAAAGAACATCGACCGAAGAGACACCTTATTCCCTGGCATTCGGGACTAAAGCTGTCATTCCGGTTGAGATAGCCCACCTTTCCACTAGAGTCCAGCTGTATCATACTGATACCAATATAAGGACCCTAGAACAGAACCTAGATGAGTTGAAAGAAAAAAAGGATATGGCGAGTGTGAGAAATGCAGCCTACCAACAAAGAGTTGCAAGATACTACAACTCGGATGTCCGAGAAAGAAAATTCCAAATTGGAGATTTGGTTCTCAGAAGGGTATTACCAAACACGAGGAATAAGGCAGTTGGGTCGCTAGCATACAAGTGGGAAGGACCTTATCAGGTTATCGGACTAGCTGGGCACGGAGCATATCGCCTTGTCCGACCAGAAGGAGGAGAGTTACCCAGGCCGTGCAACGCTCAGTACTTGAAGATATTCTACCCTTAAGGGGTTTTTCTTTTTCTGTTGTCTATCAGAATTTTCAGATATTCTGTTAAGTTTAGAATAGTTATAGATTTTTCCTTTCTTCCCTAATCATTTGTTGTTTTTTATAATTTTGATTGAAAATATTACTAAAAACCCTTCGAGAGAAGCATAGTTCAAGAAAAAATGTTCAAACATCGCTTTCCCTTACAAAAGCAATTCTCGTTGAACCCCAAACATGCTCTCGAGGGGCTCAGTGATAGGGCCGAATGCATATGTCGCAAAGACAGCGCACTTTCACTGAAACTAACAAGGTGCATTAAAAGCACTGTTAGAACGCCTTCGGGTGATTAGATATCTGATGGGGGATGCGTAGAAAGTTGGATGAGGTAATCAAACTCTCATACTTGAACGCCAATTACCTAGATACTTGGCTAAGATAAGTTAAGTTAATGGGATAAGAGAGCCTTCATTTCGACGAATCTTGAGTAACAGACTACTGAAGACGTCCCAGTGACTTAGTTGCCAGATAAAAGACAAAAGTCTATAAACTAGATATCATGCATAAGGTCCATCATATGAACACTACTTGAACAAGCATACTTCGCAACTACAAGCCAAACTAGGCCCGATCAGTTAATTAGATAATCGATCAGGATAAGTAAAGGCTAGTCAGTAACTAAACTGACCAAACCAAGTCCAGCCAATCAAAAAGATAATTGACTAGGCCGATAACAAGACGTTAAAAAGATAACTGAACGAATCAAAGATGATTGATGATTAGTTTAGCCAAGTTCGATCAGCCAAGTAAGATAGATGGTCGGGTTAGTAATCAATCAAATTCAATCAGTTGAAAACATAATCAATCAGATCAATCACAATCAGTTAACAAGATAGCTGATTAAATCAGAAGTGACAATCAACAAAGATGGTTGATTAAAATAAAGAAGACCACACAAGTAAATTAAAGATTTGCATCATTAAAGAATGAATTGATCATTTATACAGTGTTACAAGGAAAATTTACAAGATATGTGGTATATATATAAAATGTATGATAATGAAGGAGAGATCAGGCTTCAAGAGTGCTTGAAAGGCCACCGAGTCCGAAGTTGCCAGGGGGTTTGTCTTCTTCTCCATAGCCCTTGGTCAGATCTCCAAAATCTAGCCAACATATGTCATCTTCACGGTCTTTAACCATAAAAGGAGAGTAGTCGTTCTTAGGCAAAAGTCCAATATCAATGCCCTTGGATATTGAACCACCTTCCTCGGCCGCATAAAAGGTCACTAGGGAGGACTTGGAAGGGAGCTCTAGATGCATTTTATGGGGCTCTTTCCTAATAGACTTGCAGTAAGCCCTCAATCTCATCCTTCGGTTCTTTATTGCATTAAGAGACTCGGCTTTATGCTTTTCAATCGTTCGGTCCCATTTAAGACGAGTCTCTCCAGTAGACCTCTCCTTACCCCCAAAAAACATTCGAGCAGTAGCTAGCTCACGTTCTAGTTCCCTCAGCATAACTGCCTCGAATGCAAGAGACCTTTTGTAGCGGTCAACGCTTTGAACCTCAAGGGCTAGTCTAGCCTCTTCAAAGAGCACATTCACGCTGACCTTCTACTGCCTCAGATCTTCAGCCAGCATTTTATAACGAAGCTTGGCCTTCTCAGATCCTTGCTGGGCCTCAAGCATAGACTGTTGGGAGGCAGCCAGGGTTTTCTTAGCAGCTCGAGCTTCTGCCTCCTGACCAGCAGCAGCTTGTTCAGCCAGGGATAGCTTCTGCTCGAGTTCCGTGCACCGCAGCTCAATTTTAGCCAGATTTGTTTCAAGATGGGTGTTCTTCACAGTAAGCTCCGTCACGCTGCTTCCTTTTTCTTCAAAGGACGCTCTTAACTTTGATTCACTTGCTGAGGCATAACTGAATGTTTTTTTCCTCTTTTCCAGTTCCTTCTTTAGTTGGGAAATTTCAGTAGCTTGTTTCTTCTAAGCTATCATGGCCCTAGTCATCTCCTCTACAGCCTTAAAAAAGAGACAGGAAACAAGTTATGATTGTATAAACCTGAAGCGTAAAGAATTAACAAGAGAGTGAAAAGTACATACATAAACACAGTTATTATAAATAGCATAAACTCTTTCCGCATCACTAGCATTCCGAAATTCAGTTCAGTAGCCTTCGTCAACATAGCCCCTTCCAGCAGACATGGACTTCAGCATATCAAGGGGGTCGGGTAATGTCTCCTCCGAGCCAGGAGTGCCGAACACAGTAGGAAGTATTGTCATTCCTGGACCATGAGGCGGTTGATCAGTTGGGACTGAACGTAAAACATGAATGGTTTCAGAAGCAGCCACCGAGGGTGTGGCGATAGTTTGTTCCTGAGTTTGTTCTTGATTAATGGCTCCTGACGAGCCCGCTTCAGCACCGCTTATGATGGGAGCAATGATAGCATTGGGCAAGGGCCCAGAAGGGCGGTTCAGCCGTAATGAAATTTTGTTGACATGATTCGCCTCATAGTCAGATAGGTTGTCTTCAAGAGTGGGCGGATTGGCTGATACTTTTTTAGGGTTGGCTTACCCTTCGTCAGAATCTGAGTCAATGAAGACTATCCAAAGTTTAACGGAAAATTGCATCTGGACCTTGCCAACGTGATGAACCGGAAGGCCAGAAGGAACCTGGCCATCTAGACGGCCAGTTTGAAGAGGAACTGGTTTAACTAGAGATGGGGGTTGGGTTTGTTGGGGGGGGGGGGGGGGGGGGGGGTGACTTGTTTAATAACCCCCAGCAGTAGTTTGATCATCCGTTCCAGGTTGATCAAATGGCAAAGTGGCAGATGGAGCTGTAGAATGATCGTTTCCCTTCTTCGATCGGTGCTCCCTACGGATTAGAGCAGTCGTGTCATGATCTTTATCATCCTCTTTAATGATGACTGATGTGACTCCAGTCTGATGAGCTTCAACATCCTTTGATGACTCAGTTTTCCTCTTTCCACGAGCAACATCAGAAGCAGAAGAGCCAGCAACAGTTTTGGTCACTTTACTGACCGGTGATCTCCCAGAAGGTTTGGGTAGGTGGCGACCAGCCGTCTCATTAGTAAGCTTCCTCTTTAAGCCTCTATGAGACCTTCTTTGCTCACTGACCTGATCAGAGGACTTATTGTCTCTTTCTCGATCAGGAGCACTTGAAGATGTGCTGGGATCATGTTTATAAGTATGCTCAACCATGCCTTGCTGGGGGATGAGCAATCCCCTGAACCAGCTGGGCAGCGGCTTCTGCTCGACTAACTTTGTCGAGATTCTTAATTCTTTCAGCTTGTTCCCGCACCATGATGTCCATCTCATACACTGAGCCATTGAAAGAGCGTCAAAGAAAGTAAAACAGAGCTCAGAAAAATCAAAATTCGAGAAAAATGAATGATACTTACAACGTTTGCGTCGATTCGGGATCAGAGGAAACATGCCTAAGTCAAGAAGGTCCTTCTCAGTGAATAGCGCGCGTCGATCCCTAGCCTTTCATGTTGTTTGAGCAGCTTTGAAAACGTTCTTGGCTTGATCCTCTGTTAATGTTGCATGAGTCTTGTTCCATAACTCAGGACTATAGAGGTGCCTGGAAGCGCTGTCCCTAGCTAGTTTCTGCCGAGGATCGGCGGCCACAGTCTCACTCCATTCACTTCGAACGAAGAACCATATATTCTTCCAGTATTTGTTGGAAGTGGGGAAACCCCAGATAAAGACCTTGTGATCTTTGCTAGATGGGGGTATGAGTCGCTGGTTATATCCCTCGGGAATCCAATGGCTGATCGAGCTAGACTGAAGATAGAAAGTACCCCCATTGTCTGACAGACCCAAAATGTAGAAGTTTCGAATTTCTTATGGGGTCGGGGGGTACTTGGCACCAATCTGCTTCCACAGATACCACAAACTCATCATTACTCGGTAAGAGTTTGGAGAGAATTGAGCAGGAGCGATTCCGGCTTCAGCTAGGAACCGAGCAATGAAAGGTTGAAGGGGTAGTATGACCTCGGCTGTGAGTATTGTCCCATAAATTGCCACGGCACCTTAGGGAGGATTCCAGATCGCACGTTGGCCACTTAAGAAAAGTACAACTGACTGAGGAAGGTCAAACCTTTCACTGTACTTCATCAACTCTGGTTCATCCACCACATTTACTTTTGAGTCAAAGGCGCTGGGATGCTCGGTAGAAAACTTCAATAGGTAGGCTCTACGCCTCTTTGGAACTTCCTCTATTTTCAGAAGTTGGGAGAAGATTTTCAAATCAATTACAGAAGAATCCCTAGAGCTTGGTCTGCTTCCCCGACCGGATCTAGTTGTTTTCGACATATCTGGGTATGTATTTGAAGAGGAGACATCGGGGTTAGCAATGCTTGATTTAAAAGAAGAAAGTTGAAATTCAAGAAGAGCAATTAAGTAATCAACACTAAGGACTGTAGGTTGAACATGACGGGAAAAATATTGAAAGAGTCCCCCTAAAATTGATTCAATCCTAACAATATTTTCCTTATCACCTATTCCAATATAATGAATCAATAACTCAACGTAACGATGACGGGTAGAAGGATCCATACCTGATGGTTGAAGCGAGCGAGGTGAGAACTCTGATGATGACGATGATCTGGCAGAAACGAAGAACTCTGAAAAGACCTTTGGAGCAGAAAAGAAACTTAGAAGATGAGAAGTTGTGTAATTTGAAAGAAACGATTGCGTGAGAGGGGAAATGAAAGAGTTTGAAAGTATTTATAGGCGAAGATGACGTCATACAAGAGTGGTGGTTGATGTACGAATCCCGAAGATCACGTGCCGTTTGAATTTAAACCGCCGCCATTAGTTGCGTCATTCGCATCGAATCATCTAGGCAAATCAACCGTTTGTGGTTGAAATTAAAAGCCAGCTATCCAGCATTAGTAAGCATTTATGAGCTACACGACAAAAAGCTCCGAGTTAAACATATCTCACCGAGCGAATTATTGTCATTGAGCAAAATGCTCGGATTGAATGTTTAAGGAGGTATTGTTATTGGTGTACAGTAGAACCCCTATAAATTAATCTCCTATAAATTAATATCCTCTCTAAATTAATAAAAATATCGGTTCCGACTCGGGCCAGTGTTAAAAATTAATAAACCTCTCTATCGTAATAATTAATAATTTCTTTTTAAAACCTAGTGTAAAGTTTCGGTCCCAACTGTCGCATAAACTAATAATTTCATAAAAGTACAAAATATATGACATATTAGTCAAGAACTAGAAAAGTACTTTAGATACTAGTTTACACTAGACCATCATGTTTGATAGTTTGACTTCATCCTTCATCTTTTGAATTGTCTTCAAGAAGCTATTGTGATCACCTCTTATTGTAACGAACAAGTTTCAATTAAATTTGACATTTTAACAGCCTTACTTGTAGAGATTTTAGATACCCCACGATTATCGTCGCTATCATCATCATCCATCTCAAACACATCATCATTATTCTACCTTGTGATATTATAAACGATATCATCTTCAGTTGGAATGTAGCACACTTCTTCTTCAAATTTAGTGGAAGATAGTGCACTATGGTGTTCATGAGTTAGATGTCATTAGGTAACTCTGTAAGTGGTACATGAGCAGTGCAATTGTCAAGGAGAATCAAAACCTTTCGATTTCCCATGGGCAGTGCCATTGTGATTAGAAATCCTAAAAAAAAAAAAGGAACTTTCCCTAAAGAAGAAAATCAATTAAACGAGAAGTCCCGAAAAGAAACATTTCCTAAACAAGAAAACCTACTTTCACATATTTTCTAAGACAAAATAACACTTTACAAGGTAAAACTCTTCAAATTAATAACCTCTCTAAATTAATATTCAAAGGTGGGTCCCAAAAATATTAATTTAGAGGGGTTCTACTGTAATTTAAAAAGATGGCATGTCAGCATAAACATCGTGTTACACGGGGACAACAAGTGACGAATCAATAACTGTCAATTAAATTGAACCAACCTAAAGTGATCAGAAAATAACCCCACAATACTGATCAAAGTTACTTAGATGGTCAGATGGGAAAAACCCGACCAAGGTAATTAGATTGATCGGGTTAGTAAGAAAACGATCAAGGAAAACCTGAATGATCGGGTCTAGCTACTTGATCGGGTGAAGATCCCTAGTTAGGGGTGAAAGAGATCTAGTCGGGTTTCGAAAGAAGGTCGGCTAAGAGACACGCGGACAATGCCTAGATACGTTCGGATGCTTGGGGTGTTGATAACGTTATTACGACTCAAACACGTAAAGAAGAATCCTCCTCAAATATGGTCTCAATGAGCTTATTTTGATAAAGAAACAGATTTCCTCAAAGTTATCAGAATCCAGGAAAAGACCTAATATGATTAAAACACAACGATACGAAACAGGAAAGATAATGAGCACGACTCATATAAATCAGAATTATTTATGTTTCATTAAAACACTGCCACTAATTTTGTTACTTGTACTCTAAGAATTAGGGTTCTATGCAGAATTAGGGTTCTATGCATGTATCAATAGACCCTAAAAACACATAGCAAGGGTTGACGAATTATCAAATACTTGAGTGAACGAGTAAGGTTGAGGGTGTAATATTCATTCTTGATAGTGGATTTCTTTCTCGCTGCCACCGGCAACCGTGGATGTTTCCCCATTTTGGGGTTTTACCACATAAAATCTTGTTTGCTTGATCTTTTATTTCTTTTTTATTCATTACTCGCTTGTTAATTCAACATACTTTGTGTGACGTGTGATCTATTTTACACTATCCAAAAATTACCATCAACAGCTTTAAAAATAAAAAAGAACCCTAAACACTTCACATATTGATGTTTAATATCAATACTTTATTATGATGATAGGGTAATGTATTTATATGTTATTTTTTTAGAGTGTTTATGAGTTTTCCTGCTGCCCATTTTATTTTATTTTTTAAAAAACATTTTTTTTCTTAATAAAAATGAAGTTTATTTATAATTGAAAAAGAAGATCATGATCATATATGTTCATATATAATTATTATTTTTGGATTGTTTTTATTCCATATTATATGTATAATTGTTTAACGTGGGTATAAATGTAAAATTACTTAGTTTCAGACAATTTTACTTTTAAAAAACAAGCATGTTGACAATACATTCAGATGTGAGGAAAAAAACACAAATATATCATTCAAGTTCAGATTTCAGTCTCTATTCAGTCTTCAGAAAAATTCAAGACTGTACAGTCTTCAGACAAAAAAACAAATAACCCCTAAATTTGTTCTCGGGGATATTTTCATGGTTATGTTGGATGCCGCGATGTCACCAACTTTAAAACATCTCCCACCATACTCTAAATTTATGTCTCCAAGACAATTTTTTTGAGTTTTTAATATTGATACTCTAAATTTAAAGTATCAAATCTCATACTCTTAATTCATTTTTCAACATTTTTTATTCTATTTATATACTTTTACCTTTTCCATTAAATTCAATTAATATATAATAAATTTTAATTTATACATTTTATCAACATAAAAATTATACTATTAGAAAAGTCTTATATAGATCTTTAAAATGAGTCCAATATTAAATATTAATGAATAATTTTTTATTTACCATACTTTATCATTTGTTCTTCATATTATTATTTTGTTATAATTTTCTCTAAAAGAAATTATGGGTGATGTATTTAATTGGTTGAGAAAGTTTGATACAACAACAAATTAGTAATAAATGCTCCAAATAAATTGATGGATGGTGTATTTATTTATTAGTAAGATATTTATAAATTCATACACTAATAAAACATTATATTTTAAAAAAAGTAAAAAAAAATTACAAATGTTATTATAAATAATATTTGTTAAAATTTAATTGAATAATAAATTATTAAAGAGATTAAAAAAAAATAATAATATAAGTTATTTGAGGATATAAATAAAAATAAAGATAGAGATAGAGATAAAGATAGAAAGTTTGGTAAGCAGTCCTTTTCCTGTCAGTGCGCACTGATAGAATTATATAAGAACATTGAATGTGAGTCACTCATTTATAAAAGAGTTTTGACAAGTGCATACATGCCAAGTCAAAATATGTAAAATGAGTGGTTCACATTCAATGTCCTTATATAATTCTATCAGTGCGTACTTATGTGAAAATTATTGGTTTGGTAAGAGTGAAAAATTTTTAGAGATGAAATCTAAAAAGAATAATCTCTTTTAAAACTTTATCCGGTAAGTATCTAGGCGTTTTCCCAATTAAAATTTGGTACAACTGCAATTTCATATATTTACTTCATTAATCATTAGACAATAAATCCAATGTTTTTTTTTTAATTATAATTAAGTCATGTCCAATCCCATTTGACGTTGTTTTGTGTCATTCAAATTTCAAAAGCAATACAAATTTTCTTTCAATTTAAACGTGTTTTTCGTTTTGTTTTTCGTTTTTTTTTAACAAAAGTCAGTTGACTTTTTTTTATCCTCCTTTCACACCTCTTCAATTCTTCTTCTTCCTTCGTCTGCTGCTTCTTTTCTTTTTCGTCTGCCTCTTCTTTCTTTCTTCTTCTTCTTTTCTTCTTTTCTTCTTCGTCATCATCTTCTTGTGCTGCTCCATGACAGCATGACAGCAATATATGGAGGTCTGCTCCAACTTTTTTCAAAAATCAAATACCAAGTACAATAATTGAATCTAAGCGGTAAGAACAACCGCTCCACCAGCCTCCTTGATCTTCTTCTCAACAATCTTGGAGACCAACTTCGCCTTCACGACGACGAGCAGATGCTGCAGATCCATCGATCTGCCCTCAATTTTTTTTTTTTTAATTTTTTTTTCTTTTTTTGAAAGATTTTATATTTAATAAAAAAACTAATATTTATTTATGAGAGGAAATCTGGAAAATTTCTTCCAATCTGCTTATTCTTCTCAAACTAACTAAACAAAAAAAAAAGCTTGAAAAGAGGAAATCTGGATTTCTTCATTAAAAAAATGAAATTTGAAGAGATAAATGGGTGGAGCTGATTGTTGTTGTTGTCGTTGTTGGGGTGGAGGTTTTCTTTTTTTTTAAAAAAAAAAATAGCTGCTTGTGTTTCCAGAAATTGTCCCAAAGCTGCTGCTTCTTGTTGTTGTGGAGCTAATGTTGGTGTTGGGGATCCAATTGTGGAGGCATATTATTACAGGTAGAGTCTTTATTTTAGAGGTAGGTATTGAATGATGATTATTATCAGATCTTGTGTTGGGGAAATTTAAAGAAATTTGGGATTGGGATTGTGTAATTAACATAAAAGTTGTTTTGGTTAGATAATTGCAAATTTTTCGATTAATCTACCAGACGTGTTTTTTCCGTTTTTATTTTTAAAATTCGGTTCTCAGTATGTGTTACCAGACGCGTTTTTCGAATTTCGAAACTGAAACTAAAAACAATGTTTTCATTTTCATTTTTCTTTTCGAAAAACAATCAACGAAAAACGCTTACAGGACGGACCCTAATTTTTTTTAAATCTTTGATCTATTTCATCCTAGTGAAAAACTTCATTTCTGATTCGCCTAGTTGCTTGAAAGAATCATCAATTTGTTTGTCACCCAGGTTTGGTTCAGTTATTGCAGTGTAAATTAAGTTGTACACCTAATTGACATTGACTCTTAAACTTAAACATTAAAAATATGCTAGAGCTTATAGATTCTATCCATTTCTACCCAAGTGCTATATAGTGTCTACAAACTATCTCATGTAGTAGATGAGTTATAAATTGAAAGGTTTTCTCATTGTACCTTCAATATCATCATCACTATTTTTTAATATAAATACCTGTGTAGCTTGGCTGATTTTCAATTTTCTAACGCTTCTTATTCAGTTTAATCCTAATACACTGCATACTCATTGTCTAATGCCATAATCTATTAACATAATCTCCATGCATACCATAATTACAACCCCTAAACGAGTCTGCTCAATACTACATGAGACTAACAGGTGAACATCACATTACCAATTCAACATTAAGTGATCAAAAATCAATACTACATGAGACTAACAAATGAACATCGCATTGCCAACTCAGCATTAAGTGATCAAAACTCAATACTGCATGAGACTAACAGATGAACAACACATTACTAATTCGGTATTAAGTGCTTTTTTGATCGAATAAATTAGTCACTATGCAAGTAAACAAAACACGGCTATTTAGCTTACCAAGATACACTGGATAACATCTACACTACATTTCCAATATGGGTTTAGGTAATAAAAAATGTAATACACTTACTCAGCTACGGAGAGAGAAAGTATAGCAGCATGGCTTAGTTTGCGTTTGCACCATCATGCATTGACAGCGGACTTATAATGAACCTCATCGACTGTGTAAACTAAACTATTTTCATTGAGATACTCAAGAACTTCCCTGTCAAAGGGGGAAAAAAAAAAGGTAAACGAAGCTACATTTCTAAAGTACCAGGCCAGAGAGAAAGTTAAGAGAGTGATCAGGTAGAGGGACTGACATGAGCTTATCTATAGGAAGATTTAGTTGTATAGCAATATCATTGCAATGTATCCCATTGTTAATAGCACTGAAAAGGGGAAAGATATCAGCTTCCCAATATTAGTAATCTAATTTTAAAATGCACACATGCTTACAACACAAGATGCTACCTAGTGCATATTACACTACAGAACAAGAGATGTTTCCTATATGTAATAATATATAAAGCAAAAGTTAGAGTTATCTCAACAAGTTAGTAACACAACCAACAACTTGGAATTTAAGTGAGAAGAAAAGAAGAGAAAAGAAACAAGAAAGAAGATAGTTTTGCTGCAATAACAGTAGTTGGGGCATATAGCAACAAAAATGTTCAAATTTAGAGAATGTCGAAAGATAACTTACAGGCACTCAGGTCTCCGCAAAAAATTCAATACTATCTGATCAATGCTCATTCGTCCATCAATGCTATTCTGGCCAAAGAATTGATAAATATGAATAGTTAAGACAACCACAAAACAAACTGTTAGAGAACTTCCAACAATCATATTCAGCAAGTCAGATTCTTTACTTGATTAGAGGGGATAGCTTGGAAGTCTTTTGAAGGGGTATTGATAGTAGAATTTGTCATCTGCGGCTGGGTAATGATACCTCCCTAAAATTTATCGGAATAAATTCAAGTCCATCAGAAGAACTCAATCTACATTCTGGAATGTATAAAAACATGCACTTACTCATATCTAGGATAACATCAAGTGATAAGAACAAAGAACCACTCAGATTAATACCCGTAACTTGGTGTTGTACATATGGACATATATACACTCAATGAAATGGCTTGTAATCTCGTTAAAGTCAGTCACAGGCCTGAAAACCAAACAATGGTCAAAGTAACAACTTTGAAGTAGAACTGTAGAAGAGCATAACAATGACACACTAAAATTGTTAAACAGATGAGCAAATAAGACCAACAAATCAACCATCATATGTCATTCACTCATTCCCATATGAAACTAGCTTTAATTATATTTCAAATGAAACTAGCTATTAAGAAGATAAATGCATTAAAGAAATTCCTCAGCTCCTGGGTGAAAATTTGCAATATTAACAATTAACATAGCAAATAACAAATTCACTTGAACTTTTAAGAAATGACATCTATCTTGAAAAAATTCCAAAAGAAATTGACATCCAGGTTGATGTGCTGTTTGGATCTTTTTTTTTAAAAAAAAAAAACAGCTGTAAAGTTGTTTGTTTACGTTTTTGAAAAGTAGCTTTCAAAAATGAAAAACAATGTTTTAAATTTATAACTAAAAAGTTGAAAACAACAATTTATGGTTTTCCATCATTTTCAAAACAAACCAGAGCTTTTCCCTCCAAATAACTATTTTACACATTTACATCGTTTTTAGTTTATGGAAACTACTTATCAAACACTACTAAGCACGTTTACATTTTAAAAATATGATTTTCATTTTATTTTTCAAAAACACCATTTTAAAATTATACCAAATGCACCCTAAGGGCATGAAAATTAGTTTTCCCAAATTCACATATGCAGGATCTATCATAATCAGCCACATGAGAAATAGCTCCCATAAATAGATTATAGATGAAAATATATATTCTGAGAATGGCATGCAACATGGTTCAACAAGCAAGTTGACTAGATCTTGTGAATTGATTAAGCATTAAAAACTAAGCCAAACAGGTTAAGTATATATACTTTTAACACAGAACAAAAACCAGAGTGAGATTGCCACCTTGAATCCAATTAGCATGATTGTAAGGGTTGGTCACTGAGCTGAATCTGTATATTTGGGGAACATTCCCAGAACCTAACTGATCTCAGTCACTTGTAGGCTCCTCTCCCAAGTTTTATCATTATCAAAGCAAAATAAAATACCCAGTATTTATCCTTCCATTATCTCTACCAAAGCAAATCTTTCCAAATCACCTCCTCAAAGAAGAAAGGTAGAAATTTACATTGATCATCAAAACTTGAAAAGCAAGGCTTGCAAGAGAAGCAACCACGAACTTCGAGACCCCAAAAACTAGTGTCATCGAGACGAGAATGATACATGACCAGGTATATCAAGGAACAAAGTCATAGAATGTAAAGTTGTTTCATTTGGGTTACGACAGAGAAGAAGGCAGAGAAAACAAAGAAAGAACTCTATCCTAAAAGAATAAGTCATTTGTATTGGCCACCCCAAACCAACCCAACCCAACCCCATTACTGAGGAAATAAATCAATAAATAAATTAAAAGAGAAAAAATTCAGTCAGAAAATGGTTGATCAAATATTGAAGAACCAATGTAATAGTTGAATGCATACCTCATGGAGTAGGCATTTAAGCTTCTTTTATCCTGAAGGGATTTCAAGTGTCCGTAAACACGAACATACATTCCACGCCTAAGAAAAATATTAAAACAAAATAAATTAGAACTAACGCACCTGTGGTGCACAATTACTAATTACTCTTGTCCCTTTGAAAGTTCAAGGCCCCAAGCTCCATTTGGTTGCATAGAATTCAGAGGATATTGGAAAAGAGTTAAGATCTTTACTACAAACTTTTTAATTTTCAGGTCCGAAAAGTATATATTTCCCGAAAGAAAAAGAAATTTTCCTTATAAATTCCAACTGACCTAAATAACAGTTTAGCAGCAAGCCTACCAGAATGCATAATTGCAAGAGGGGATAAAATAATAATAATTATAAATTAAAAAAAAAAAAAAAAAGGAAAGGAAAGTTTTATTAGTTTATAGACAAATAAATTGAATAGCAGACCAATACTTTCAAATAAAACTTTAACAAAATGCCCCAAATAAAAACATTGCTAAAAGTTAAAGGGCAAGACATAGAGCAACTAAAGAAAGTAAGAGAGACATACACAATCTGATTGACTTCATTGAACTCCATGCGTTCATGAGCCCTAAAGAAACGCAGAAAAACAACATCGGCACAGAATAAAGATATTAAACAAATAAGGTTACCCATTAAACTGCAATTGGAGAAAAAGAAAAAGAGTGAGAAAAAACTCACCATCTAGTGCATTCAACCTGTCCTGTGCCATCATCAACCAGGAGGACAAACTGAGGTTCCTTATCTTGTATATCACATACCAACCCCACAATCGTAACCTATACAAATTAAACTAAAAAATGTCACCAAAAGAACAAAATAAAGAATTAAAATGACTGCCAATTTAAGTTGCCATCAAACCTACAGTATTGCTATCAACACCATCACCGTAAGCACTGGATTCATCATTACTTGAGATGTCGTTTATCTGCTTCACGGTCATTGGGAGCAAGGTCCGGACATTGCGATCCTGCAAAATAAAGTCATTTATAAAACAAACAACAAAACCCTACAAACCATGTATAGCTTATAGCTCATGACAAAACAGTCTAAAGTTAAAAGAATTAAAAACAACATTTTGAATTTTTGAATTTTCATTTCAATTAAAATATTTTTGTCTAGTTTCCAATAATTCACGGCATAAAAATCGACAAACTGTAGAAATCCCTTTCGTTTCATCGTTTTTCTCAGCAGCCAAACACACTACTTTCAGTTTAGTTGCCATGAAAAATTCACGAAATTCAATTTTCGATTTTCACTTTCTAAATACAAGCTCGATATACACAGTATCCCTTATCTAGATAAATTATCAAAAAATATATATAAAAAAATCGGAGAGAGAGAGAATTACTTTAGAGATAGGAAAGGAAGAACTTGGGGCTGAGGTGGCCTGAGAGGGTATAAATCCGCCGCCGGCGAACAACGAAGCTCCATTAAATTCGCCTGAATACATTCTTTCCTTATGTCAGATGATGATTGATGCCTTGATGGACTTCAATTTTTTTTTTTTTATCGGTCTTATATGGTTTTTTTATTTATTATATATTATTTAATATATATTTTTAGTACTGTTTAATGTGTAAGAGTTCCCGCCAACAATTTGTTTTTCTTTTTTCTTTGATTTCCTGATTTTTCTTTTACTTTTTATATTTTGGGCAAATTGCATAAACATTCCTCTTATTAGGCCTAATTTCATTATTGATACCTGTTTCTCATAACTGCACGGACATCCCCGGCCATTAATGGCAATGGCTAATGTTTTACCACTGACATGCTTCCCTTAAACTCTCATCAATTTTTTCCATTGGACCATCAGTATCAAACAAAGAGAAAGGTGTGCACTGTCGTGAAATTTCATCTAAAATCATTCAAAGGTGCGGTCTCATTGGCCATTAATTTTGCTTGGAAGTATGAGTGGCATCGGATATGACTTGAAAGCGACTCTTCTTATGTGGTTCGGCTTCTTTCTTCTCGTTCTGAGATGGTTCCTTGGAGGGTTTGTCAAGCCTGGCAGCACTGCATTTTCTAGATCTCGCAGATGGATTTTTAGGTTTCTCATATTTTTAGGAAGGGGAATCAGGTTGCAGATGTGCTTTCTAAGCATGCTTTGGATCTTCAGACTGATTCTTCTATTCTTCTTTAGTTGGCAATGACTGCATGGGTCGGGAGTCTTTTCGTTTTTCTTGATGCTTTCTTTTTCTTTTTGGTGTGGCTTGCTTGCCTCTTTTTGTTTCGGGTTGTTTTCCCCTTCGTTCTTTGTGCTTTGTTGTTTTTTTTTGTCACTGTTTACTTTTCTTTTATCTTTTATATATATATATATACTGTCTAAGGGTTTTTCAGTATATGATTGATTGTGATGCTTTTTCCCTCAGTCCAATTTTAATTATAAAAATAATAATAATAATCAATTTAGGAAAAAAAGAAGAAGAAGTATATAACTTACGAGAATGAGAGGGGGAAGATGAAAAAACACTAAAGAAGAGTGAAAACTACGAGCAAAACGCACAAGATCTACTTATACGGACCATACCTAGATAGCTTCCAGTAGAAAGCTGGAAAGTCGAAGACAGAAGAATGTGACAAAAATAAAGTTGTTTTCACTCTTCAAAGTTGGTCTAGTGAGCAAAATCAACATTTATCACTATGAAAATGAGTAGGGGTGGGCACAATTTTATGATTCGAGATAAACCGAATCGAACTGAACCAAACCTTAAATTCGTGTTTGAGTCGAGTCACCCTGCTTCGACGAATCAATCTGATTTAAAAAAAATCGAGTTTATTCGAGTCAGATGATTTTTCCTTACAAAAAACCAAATCAAACCGAATAAATTAAGTAGATATTATATATATATATATATATTAAAATTAAATATATTTTTTATTTTAACTATTCATACATATTTACACACAGATAGATATATATATATATATATAGTAATTAGTAATCGAAAAAAAAGTCATAGACCTTCACCACTCTCACTCACTGCCTCACATCATCGTACTCGCACAACACACAACCGCTCATAGCTCACTCCTCCCATCTCTATCACAATTTCGCACAGCAAGCCCTCATAAGCCATAAGCCCACAAACGCTTAAGGCACCATCTCTCTCATAGTCTCGTACAACACACCCTTCCAAGCCACAACCACTCACGACTCACCTTTACAGCCATACCCTCTCTCTCACACACACAGTCGCATCTAATAGATTCGATGATGACTCATTTAATTTCTCTATCCAAAAGGCCTATACAGTTAAAAACATCGGTAAAATGTTCATTAGTCCCAAAAGGTCCAAAACCATATTAAATCGAACTGAATTGAATTAGAAAAAAACATGTTTGAGTCAACCTGTTTTTATGAGTCAATCTAATTCAAAAAAATGAAAACCAAATATATAAGGGTCATAGACGGTTTTGACCGGAAATCAAACTGACTCGTGGCCACCCCTAAAAATGAGTACAACTATTTATGACACAATTAGGATTAATATTGGATAAGATTAATTAATATCAATTATAATGATATGATGAATTATTGGTTAGGGCACATGTTAATTAAGAGAATATGTACTAAAAATTATGCTAGAAGCTAGGTTGAATTGTTATCCACAAAATGAAATGTGGCATTTGAAGTCAATCAAACATTGAAAATATATTTGCCCTAGGGGCGTAGCTTAGTTGGTAGATGGACGAGCTTGTAGTTTGAGTAAACGACTTCTAAGTCAGTGGCTCGAATCCTACCGATGGTAAAAAGATTTAAAAAAATATACCTGATCTATTAAACTTAGAAAGTAAAAAGAAACAAAAAAGCAATGTTATAGTAAACGCTAAGCGTTAGTCGGGCGCAGACCGGACGCCTAGCGCCTAGACTGATTAATCGAAAAAATTATTACAACTTGGTGGGAGTGTGGCGGGACACAACTTGTTTAAAATAATAATAATAAAAGTTTGATGGGGCACAACCATTATTGTTGGACCCATCATCTGACTTTCACTTCACAAATTAGAGCACCATCCATCATCATTCATTTCTTTACCACCAATAATTACACATTTCTATAAGTTCCTCACTTTTGGATTGGCTTATTTCGTTGACAAACCACACTTGGAGCTTAAATGTGTAAGGGTAGTTTAGGCCGTCTTTGTTCGTGATCAAGCTCAAGTGTGCTTCAAAGGTATATCTCTTGCTTAACTCTCTTTGAAGAGACTAGTAGCACACACACACTATCATGCATGTCTTACATATCTTGCATTTTTGTTTCAATCTTTTCTTTGTATGTGTTCTTCATCACACTTCTCACACTTGCACCTTGGTGTTAACTCTTAGTATGGTTGTGGTCTTAGTTATCCGTTTTCCGTTGTGTGTTCAGAAAATTATGTGCCTACACGTTGGTGTGCTTTTTCTTGGCGCGAAGAGTGACCTTCCCCGTAAGAGGTCTCTCTGCTACACGGGTAGTGCACGGGTTACCTACCCGTGCAATGAGAATGGGTGTCCTCGGGTCTCCATTCTGCATGGGTTTGTGCACGGGTTGTGCAAGGGTTACTTACTCATGCAGTTACCCGTGCACTGATGATGAGTGCCTCGGGTATATGCAACTGCACGGGTAGTGCATGGGTCTCCTACCTGTGCACTGATGTTGAGTGCCTCGGGTTGGTGCAACTGCACAGGTAGTGCACGAGTCTCTTACCCGTACAGTTACCCGTCCACTTAGTCTGTTTTGTGCCTGTTTTTGCCAAAATGACATAGTTTCATTTAGGGCTTCTATATATATAATCCTTTCTCTTCCAACTCGTTTTTAGTGCTTTAAAACCCCTTTTTAGTGAGAGAAAGTGTTCCTTTGAGAGAGAAGCTCCAAGAACCAATTTTTACTCAACCAAACTCATACCCATGTGCATCTAGCTCCATTCTTGCATCTATTCTTCATGGGTCTACATGCTTCTCTTGACTAGGTAATTAACTATGAACTAAAACTTCTTGTTTCATCTTTATGTTCTTAGTTTACCTAGGGTTAGCAATTATTAGTTGATTATTTGCATGTTTAATTTGTTTAGCATGATTTGAGTATGTTTGTGATTTTTTTTTGTTGGTAGAGATTGCATGTTTATTGATAGCTATCTTTTTGGACCATTTTGCCCTTTAGCTAAATCTTCATGCATTTGCATTTAGATATTGATATCTAGGATTTGCGCTTATTGACACCTTTAAATCCTTAGATAAGCATTTAGTGTAGCCTAGCATTAATTGCATGATATGATATTTTTACATATTCACATAGGTTGCTTAATCTCTTCCTGGATTGTTAATCTTTGTGACTAAGTGGATTAGTGCACAAGCTTTTGGTCTAGAATCACTATTAAAGGCCTGTTGGGTAGAGAGAAAGGGTTAGTGATCAAGAATGATGTGACTGGAGGTTAACCTAGGTTGTAAACTTTCTTTCAAATAGTGGATTTGAGGACCGTGTGTGGCTAATAAGATAACCCGTGAGTTTTTGCCCAGTTGGAGGGTTTCTCACGTAAATCAATCCTTGTGTTTTTTAGTGTTTTCCGCATGTGTATTTTGGATTGATTAATTGCTAATATGGGGTAACATTATTAAAATTGATTAAGTTGAAAAGTTGGTAATAAATCAACTAAAACCTATTCACCCCCCTTCTAGGTTAGTAGACACACGCTTTAATAGTATTTTCAATTCGTATCAGATCGGGTTCCTAAACATACCTGGGAGATCCTTGCTCTTTTTGTGTCTTACATCTTACGTTTTGGTTGTTGTTTGTTGCATACATTAGCATTCATCTCATTCATACCCAAACATTATGAGTGGGAACGGAAGTGGAAATAGGGAGCTTCTAGCACAAGACCCCATTTGCTCAATGGAGTAAACTATGTCTCTTGGAAAGGCAAGATAGAGTCTTACATTTGCCAAATAAATGACCGAGCATGGATGGCAATTGAAGATGGCTACACTCCTCCGGAAAAGACTCTTGCAGATGAAAGTGTAGTTCCCAAGCCAAAGTCGGAATGGTCAACTCAATAGTTTGAAGCATCCAAGTGGAACAACAAGGCTATGCATGCCATTCTTTGTGCAATGGATGACAATCAGTACAAATTGATCCAAACAACAAGAATTGCAAAAGAGGCATGGGAGATTCTAGAGACGGCCCATGAGGGAACCGAGGTGGTCAAGGACTCCAAGCTTCAAGTCCTCCAAACACAATTGGAGCAAATTAGAATGGAGGAGGATGAGTGCTTCAACGACTTTCAAGTGAAGTTGATGGACATATTCAATCAAAGCCATCAACTTGGTGACCCCTATTCGGATAGGAGAATCAAGCAAATAATTATAAGGTCGCTTCCAGGCAAGATTTGAGTCAAAAGTGACAGCACTTGAGGAGAATAGTGATTACAAGAACATGAAGCCAAGTGAAGTTATATGAAGACTTCTAGCATATGAGTCTAGGTGGACTCCTACACCTACACCTTCAAGCTATCTACCGAAGTTACTCACTTAAATAAAGAAGTGAAGATAGCCAAAAGGAATGAGGAATTGATGGAAAAGGAGCTTGAAGAAGCAGGAGAGATCATTGCTAAGATGACTTCAAGCACGAAGAAACTTGACCACATGTTGGGAGTTGGCAAGAGGCCAAGTGATAAGAAAGGTCTTGGCTATGAAGATGACAAGGAGACCTCATCCTCAAGCAAGACTGTGTTTGTCAAGAGCTTGAATATCAAAGAGCCTTCACCTCCACAACATCCTAGAAAGAAGATTGAACATGAGAGTGCTATAAGGATTCCCAAGTCAAGGTGGCATAAGGGAAACAAGCTCAAGCTCAACCAACAAAGGTTCATCAAGCAAGTTTTCCTCAACCCAAATACCACCAAGTCAAGAAGCAATTCATGCAAGGTCAACCAAGGAGGCAAGCTACTCCAACTCAACAACAAAGAATGAGAGAACCAATCCAACATCAAAGACAAGCTCAAACGTATGGGAAAGCCCCTTTGTATTCACAAGGGCATGGTATGTCTTCTTATTTCATTCCCACTTGTTATTTTTGTGGTATTGATTGTCACATTAGACCTAATTGCTTCAAATACATTGAAATGTGTAGAATCAAGAGCATGATTGAAAGAAATAAAGCTAGAGCCAAAATGCATATTTCTAGGAAATCTAGAGCCAATTTGTTTGATCCTAGGGAATCTAGAGCCAATATGACTATGACCACTAGGAAAGAGAACATTTCACCTAGGTGGATTAGAAGAGATGATTATTTTTACTATGTGGCTCAAATTGCCTTGAAGGCAAATGCCTCCTACACTTGGTATTTGGATAGTGAGTGTTCTAGGCATATGACGGGAAACAAGAGTTTCTTTAAATCTCTTGTTATGGAGGATGGAGGATTTGTCACCTTTGGTGATGGATCTAGAAAGAAAGTCATAGGGAAAGGAACCATTTCCATTCCCGATTTACCCTCATTGTCAAATGCTTTACTTGTTGATGGCTTGCAAGCCAATCTTATAAGCATTTCTCACTTAATGATGATGGACTCTCCGTCTTGTTTAACAAAAATGATTGCTCTATTTTAATGCCAAATGGACAAATCTTGCTAAAAGGAAAGAGATCTAGTGACAATTGCTATTGTCTTGAAGCTAGTTCTATCTCTTGCAATATGTCCAAGTGTGAGGAAGTTGAGTTGTGGCATCTAAGACTTGGCCACATGAACTATCGAGATTTGAGGATCTTAGATAGGTTCAAGGTTGTGCGTGGCCTCCCTAAGCTTGGGAAGAAAGTCGATGGCGTTTATGGACCTTGTCAACAAGGGTCAACAAGGGAAACAGACCAAAAGTATGCACAAGAAAGGCAAGTATCTCGCCATTAATGAGCCATTAGAGCTTCTACATATGGACCTTATGGGTCACATGCAAACCGAGAGTCTCGGTGGCAAGAGATACATTTTTGTTTGTGTAGATGATTTCTCTAGGTTCACATGGACTTATTTTCTTAGAGAAAAATCTAAAACTTTTGAAAAATTTAAAATGCTTTGCTCTAAAATTCAAAATGAAAAAAACTCATCCATTCAAAGCATTAAAAGGATTAGGAGTGACCATGGGAGGGAATTTGAGAATGCTTGTTTTGAAAGCTATTGCAATAGCTTAGGCAATTCCCATGAGTTTTCGACTCCTAGAACACCTCAACAAAATGGGGTGGTTAAGAGGAAGAATATGGTCCTTCAAGAGATGGCCCGTGTGATGTTGCTTAGCAACAATGTCCCTAGAAACCTTTGGGCCGAAGCCGTCAATACGACTTGCTACATAGGAAATAAAGTATTCCTAATGCCCGGTACTAGGCAAACCTCCTATGAATTATGGAAGGGTAAGAAGCCAAATGTTAGCTACTTCCACTCATTTGAGAGCAAATGCTATATTCTAAATGACCGAGATCAACTTGGCAAGTTTGATGCTAAAAGTGATGAGGGAATTTTCATTGGCTATGCCTTTAATAGTAAGGCCTATAGAGTTTTCAATTTAAAAACTCGAAGTGTCATGGAATCATCTAATGTTGTCATAAATGATTGTAGGCCTAAGATTAGAGATCATGATGAGGAGGTTATTGTGATTGATGATTCTCCTTTGGAGAAGAATAGTGAGACTTCAATTGATGTGAAATCAAGTCTTGATGGAGAGGTCCTTTAACCTCTTGATAGAGATTCATCTTTGGACTCTAAAGAACCCGCTCCATAGGTTAGACATCTCCACAACAAGAATGATATTCTTGGAGATGTAAATGAGGGTGTTAAGACTAGGCGTCAAATAGCTAATCAAATTAGCTATACTTGGTACACCTCTCAAATTAAACCCAAAAAGGTTGATGAAGCCTTGAATGATGAGTTTTGGGTTCTTGCCATGCAAGAAGAGCTAAACCAATTTGAAAGAAATGAGGTTTAGACTCTAGTTCCTAGACCTAAGGACACAAATGTCATATGCACCAAATGGGTGTATAGGAACAAGTCGGATGATGATGGAAATATTGTGCGCAATAAGGCTAGACTTGTAGCACAAGGATACTCTCAAATTGAGGGTATTGACTTTGAGGAGACTTTTTTCCGGTTGCCCGTCTTGAGTCCATAAGGCTTCTCTTATCCATATCATGTCTGTACAAGTTCAAATTGCATCAAATGGATGTTAAGAGTGCCTTCCTCAAGAGTTTCTTGCATGAGGAAGTGTTTGTTGAGCAACCCAAGGGGTTTGTGGATCCACACCACCCCAACCATGTTTATCGCCTCAAGAAGGCTTTATATGGGTTGAAATAAGCACCGAGGGCTTGGTATGAGTGCCTCACTCTCTATCTTATTGACAATGGCTACTCAAGAGGTAGTGTTGACAAGACTTTATTCATCAAGAGCAACAAAGATGAGCTTTTTATAGCTCAAATATATGTTGATGATATTGTGTTTGGCTCCACCAACAAGTCCAAGGTCCAACAATTTGTTGATGTCATGTCTCATGAATTTGAGATGAGTTTGGTTGGTGAGTAAGCAATTGCATGATGAGATCTTCATATCCCAAGCTAAGTATGCAAAGAACCTAGTGAAGAAGTTTGGCCTTGAGAATGCCAAACATTGTGACACACCCATGAGCACCATCTTGAAACTAAGTAAGGATGCTAGTGGCAAGAGTGTGGACCAAAGTCTTTATCGTGGCATGATAGGTAGCTTACTTTACTTGACCGCAAGTAGGCCCGATATAGCCTTTAGTGTGGGTGTGTGTGCTAGGTACCAAGCGGATCCTAAGGAGTCTCATCTCTCCTATGTGAAGAGAATCATTCGATATGTGAATGGGACATCCAACTATGGGATATGGTACTCTTTTGACACTAATGCTAGCTTAGTTGGCTTTAGTGATGTAGATTGGGCAGTAAATTGTGATGATAGGAAGAGTACATCGGGCGGTTGCTTCTTCCTAGGCAACAACTTGATCTCATGGTTTTGCAAGAAGCAAAATTCCATCTCTCTATTCACAGCTGAAGCGGAATACATAGCCGTCGGGAGTGCTTGCACACAACTCCTTTGGATGAAGCAAATGCTTGTGGACTATGGCTTTGATCAAGGTACTCTAACCCTCCATTGTGATAATATGAGTGCAATTAACATTTCAAATAATCCGGTTCAGCACTCTAGGACAAAGCATATAGACATTAGGCATCATTTCATTAGAGAACTAGTTGAAAACAAATGCATTGCACTTGAGCATGTGGGCACTAATGATCACTAGCGGATTTATTTACAAAGCCCTTAAACTCAACTAGGTTCAAGTCACTTAGTAGGTCTATTGGGATTTGTCATATGCCTTGATGAGTTTTGGTGATTGACCCCATATAGGGAGCTCAAGCAAAGAGAGCAACCTTGCATAGTTGAAATAAGCAAAAAATTTGATCAACTTTATGCTTCTTCATTAATTGCTTGAGTATTTTGGTTGTGCTTATATATTATTATATAGCTTTTTATTCAATAAGTGTGTCCTTGCTTTGTTTATAATCCATGTCATATCTATGTTCAAACATGCATTTTTGGACTAGGAGAATTGATTGGGAAGTACATTTGAATGACCTATAATTTATCTCCATAACATGTGAACTTGATTTTGACATGCTTAAATATTATGCATGAATTATATGTGTGTAGATGTGCGTGGAAGCAATTGACAAGGCTAAACTCAATAAGGACCTTGTGTCCATTCAATAAATAAGGATCTCTGATCCAATTTAGCATTGTCTCTCTTTTTAATGGTTGAGCAGGACACCAATCAATAAGGATTTTATATCCATTCAATTAATAAGAATTTTATATCCAAGTCTTGATTGACCATTAAGAATTGACATCATTGCTTGAGTGTGTTACAATGTTTTAAAGCTATATCTTGTTTATTTATGACAAAAGGGTACAAATTGGTTTGAATTCCTTTGGAAACCTTTTGATGTTCACTTTGACATATACCATTTGCTTGATCTTTGCTGTTGCATGTCTTACATCCAAAGCAACTAAGTCACACATTTTTCTTCAAAATAAATCCTTCTTGATTCTCTTTAAATTAATTAAGTTGCATAAAGTTGTTGTATATGATTATGCACTTATCTTGCAAATAGCTCTCTTTGCTAAAGTAACCCATTTGGGGAATACTCCTTTGCCTATCTCATGACAAAAAGGGGGAGTAGTGTTAGTGGTTATGAGTGTTGCATCTTAAGGGAGAATTATGCTTTGAGGGGGAGTAACATATTTAGGGGGAGCATTTGCATTGCACTTTATTGCATGGTTTATTATATCCGTTAATGCAAACGCTTGTATTTCTTTATTTCACTCGATCACCTCACATACACTTGTCTTGGAAAGTGTAGTTTCTTTGTTTTGCATGGATGGCTATTCTACAAGAGATCAAAGACTTGAAGATCTAGATTTTAGGTATCTATTTGTAATGTAGAATAACTTTTGTTGACCTCTTGTTTTTAATTTTGTTTTGTTAGGATGATTTGTGAGTGGTGGTTTTGTCACGAAATAGCCAAAGGGGGAGATTGTAAGTTCCTCACTTTTTGATTGGCTTATTTCGTTGATAAACCACACTTGGGGCTTAAATGTGTAAGGGTAGTTTAGGCCGTCTTTGTTCGTGATCAAGCTCAAGTGTGCTTCAAAGGTATATCTCTTACTTAACTCTCTTTGAAGAGACTAGTAGCACACACACACATTATCATGCATGTCTTACATATCTTGCATTTGTGTTTCAATCTTTTCTTTGTATGTGTTCTTCATCACACTTCTCACACTTGCACCTTGGTGTTAGCTCTAAGTGTGGTTGTGGTCTTTGTTATTCGTTTTCAGTTGTGTGTTCGGAAAGTTCTGTGCCTACACGTTGGTGTGCTTTTTCTTGGCGCGAAGAGTGACCTTCCCCGTAAGAGGTCTCTCTGCTACACGGGTAGTGCACGGGTTACCTACCCGTGCAATGAGAATGGGTGTCCTCGGGTCTCCATTGTGCACGGGTTACCTACTCGTGCAGTTACCCGTGCACTGATGATGAGTGCCTTAGGTATGTGCAACTGCACGGGTAGTGCACGGGTCTCCTCCCCGTGCACTGATGTTGAGTGCCTCGGGTTGGTGTAACTGCACGGGTAGTGCACGAGTCTCTTACCCGTGCAGTTACCCGTGCACTTAGTCTGTTTTGTGCCTGTTTTTGCCAAAATGACATAGTTTCATTTAGGGCTTCTATTTATATATGTTCCTTTCTCTTCCAACTCGTTTTTAGTGCTTTAAAACCCCTTTTTAGTGAGAGAAAGTGTTCCTTTGAGAGAGAAGCTCCAAGAACCAATTTTTACTCAACCAAACTTATACCCATGTGCATCTAGCTCCATTCTTGCATCTATTCTTCATGGGTCTACATGCTTCTCTTGACTAGGTAATTAACTATGAACTAAAACTTCTTGTTTCATCTTTATGTTCTTAGTTTACCTAGGGTTAGCAATTATTAGTTGATTATTTGCATGTTTAATTTGTTTAGCATGATTTGAGTATGTTTGTGATTTTTTTTGTTGGTAGAGATTGCATGTTTATTGATAGCTATCTTTTTGGACCATTTTGCCCTTTAGCTAAATCTTCATGCATTTGCATTTAGATATTGATATCTAGGATTTGCACTTATTGACACCTTTAAATCCTTAGATAAGCATTTAGTGTAGCCTAGCATTAATTGCATGATATGATATTCTTATATATTCACATAGGTTGCTTAATCTCTTCCTGGATTGTTAATCTTTGTGACTAAGTGGATTAGTGCACAAGCTTTTGGTCTAGAATCACTATTAAAGGCCGGTTGGGTAGAGAGAAAGGGTTAGTGATCAAGAATGATGTGACTGGAGGTCAACCTAGGTTGTAAACTTTCTTTCAAATAGTGGATTTGAGGACCGTTTGTGGCTAGAA
Organism: Dipteronia sinensis; assembly: GCA_033220585.1. NCBI lineage: Eukaryota > Viridiplantae > Streptophyta > Magnoliopsida > Sapindales > Sapindaceae > Dipteronia > Dipteronia sinensis. The sequence continues at coordinate 19,347,352 of CM065638.1, read as the reverse complement.
GGATAACCCGTGAGTTTTTGCCCAGTTGGAGGGTTTCTCACGTAAATCAATCCTTGTGTTTTTTAGTGTTTTCCGCATGTGTATTTTGGATTGATTAATTGCTAATATGGGGTAGTATTATTAAAATTGATTAAGTTGAAAATTTGGTAATAAATCAACTAAAACCTATTCACCCCCCTTCTAGGTTAGTAGACACACGCTTTAATAGTATTTTCAATTTCAATGCACAAGCCTCAAACACTCTCTCATCTTTATCAAACAATTACACATTCCAGCGCCATCTCTTTTCATCGTCATCTTCATCTTTTAATTGTTTCTCTCTCCTCATCTTCTTCAACTCACAAAAACTCTTTCTCTCTCTCCATCTCTCTTCATCTTCTTCGTTCATTTTTCTCTGCGTTTTGAAGATGAGTTCCAATAAGACCAGATCTACTTCCTTCTTCTCATCTCCAAGCTCCAGGACCGGCTTTCGACATCGGACATCGGCTCCAAACTTTGAATGTTTAGGTTTGTTTGCCTGTTTGGTCGAAGAAGAAGCAAAGAAACTGAAGAGTGAAGTCTGATTTCTGAAGAAAATGATGTCGTTTTTATTTATTATTTTAAAAAAGGCACTCCACCTAGCCGATTTGGCCGATTAGTCGGCCACCAAGTAATTAGCCTGATTTTGGCCATTTCGCTTCGGTTTTCAGCCGGCTAGCTGAATTGAACCGATTAATCGGCTTCCTAGGCTGATTTCTCGAACACTGCAAAAAAGTGGCTTCAATAGAACACTGAACACCTTCCATAGAGAATGATCAGCAATGGAAGAATATATAGCAGCAACAAAGAAATGAACCTAGAAAATTTTTCATTTTTCAGTTTTCACAATTTGATTCATCAAATCCAAAATAAAAGAAATTTTAAACATAAATTAAAATTAAAAAAAAAAACCATAAACTTTGAATTTGTTACCTACAAATTAAACAAAAATACAGTTTTTTGTTTCCACATCAAAAAGTGAAAGCCTTTATCCTAAAATTTCATACTTTGATTCCTCATTAGAACTAATCACTCTTTCATCTATATCTATATATAAGAAAATAACTGTGCTCCAGATTTCTCCCGAAAATGCCAATTCCTAGCTCTCAGCTGCAAGCACCTGATTTTTCTGCAAGCAAATAAGATACAACAATTTCAACCAGTCTTCAAAAAAATTAAAACAAACAAAGCTTAACAAAAGAAATCGGAGAGGGGTCGAAGAGAAATCGAGTTCGTCGGACTGAGAGGCGTCGACGGAAGAGAAATCGAGGAGGGATCGAAGAGAAATCGAAAGAAAAAGTTTAACCAGTTTACTGTGTGAAGTGAGAGAGAAGAGAGAACTTACAAGTATGAGACGAGAGAGAAAAGCCGCTGCTGTTGCGGACTGGTGACGTCGACAATGACGTCGAGATGAGGCGACGACGACGACGACGGTGGCCGATGAAGTGATTTAGGGATTCAGGGATTTTTTGATCGTGAATATTTGAATCTAAGTTTCTTATATTTTTGGTTTTTAATTATCACACCAGTCGTCCGTGGTCAATAGGTGTGCCAAATATTTACCACACCGGTCAATCTATATAACACCTGACTATTTTTTTTTCTTTTCCATTTTTTATATGTTATTCCCCACTGATGGGTATCCGGAGTAAAATTGGTGCAGCAAAAACCACCTTTTCTTGTAGTGTAAAACCTTCATGATATGCTGAGGCTTTCATATAATTGTAGCTTAAACGGCAGCCCGCCTTGGTGTGCCCTTGTGTCTCCTGCGCCTTTTAGTCGAGTCTGCAGGCATCTTCCTTGTGATCAGAAGAAGTAAGTTGTTCTTTGTTTGTCTCGTTAAAATAATTGTCTTCAGTAGTGTTGGTGTTATTGGGGTCGTCCTTGTCATCCTTTTTCGGCCTTCCTCTCTTCCTGCTCTTCATTTTAGTGCTAAGCTCAGGACTAGTGTTTGAGCTCTCCTTGATCCTTTTGATCTTCCATCTGAAACAAATCAACATAATGTTTTTCTTGGTAGCATAAATAAGTAGATGAAAAGCATATGATTTTCCATTAATGGGAAGCCAAACTACGGTGTTCAAAACCCAAAAATGGAAATGGAGGTCTTCTGGGCAGTTGGCAGTTGGGAATTTATGTACTTTGCCTCTGATTAATATTATTCTCTTTAATTTTGTTAGTTTTGGAAGATGCAAATTAATTTGGAGATAATAATGCATATATAACCTTGGCAATTTTGACTCTTCCAACAACTTGATGATTAATATTATGACTATTTTAATGATATCCATCAATATTAATAACCTTTAATAATCTTTACTATACATGGTGCATAAATATCCTGAACATAATCATGATTAGACATTCGGGTTGGGCTGAAATAAATTTTTTTGACTGAACATCAACAATATGACAAATTTTTGTTAATTAAAAATAAAGATATACGGATACCTAGTCATGTGAACATCTCGGCTTACCTATAAAATGTATATTCTAAATAAATAAGTACGTTAACAATTTTTTTAAAAAAGAATTCTAAAAAAAATATAAATGAAAAATTAAATACAAATACAATCAAACACTAATTAAGTTGTATTTCATGATTTTTTTCAAACAATCAAACTTATCAATTATTATAGTCGACCAGATTTACAATTAATTTGAGTCGTTGAGTTGCATACTGACAACCTGCTAACCACAGAAAAGGGGTGTTCTCATGGGAGGACTCTTCAACGCTCAAGTCAGTATATCGTAAGATAAGCTAAGTGAAATAGAAAAGAGTTTGGAATGACTAACCGTTGTGCTCGATATATCGAATCGAGCTATTTGCTGGATATCGATTGATATGATGAGTCGATGTCCAGGGGATGGGTTCCCAGGGTCGTCGCTGGTCGATCTACGATTGGGTCGATGTTGTGTATCGATAAATTTGATGGGTCATTGCCTAGGGGGTTCCTTGACTCAACGTGGATAGATCACGGATTGGGTGAATCGACTTTTGAGAACAACTGGGTCGACCTCTGTTAGATCGTGGAGCAGCAATTAATGTTGAGAGAGAATTGCGGAGCTACGCTTTGAGAGCTTTCGCGTATATGAGATAAGAAAATCAGGACTTCTTTATCTGAGAAAGGGTCTGGTATTTATAATGAAGCCTTGAAGTCTTCACCACTCATGCCCTTTAAGAGAGTATGGATCTCGGGCTCTTTATTGCCCATTTCGATTCATTCAAATCTGGCAATAAGGGCCTTGTCAAACATTGGGATTTGTATAACGCTGTCATAATTGTGACAGTTAATGACGCTTTTGACCACATCTAACTTGATCAGATGCCTTAGTGGGTCATGCCAAGTTCTGGGCCTGCTAGTTAGTAGGTCCATACTTGTTTTGTTATTTTGGTCTTTATATGGGCCTTTTTATGATGCTCGAATGGGCTTGAGATTCTTATCCTTTATTTAGTTGTAGGCTTGTATATTGGACCGAATGTCCGTATTTTGACCACTACAATGATGAAATCTAGATCAATATCACCAACAAGCTCTCTTTCAATGTAGAAAACTTTTGAGTTTGTTAAAAATTAATTAAACAATATGGTTATGTGATTATTATATTAGTTTTATTATACAATGAAGCATTTTGACCACTACAATGATGAAATCTAGATCAATATCACCAACAATCTCTCTTTCAATGTAGAAAACTTTTGAGTTTGTTAAAAATTAATTAAACAATATGGTTATGTGATTATTATATTAGTTTTATTATACAATGAAGCATCACGTCACATTAGGAAATAATTATAATCTTTAATTACTATTTACTAAAAAATCTAGAAGCCCAAAGAATAATTAAAAATAAAAAAAACAAAAACAAAACTCTAACTCAAGAAGTATGCAAAATTTTTTTAACAAAAACTACACCAACAACAAATTGATCAATAAACAATATCGTTATTTTAGTAAAATTAAAATTTGATTAAAAATAAGTAGATTACCCCTAAAGTTTCATAAACTAAAAATTATAGTTCCTAAAATTTTTTAAACAAATTAACATATTTGAATCCATAATATTTCCAAAATATTTGTCTCTTTCTTTGATTTGGAAAGAAAAATTAATACTATAAAAAAATTTAATACTTAATTTTTTTAGGAAGGGGTCTGGCGGGGGGAGGCTTGAGCCCACCCTAGCCCATACCAAGGTACATCTTTGATAAATAATAACAAAAATTAAATTCATCACATTTCAATATATATATATATACATAATTTTTCTATTATCAGTTCGTCCTGATATAAAATATATCAGGACGAATAATGTGGACCATTAGATTTACATACTTTGACTCAAAGTGTATGCACTTGGCAAAGCTTCTATATAATCTACGGTCGACATTCTTCGTCTTGATATATTTTATATAAGGACGAATTGACAGTTGAAAGACTATATATATATATATATATATATATATATATATATATATTCTCTCTTAACGGATTCCCTATTATAACACAAAGTAAGGAACTCATTGAAATTCATCTATTTTAATGAATTTTTATCTAAGTATTTTGGATGATAAGTTCAATGAAATCTACTTGTATGCAAAATTTGAAATTTTTTGAAGTACTAAAATTATTTTTTTTCCCGATTTTGTTGAATATGAAGCATTATAAAACATAGCGAAAAATAGGGAAAATGAAAAAAAAATAGTTGTAATTCTTGAAATTTTTCCAAATTTTGTATACAAGTAAAGATCATTGAATTTACCAGTCGCAAAAAAAAAAATTCATATCAAAATTCATTAAAATCGATGGATTTCATTAAGGTCTTTACTTTATGTTAAACTAAAGGAGAGAACCAATATATATAATGAACATATTTTATATCATATTTATAACCCTTAATTTGGATTAATTATTATTTATTTTGAATTAATTAAAGTTATTTTTGTTCTTTATGTGAAATAATATAGAACTTGGAAAATAATCAATTTCATGTGGGTTTATTTCAATTGTTTGAATATTTGAAGTCCTAATCCCAAGAGTTAAGCCCAAGTCTCATGTCCAATTCAAAAGCAAAGTCAAAGGTCATGCCCAATATTAAATCTAGAGTAATCAAATCTGGTTATTTGGGCAAATGTGGACCACAAGTCTTTACTTGGTCACAAATAAGGCTATGTTTGTTATTGTGTATATCGTATTGTATTAGGCAATTAAAATGTACTAAAATAATATAATATATTGTTTCTTTTTAAAATGATATCTTATATCTTTTATTTAAAAGATAATTAAATATTTGTTTTGAATTTAAACATTTTAAATTCAATTTTAAATATTTAATTTAATAAAATAAAATAATCATATTATCTTATTATATTTAAAATCTAAAGAGATATCAATTAAAGAGTTTTAGTTATAATAATACATATATTATATATATTAATAACAAAAACATAGCACATAAAGGATATACACAAGTGTTTGTATATGATACAAACTCATGATGCATAAAGAAAAAAAAAAGCATCAGGTGTGTGTGAATACCTAGAAGAGAAAAAAGTGTGCAAGCGTGCACCATTGAAGAAAAAAAAGAAAGGAATATAAAGTTATTTTTTTTAACAACTAGAATGGTTCTAGTTTTGTTTTCTTTTGGAAGAAATTGTTTCTTCTTCATTCTCTCTACATCCTCCTAAGTTCCTGAGTACGTGACGCGCCCATACACAGTTACCAGTCCCGGGATATAGCGAGGAAGATCAGTGGTACAGACCAGGAGCATATCGTAAAGTGAAGGAGCCTCTAAACGTTGGTAAGGTTCTAAATTTTTTTTTAATATATTGATTACAATTTCCTGTATTTACATATTGTATGTATTAGTTCCGGAAAAAGAATTGTGATCCTAAGTTCACTGGTCCCAGATCGTTTATGATCTGTATAAAAAATTTGAAAACCTATTTCCGCTGTGTTACCAGTGAACGGGGTTCCAACAACTCTCACCAAACACTGTATTATATTATTTTAGTACATTTTAATTGCCTAATAAAACAAACACTATATTAGTTAATGCATTAGATTTGATGGTATTATGTTGTATTGTGTTAGGAAAAAACACTTTTTTTCTCTTTTTTTTCCCAACAAATATGAAATATTGATGAAATATGTGTTTTGTTGTTAATAATTTTTTTATAATTTCAAAAATATGTAGGAAATATTCATTTTATTTATAAAAATATTATTTATTTACATTTTTTGTTTCAATTCAAGTAAATATTAATTGACTTTTTTTATATAAAAATATTTCTTGATTTATTCACGTTAAGGAAATTAACTATTAGCTATTTTTTAAAATATTATATTTTTATAATATAATAAAATACAATGAAGTCATATGGGAATAACTTAATACGATATAATACAGTGCATCATCAAACACATGTTTGTATTAATGATAATACAATTAAGTACAGTTCAATACAATCCAATACGGTGTGCCAAACGAGCCCTAAGAGACATATCTATTTTGGTTTTGAGAAGGGAACGACTTTGAAGAGATATAAAAGTCTTCTTGTGCGCCGAATTGAAGACTAGTTAGTGTGGAGGCGTGTGTGGCTTTGGTGCGTGCGAATGCGGTTTGGCGAGAAGAATTTTTAAGTCTTTCACACTTCTTTTGTGTTCTATTGCTATTTTAGTTTTAATGTCTTTCTAATTATCTTTGTACTATGGTAGATGATGAAACCATGTGTGATGGAATAGTTTTCATATTTTTTTTATTACTTCTCAAATATTATTCTTTAATGTTTATGGTTTTTGCTTCAATTGATAGTTAAATATAAAACCCTTTCATCTCTGATATCATGTATTTTTGATGTTAGGTATATATTTAATTAATTAATGATTGGTTTCATAACGTTAATTATAATTTCTTTGAATCTTTGTTTTTCATTAAATTGGATACATAGAATGCTTAGGGATTGTATTTTGAAGCGAAGAAAAATCAACTTAAGATTTTATTAATGTGCTTATTGTTAAATTCATGGGTAGACAATAAATTTATTTTTAATTATTACTCAAATTTGGGGAATTAATAAATAATCAGGAAGTTATAAAATTACACAGTGATGGATTCTGATACCTTAGTATTCTTTCATTGATTGCTTTCCATCTTATTTACTTTTTGCTTAGTTTAATTTTAATTCATCATATTCGGCTAACTAGGTTAGGATTGAATTTAAATTTATAATTAGATTAGTTTTTTTTTTTTTTATCAATCCTCGTGGGGTTGACATCGTACTCGCATTAGCTATTATACAATAGACTCATGTAATTGCAGGTATTTTAAAATTTATCACAACAATATATATTAGTTCTCTCCTAAAGGATCTGTTATTAGTATAATTTGGAGAGATGACACGTCAGCATAAACATCGTGTTACACGGGGACAACTAGTGACGTGTCAACAAACGTCAACTAAATTGAACCAACCTAAAATGATCAGAAAATAACCCTACAGTACTGATCAGAGTTATTTAGATGGTCGGGTTGGGAATACTCGACCAAAGTAATTAGATTGATCGGGTTATCAAAACAACGATCGGGGGAAACCTGAATGATTGGGTATAATTACTTAATCAGGTAAAGATCCTTGATCGGGGGTAAAAGAAATCTGGTCGGGTTTGGAAGACGGTTGGCTAAGCGACACGTGGACAATGTCTAAAAACGATCAGATGCTTGGCATATTGATAACACAATTACGACTTAAACACGTAAAGAATAATCCTCCTCAAATAAGGTCTCAACAAGCATACTCTGATAAGGAAACAGATTTCCTTAGATGTATCAGAGTTCAAAACAAGCAAAAGTCCTGATATGATTACAACGACTCCGATAAGTCGGAGTTTTATTAAATCACTACTACCTTTCTTTTACTTTTACTCCAAGAACTAGGGTTCTTTACATGTATAAATAGACCTAAAAAAAATACCCAACAGGGGCTAGCGAATCATTAGGTATTCAAGAGAGCAAGTAAGATTGAGTGTGTAATCATATTAATATAGTGATTTTTCCTTCTCGCCGTCACCGGCAACCGTGATTTTTTCCCTATCGGGTTTTCCACGTAAAATCTTGCTTGCATGATATCTTTTATCTATTCTTGATTTAATTATACGATTGCAAACTCTACGTATTTTGTGTAACGTGTGATTGAATTCATACGATCTAAAAATCGCCGTCAATAATTGGCGCTAGAAGAAAGGGGTGGTTTTCTAACTTTGTTAAGTTAACCTCAGAAAACTTGTGAAACACTAATATGGCAGACAATAGGGATGGAAGTCGATCCCCACGTGACACCGGTCGATATTAACAATTCTGACCTAGTGAACATCAGTATCGTCGGAGGAAATTTGCCTTCAATGACTCCAACTTCGATTGGTCAAGCCGCGACAACCTCCATAAGCACTCTCCTAGGAATTTCCCAGGATGCATTCCAACAGGTTCAAGAGTCCCTGTGGAGAGTCATCGAGGACGCCGCTAGACAGGGAATTAATATAACTGCCACTGCAAATTTGACCTCGGCATTCCAGTTACACACACCCGTAGTGGCACGGGATCCCAGAGCACAATCTGAGATAGTATTTCCGGCTCCAGACGCCCCACAGAAAACTGGTATAAATAAGAAGGATCCCTATAAAAAGAGTGATCGATCCCAAAAGAATGATGGCCGGCATGGTTATCAGGACCATAGGAGGAATAGAGACCAGACCAACCAGAGAAGGAGGGAGCGCAGTCCGCATGATGACGCCACAAGAGGTCAAGAACGGGAATGAGTTATGACCGAGGTGATAGATATGAAGGACACAAGAGGAGGTCTTGGTCGCCTTCAACTGACAGGGATGAGCCCCCAAGGAGGCGTAGAGAGACAACCCCCGCTCCTAGATACAATGTTCGTGATACTCAAATTACAATACGAACATCTAGAGACCCTTATGGTATCATCATCCGTCAGAAGTTTGATGAGCATGGTGAACCAGAAGAAGAGCGTGAAGTTCTACTAAGAAGGATAGAAGCGCTGGAACGAAGGCAAGGACGAGGAAATTTGCTGATAGGTAATTCTAGAAGTCCATTTACCACATCCATAAGACAAGCCCGTTTCTCGAAAAAGTTTAGGATGCCGCATGTGGAATAATTCAAGGCCAACACCGACCCCCATGAACATGTCAGGAGATATCAGAGGGTGATGGCACAATATGATTATGACGACACACTCTTATGCAGGATGTTCCCCTAGACCTTAGGGGATCAGGGGTCCAGATGGTTCTATGGCCTAGCAGGCGGGCCGATCGGGAATTTTAAGGAGTTTATACATGCATTCACCATGCAGATCATGGGAAATATCCAGCATAAAAAGTCAATATCCGTCCTGTCAACCCTAAAACAAAGAAGTACGAGAAATTGAAAGACTATCTCACCCGGTTTTCTCAAAAAGTCTCGGAGGTACATGATCCTAATGATGATGCGGTTGTGGCTGCATTTGTCAACAGCTTACAGCACAGTCAATTATCGCTCAGTTTAAGACAAAGGGGACCAATCACCTATGCTAATCTGGTGGACGATGTGGGAGGATATGGGATGGCTGAAGATGAGCAAATAGCCCATGGAGGAGAGTACATACATGGCGGCCGACTAAGTGAGAGTCAAAAACCCAAAGATAATGGTTTAAAGGGGGACTCCAAAGGAGACCAAAAGAATAACTCTAGGAAAGGCAAAGAAAGCCACAAGGAAGATGATCAAAAGAATAACAAGACCTACAAGAGGCAGTACGCAAACTACACCCCTCTGACTCAGAAACAAGAGGAAGTCCTGAATGTAATCGAGGATAAGAATTTATATAAGAATCATCCAAAGCAATCCAGTTTTGCCCGAAGAGACACCTTGAAGTACTGCCATTTCCATCGGGAAAATGGTCATGAAACCGCTAAATGCTACCAGTTGAGAGACTACATTGAAAAGTTAGTTAGAGAAGGGTACCTAAAAGATGCAGTTCTCGAAGGAAATGATGATTGCAAAACAATCCCACAAAACCCAACCAAGACAGAAAGGGTAGTCCAATGGGAAGTTCAGATGCCAGAGCTATCAACATCATTTTTGGTGGTCCATATACGGGAAGAAGTAACAGGGAGAGAATATCAGAAGTTCGTGAAGCGATAGATGGCCAGAGAAACATGGAAGTAAATTTGGTAGGTCCCGATCAGAAAAAAAACTCAAACAAGGGTGGGATCCGATCACTATCTCCGAAGCTGACGCTTACGGATTGGAAGTTAAGCCAAATGATGCAATTGTTGTGACAGTTCGTATCGGACACCGTGAGGTAAGAAGAATACTGATCGATAATGGAAGCTCGGCAGATATCCTGAGCGCAGGGGTGTTCGATCAGTTAGGACTTCACATGAAGGATTTACAGCCACTTACAGTCCCGCTTAAAGGATTTGGAGGAGCGGAAGTAATATCTCTGGGAACGGTCAAACTCCCGGTCGAGGTAGGAAATTTTCCATGCCAGAAGATAGTATTGCTCGATTTCGTAGTGGTAGACACCGAGAATTGGCCCTACAACGCCTTGCTAGGTAGACCATTTTTGAACAAAAGGAAGGCAGTTACGGTAACTTACACCTTGATCGTCAAATTCCCCGATCGAGGCTGGAGTTGGAATACTGAAAGGCTCCCAAGAATGGGTAAGAAAGGCTAATTTTGTGGTTTATAGAGATAAGGCAGAGCCAGATGTTATGCAGATAGCTCCCGTTGAAGGAGAAGCGAAAACACCTACTCGGTTAGATTTTGACCCGAGGAAGTCGTCTCCAGAAGATCGAAAGGGCCGAGAGGGGGAAGCAACCATCAAAGTAGTTCTAGACGGTGGAAAACCCGACCAAACAGTAAAATTGGGAGCACAGCTGACCGAACAGGTACAGAATCAATTAATCGACTTACTGAAGGAATATAAAGATGTGTTCGCTTGGAGGCATGAAGATATGCCAGGAATCGATGCCAAAATAATCTCTTACGCTCTAACTGTAGACCCAGAGCACAAACCGGTAATTCAGAAGAGGCGTTGGTTCAACCGGAACGGAGTCAAGCTATTAAAGAAGAAGTCAGTAAGTTACTGGCAGTAGGATCAGTCAGGGAAGTCCAATACCCTAACTGGGTGGCAAATGTAGTACTTGTGAAAAAGAAAAATGTACAATGGAGAATGTGAGTAGATTTCACGGATCTGAACAAAGCATGCCCGAAGGATAGCTTTCCTCTGCCCCGAATAGATCAGTTGGTTGATACGACTACGGGGCACGAGTTGCTGAGTTGCTGAGCTTCATGGATGCATATTCAGGCTATAGCCAGATCAGGATGTTCGGCCCGGATGAGGAAACAACTGCTTTTGTAATAGATTAAGGGCTCTATTGCTATAAAGTGATGCCTTTTGGTCTCAAAAGTGCCAGTGCAACCTATCAAAGACTAGGTAAACAAGATGTTCACCCGACAGATCTGCAGAAACATGAAAGTCTATATAGACGACATGTTAACAAAAAACATCACTGCAGCTAAGCATGCAACCGACCTGGAGGAAACATTCAAAGTGCTAAGAAGATATGGGATGAAGTTGAACCTGAACAAGTGTGTCTTTGGGGTCCCATCGGGAAAGTTCCTCTGGTTCCAAGTGCACTAGAGGGGAATCGAGGCGAATCCCAAAAAAATAAGAGCCCTAGAAAAGATGAGATCACCGGTTACCCTGAGAGACATTCAAAAGTTGACAGGCTGCCTAGCTTTATTAAACCGATTCATCAGCAAGTCAATCGAAAAATGTTTACCTTTCTTTAAAGCAATAAGAAAAGGCAAGGGGGTAGAATGGAATGAAGAATGTGAATAAGCATTCAAGAAGATCAAAGAGTACTTAGGTAAGGCTTCTACCTATACATGTCGGTCACATCTGTAGCTACTGGCTCGGTATTAGTAAGAATGGAAGAAGGAGTACAGAAACCAGTGTACTACACTAGTAAGACTCTATTGCTAGCAAAAACAAGATACTCGACAGCCGAACATATGGCATTAGCATTAGTGACAGCTGCCAGAAAACTAAGACCCTACTTTCATGCCCATAAAATTGAGATATACACATATTGTCTGTTAAAGAAAATTCTATCCAAGCCAGAAGTGTCAGAAAGACTGACAAAATGGGCGGTTGAATTGAGCGAGTTCGACATCACCTACTTACCAAGGACAGCAATAAAGGGTCAGGCAGTAGCAGACCTGATCGCCGAATTCACTGAACCTAACAGGGAGATGATTAGGATGCTGGAAGAAAATGAAAGGAAGGTTTTCAAATGGAAACTACACGTTGACGGGTTCGTCAAATGCACATGGCAGATGGAGCAGGCATAGTGGTGTCAACCCCCGAAGGTGATCAAGTAGAATGTGCCTTGCGATTTGACTTCAAGGCTACCAACTGTTAACGAAAATTTTGCTCGGGATGAGAAATCTCAGTTAACGCCCTCAAGACCACTACCACGTAGGTGGTGGCCAAAATTCATTATATATGTAACAGTGATTTATAAAGTGACAAGTAAGCAATGATGTTTTTATTGGACATGCATGGTATACAAATACTAAGATTCTTCTCTCTTTTCTCTCAACTCTCTCTGGGGAATGGTCGATTGTTAGTCGTATGCCTGTCGAATAGTAGTCTCCTCTTTCATTTCTTTTCTTTTCTATTTATACATAGTTTGTAGGTCAACCGACTGATTCTCCCTTGATTTTCTCAGTCTCCTCCTTATCGGGCGGGATTTCTTGTGTTAATGTTATTGACTTTTGGATTGACGCCCGAATTGAGAGTATCGTGGTGGAGATCAGTTTGTTTCCTTTTTTGGATTTTATTACTCATTCTGCATGCAAATAACGTTTCTAGATATGATTCAATGCATTCCTCGTATCCTTTCAGTATGATCCTTTATGGAGATCGTTGGATATGATGATATGGTGTGGTGCGTCAACCAGGGAGGTTGATTAGTATTTTGACCTTGATATCTGAGAAGTTTCATCCAGCTTTGAGCCAAATCGGGCTTCCCTTGACCTTTTCGAAGCTAGGTGTGGCCTCGACTGACCTTTTGAACCTAGGTGTGGCTTCGACTGATCTCGCGGCCTTTTAGGGACATTCTTCTGTGACAATCGAGGTGTAGACGAGTCTCTGGAGCACTTGCGAGATGACCTCGACTTCGGAGAGCTTCTAGTTTTGGTGATGCGGGCTAGATTTGATCATTCTGGGCTTTATCCCGGATGTTTTCGGAGCCCGTCCTTGTTCCTGGGGTGGTATCGCAGTTCGGCTCTGGATAGAGAGGTCTCCTGGTGGAAGCTCTCGGGTCCGGGCTCTATCCCGGATGTTTTCGGAGCCTACCCTAGTTTCTGGGATGGTATAGTAGCTCGGCTCTGGATTGAGAGGTCTCCTGGTAAAACTCTCGGGTATGGAACCAGGTCTGGGAGGTGGAAAATTTCCTTTGGTCCTTAGCCAATTTTGGCTATTAACAGAAGTCCCCTCTGACTTGAACACCAGACGTCGAGCTCGGGGTTGAGGTCAGATTTTTACTTTATTTGGGAAATCTTCCTCTTTTTACCGTTACCGAAATATTGGGGAAATTTCTGTTGGACCCTAGGGTTACAGATTGCGCAGCGGAAGGTTTTAAAATTTTTTAATGCAATCATTAATCTAACCCATTTGTACAGTAATAATCAAATACAATAATAAAGTGAAGAAATTTATTTTTCATACCTACGTAGGAGGCTCCTTCACTTTGATACTAACTGCTTCTGATTTGAACCACGTGATCTTCCTCGCTATCTCCCGGAACTGGTAACAGCGTGTGGGCGCGTCACGATATTCAGGACCTGTATGGAGGAAGAAGAGAAGAATACACGCACAAAACAAACTCTAGGAGTGCAGCACTTGTGGTCTCACCACACCATAGCTTTTTCTCTCTTTTGTTTGTTTTTGCTTTTGCTGTGTGTCTGCTTTTTGTGTGTCACGAACACCTTTTTTTTTTCTTCTCATTCAAAATCTCATTTTCAGTAATCTGATTACTTTTTGTGTTATATTTGTTATTCGGTTATCATATTTTAATTAAATATATATCTCATATATATCAAATAAAATCAAACCAAAATCTTATTTGATTTTTTAAAAAACAAAGATATCTCATATCTTTTTTTTTAAATTAATTAAATATTTATTTTTGAATTCAAACATTTTAAATTCAAATTCAAATATTTAATTTAATAAAATAAAATAATCATATTATCTTATTTTATTCAAAATCAAATATCAACTAACACCCTCCATTTAGTGATTAACTACATAATTAAATAATCTTATTATTTAATTTATTTAATCACCATTATTCATTAATTAAATAATCCCATTATTCAATTAATTCCCAAATAAATACGTGTCACTTTCGTAACACAATTAATTGGACAATCCAATTAATTAACCGTGACCCTTGTTACCTAAATCGATCGGGCTAGCAAAGGGACCTAATGGACCCACAGTATTTTGAGCTCCAATAATCCTTAGAAATTATTAATTAAACTCTTTAATTAATATTTCATGATTATTAACTTCGGTGTTATTCCACTAAAAATCCAAAGCTGCACTCTCTCAACTGTAGACGTTTTTACACAAACCAATAACTCTCGGTGTCCATCGATATAGCTATTACATATGGTATAATCCTCCACAAGTAGTTCATAATTAGAGTTTGATCATAATGTCCGTTATACCCCTCTAATCATATCTTTCCATTAAGTACCATTGATTCTCTAATGAACAATAAATCTTACATTCCTTACGGAATTAGGAGAGCGCTCATATTGTTCAAGCCCCGAATCAACCCTTAAGGGAACTACCATCTACTTCTCACAAGAAGGAGTGGATTCCACTATTGTGTACAAACCTTCCCAGCCACAAGCCAAACCGCGATCCCAACATACGGAGTATATTGATCGGGAATGCAACTCCGACCTCACCCATGGTATATCAAAGACCACGATCTAACCTGAAGGAGTCGATAAGACACTCAGGATTAAGATCACCCACATATAGCCATCATAAGTTGATATATATGAATCTCATCGTTAAACGGATCTTAGTGAGAGATTCATATAGATCATGGCCCAGTCCTATATGATCACATCATACAAGGTGCCTCCATTCTCATATCTACATATGAATGATCCAGGATAGGATCACCGTACACTACGAAATGGACCGCAGCTGTAGATTAACCACAAATAAAGTACCCAGCTTTATTTGCTATCTACGGACTCTTTAAATTGCTCGTTTCAAACTGAATCCATCTATATATGACACTCATATACTCAGTTCGAAATTACATCCGGCAATTTTAGATGTTAAGTGCACATGTTATATAAAGTATGACACAAAATGAATGAATATACTACTTCTTTTATTTATGTTCAAATTCCATTTACATATTACAAGCTTTAGGGCAAAAAACCCCAACAATTTCTTCATTTGAATGACGTGTTGCGAACCAACTAATTATCTTTGAATTAATCTGATTGCGTTACGGCAGTCCCCGAGATTTTTTACCGTTACCAGAATCTGGGGGAGATCATCCTCTTAACTGCGTAGGTGATGTGGCATGAGATGATTAGCCCGCTTTTGAGTTTAATCCGGTTGCGTTACCGTAATTGATTTTTTTTTACCGTTACCAGACGAATATCTCGGTGCTGTTGCCCTTCTGCCTATATATATGTCTGTTTTCCTCCTCATCTTCCTCACATCTCTTCGAGCTAAAAACTTTCTGCTGAGAAATATCTCCATAGCTTTTCCTCCGAGCTTGCTTCTTTCTTCATTCTTCGTCTTCTATAATGTCGAAAAACAGCCGTGACTCACCTGATTCCATATTCGACGGCGAGGAGGTCGTCAGTCTTATTCTGGGGAAGCGGGCTAGGAGGAGTTCTGACGGCAACGATTCCCAGCCCACCTCACAACGTCGGCGGTCAAGTAGGAATGTATCTATCGGGACTAGGGTTCTCCAACCATCCCGACCACCCTTTAGATATCGTCGATGATGACTCCGACAAAGAAACGGCCGCTGGCGCTGCGGGTGAGCGTCGGGTCTCGGCTCCGGGTCCCTTTGGGGAGAGGCTCCCTCCCTACGATTTCTGGGTTGTTCCAGATTCCACCGTTGACCCGGTGTCGATTGACCGCTTGAGGTCAAAGTTTGGCATCCCCGACAGTGTGTCCATCTCGGTGCCTCCCAAGAATTTTGAGTTTTTCAACCCCCCTAAAGGCGTGCTTCCGATTCATGTGGCCGCTCTTGAGAACGGGGTCAGGCTTCCCCTCCATCCGACCCTTCGGCGGGCTCTCAACGCCATCCAGCTCGCTCCCCTCCAGTTGACGCCTGGCTTCTGGAGGCATCTGATTGGTTTCCTTATATTATGGAGGGAACAATGCCAGATGAGTAAAGTGACGAGGGAGCCAGGTGCAGAGGAGCTGGCTTATCTCTTCCAGATTGGGAGCTTGTCTGGGGCTTCTCGAGGCCAGTTCTATGCCAAGGCAAAGAATAAGCTTAATTTCATCGTTCCTGGTGCCTCGAAGAAGGATCCAGCGTGGAAAGAATAATGGATCCTGGCGGGGGATGACTGGTGGAGCTCGATTTCATCGGAGGGCATGAATTCGAGGTTCCTACGGCTTTCAGTGACAAGCCCTCCTGGGACCGGGACTCCCTGCCTTCCGAGTCCGAAACCGTCTTAAAGGCTATTCTAGCCCGGAATTATCTGAATCCGAAGTTCCCTACTGCTGAAGCTTTTGACCCTCGTATGGTGAACAAGTATTTACGGATTTCAGACGCTATTCCTCGTAAGTATCCTTGTGTTGCTTTGCTTCACTTTATTACTTAGCTTGGTTCTAACATTTTCTTTTCTTAATCTGTTTATTCTCAGTTTTTATCGTGGAGCCGGCCACCCGTCACGTCTCACGCTCTCCTCAAGGTGGAGCTTCTCTTCCCTCCTCTGGGGTCGAACTTGCCCTGGCTTCTTCTGTCTCTTCGGTTGGGTCTAAGATGGCTACTCTTGCCTCGCGAGCTTTTCGGGCTTTGGGTAAAGCTCCCCATGTGGTTGGCCCGGCTGTTTCTGCCCCCTCGGCTGTGGCCGCTAAAGTCGCTACCCGTTCGACTAAAACACTTGATTCCGCTGCGCTTCCAACAACCAAAACCTCAGAGGTTTCTGGGAAAGATATCGCTTCTGGGAAAGGTGTCACGAAGGCTCCTTCCAGCCGCTCCCGGCCTCAGTCGAGCTCGACAGGACAGGATGAGGTCCTGGAGCAGTTCATAGCGTCCTGTCCGGGTGGCGGGATCTCTCAGATGGCTTCCATGCCCGTGGACGTCCTTATAACCAAGGGGTCTGCTATTTTAGCTGAGGTAATTGTATTTCCTTCACGCTAATTTTGTTAATTTGTCCAGTTTCTAACTCGGGTTTTGTATTTGTAGGCCTTTAAGGTTAATGTCGTGTTGGGCCAGCAGGTAGCCCTCCTCCGTGATCGGGCTGTAAAAGCCGAGGCTGAAGTCGAGAAAGCCGGGGAACTGCTCAAGCATGCTCAGTCTTTAGTGGAAGAGGTGACTTCCAGCCAGGGAAAAATCGAGCTCGAGATGGCTGAGCTTCGCTGCGATCTTGAAAGGACGAAGCAATCTTTCGATCAGGAGCGTCTTCAATCTCTCCGGCGGGCTAGGCAGCGGGATTCCTGGAGATCTGAGGCTAAGAAGCTGGACCTCGAGAACCAGTCTCTGATTACTCAGGTGGCCA
The DNA here is from genome assembly GCA_033220585.1 of Dipteronia sinensis. NCBI lineage: Eukaryota > Viridiplantae > Streptophyta > Magnoliopsida > Sapindales > Sapindaceae > Dipteronia > Dipteronia sinensis. The sequence continues at coordinate 19,329,490 of CM065638.1, read as the reverse complement.
AGCTGCAAGCTGATGCGGAGACCTTCTTCAGTGACGGGTATTTTTATGCTTCCTTTCAGGCCGCGGAGGCTCTTCCTCCTCCCTTTGATTTGTCATCTATTGCGGGTTGGGATAGACAGGAAATAATGCTCAAAGCTGCCGAGTTATCTCGCCCTAAGGGCGACAAGGTGGTCCCTTCTAGCCCGACAGGAACTGGGAAGCAGCCCGCTCAGTCAGAACCCTCATTCCATCTTTCTTCCTTTATCACCTCGGGTCCTGGGGAGTCTTCCAGCAAAGTGATGTCTTCTCGATCCGAGGAGGACCAATCGGGAGCTGGTGAAGAGTTAGGAGCCCATCTGAGGATCCCCCTTTAACAGAGATGGAGGTGGACAGGAGCCAGATGGGGTCCTTGGCTGCCCTTCTTGACGTGGTTGTCCCTCCTGAGGTTATGGACGTAATTAATGAAGTATTCGAGGAAGATCCAGCTGATCATCCGATGGAGCCTCTAGATGGAAGAGCGGTCGGCGAGGATAACCCAGATGGACAGCTACCTATAGAGGGGGTTGATGCCGAGGATCAGCAGGAAGGAGGAGGGCCAGCGGAGGGGAGCCATGAGAGTCCCAAAGCTTAAAGCAGATGACTTGTTTTTGATTGCCCAGAAAAGGGGGGGCACCCTGTTTTGCCATTATCAATTTTTTATTTTTCTTCTTCTTTTTGTAGCCCAAGTTCGGGGGTTGGGCTCCTCATTTGGATGTAGCCTTATCGGGGGATAGGCTCCCCTTGCCCTTAATGATAAATCGAAGTGCCTTTTTGAGAACTTTATTCTGTTTCTGGTTTTGAATGGTATCCAGAGTAGCATCTGTAGCAGCAATTAAGATTCGTATAGGGAATTATGGTGATTTTGATCCTGCACACGAAAGCAAACATTATATATATATATATATATCTGTTTATATATATATATATATACATATATTTTTTATGGGGTGATAACCCAACCAAGATATTAGGAGGATTATTTAGCTATTTCCTAGTCTTGGAGATCTGGAGGGCAACTATGCTCTTACACTCAGATCCTTCTTAGGGGTGGTAGCCCGACCAAGGCATCAGGAGGGCTATCGAGCTATTTCCTGGTCTCGAGATCTGGAGGGCAACTATGCTCTTACACTCAGATCCTTCTTGAGGGTGGTAGCCCGACCAAGGCATTAGGAGGGCTATCGAGCTATTTCCTGGTCTCGAGATCTAGAGGGCAACTATGCTCTTACACTCAGATCCTTCTTGGGGGTGGTAGCCCGACCAAGGCATCAGGAGGGCTATCGAGCTATTTCCTGGTCTCGAGATCTGGAGGGCAACTATGCTCTTACACTCAGATCCTTCTTAGGGGTGGTAGCCCGACCAAGGCATCAGGAGGGCTATCGAGCTATTTCCTGGTCTCGAGATATGGAGGGCAACTATGCTCTTACACTCAGATCCTTCTTGGGGGTGGTAGCCCGACCAAGGCATCAGGAGGGCTATCGAGCTATTTCCTGGTCTCGAGATCTGGAGGGCAACTATGCTCTTACACTCAGATCCTTCTTGGGGGTGGTAGCCCGACCAAGGCATCAGGAGGGCTATCGAGCTATTTCCTGGTCTCGAGATCTGGAGGGCAACTATGCTCTTACACTCAGATCCTTCTTGGGGGTGGTAGCCCGACCAAGGCATCAGGAGGGCTATCGAGCTATTTCCTGGTCTCGAGATCTGGAGGGCAACTATGCTCTTACACTCAGATCCTTCTTGGGGGTGGTAGCCCGACCAAGGCATCAGGAGGGCTATCGAGCTATTTCCTGGTCTCGAGATCTGGAGGGCAACTATGCTCTTACACTCAGATCCTTCTTGGGGGTGGTAGCCCGACCAAGGCATCAGGAGGGCTATCGAGCTATTTCCTAGTCTCGAGATCTGGAGGGCAACTATGCTCTTACACTCAGATCCTTCTTAGGGGTGGTAGCCCGACCAAGGCTTCAGGAGGGCCATCAAGCTATTTCCTGGTCTTGAGAGGTTTATGTCGAATTCCCATACAAGGGTATAGTCCCTAACGTTGAACATAGTTGGAGACAAAGATGGAAGAGAAAGGGAAAATGACTTTATTGATGATTGAGATGTAGTACATCTTTATTAGGACCTGTAATGAAAACTAAGTGGGGGTAGTCTGCTTGAGGACTCCTTTCAAGGGTAGAATTTCTTCAAATGATCCGTATTCCAAGTGTGGTTGATGGATCGTCCGTCCATGTCTTCGAGTTTATAAGCTCCATTGCGAACAACTAGCTTTATCAAATATGACCCTTCCCAATTTGGACTTAAGACTCCATCCGACCTTTTTCGAGTGTTCAGGGTCACTTTCCTAAGTACCAGATCCCCTTCCTTGGATTTTCGGGTTCTAACCTTTTGGTTGAAGTACCTAGCGATCTTGCTCAGGTAGATCGCCACTTTCTCTGCTACCCGGTCTTGCTTTTCTTCTAAGAGGTCTAGACTAGCCCGGAGCTTGACTTCGTTACTTTCGGGCTCAAAGTGTTGTACCCTGAACGAGGTTAATTTATACTCGATGGGGAGGACTTCTTCAACCCCGAAAGCCAGGGAGTAAGGTGTCTCTCCGGTAGCTGTTCTTTTTGTAGTCCGGTATGCCCAAAAGACTTCTGGTAGCTCTTCGGCCCATTTACCTTTCTTCTGCTGAAGTTTCTTTTTCAGAAGTTTCTTGATTGTCTTGTTGGTGGATTCTACCTGCCCGTTAGTCTGGGGATGAGCCACTGAAGCGAGCCTGAGGTCGATCCCTAATCCCTTGCAGTAAGTCTTTGAATCAGGCGTTGTCGAATTGCTTTCCTAGGTCGGCTATAATGATGAGAGGGGTCCCGAACCTGCATACCACGTTAGTCTTGATGAACTTGGTTGTATTCTTTTCTGATATTCGAGAAAAAGGTCCGGCCTCGACCCATTTTGTGAAGTAGTCGATAGCCACGATAGCATGTTTCATCTGTCCAGGAGCGGTAGGAAATGGCCCGATTAGGTCGATTCCCCACATGGCAAAGGGGTAAGGTGAACTGAGGGACGACAGTCACTTGGGTGGCTGGTGGCTCAAGTTTGAGGTTCTTTGGCAAGGTTCACAGGATTGCACAAAACTCTTTGCATCTTGATGGATGGTCGGCCAGTAGTACCCCATACGAAGCACCTGATAGGCTAGAGCTTCCCCACCTATGTGGTTCCCATAGCCCATAGAGTGGACCTCTCTCAATGCCCACTTAGCATCATCGAGATGCAAGCACCTAAGTAAGGGGAGGGATCTGCCCCTCCTGTAGAGGTATCCGTCCACCATACAGTATCGAGCTGAGAGTCTCTTAACTCTTCAGGCTTGTCGGGGCTCTTCAGGAAGCTCTCCTTCAAGGAGGTAGGCGACAATTGGGTCCATCCAGCAAGGTAGGCGATCCAGGGAACAAATTTCTCCATTTGTGGCTATGCTTGGCTGGGTGATCACTTGGAGGGGAATTCCCCTTGGTAGGGATTGGCCTCCGTTCGCCGCTATTTTAGCCAGAACATCTGCGCGATGGTTTTGATGTCGGGGCACCTGATCGATCTTGAGTCCCTTAAATTTACTTTTCAGCAGTCGAGCTAGATTTAGGTAGGCGACCATATTATCTCCCTTTGCCTGGTAGACCCTAGTCACCTGGTTTACAACAAGCAACGAATCGCTCTTGATCTGTAGGTAGTCGGCCTTTAGTTCGATGGCTACCTTTATCCCGACTAGGAGGGCTTCATATTCCGCTTCGTTGTTTGTAGCTTTAAACTCGAATCTGAAACAGTGACAGAATTCAGTCCCCTCCGGATCTATCAAAACTATTCCAGCTCTTCCCCCAGCTCGTCCGGATGCTCCGTCTGAAAAGAGGATCCATGGCTTGCAGCCTTCAAGCCAATTTTCGACCTCGGATATCTTCTCAGGGACCTCGTTTGATGCTGAGGGATCATCTGGATCTGGGATCGCTGAGAATTCTGTCACGAAGTCGGCCAAAGCCTGTGCCTTAATCGTAGTCCGGGGCTTATACTTTAAATCGAACTGAGTGAGCTCTAGTGCCCATAAAACTAGCCTTCCTGACACGTCTAGTCTTTGCAAGAATTGACGGAGGGGTTGGTCTGTCACCACTGCTATTGTGTGAGCTTGAAAATAGGGACGGAGTTTCCTCACTGAGATCACCAGGGCATAAGCGAGCTTCTCTAGGAGAATGTAGTTCCTTTCTGATTTTGTCAAGGCATGACTCACATAGTATATAGGTCTTTGAAAACCGTCCCTACAATCCTTGGCCAAAGCCCCGCTTACTGCAGTTTCTGATACGGCCAGGTAGATCTGCAACTCGTCTCCGAGAACCGGCTTGACTAACAAAGAGGGGCTTGTTAGGTACTCTTTCAAAGCTTGAAACGCCCGCTCGCTTTGCTGGCTCTATTTCATGTTCTTTCCTTGTTTGATGGCCTTGAAGAAAGGGAGACATTTATCAGTGGAGCAAGATATAAACTTGTTGAGTGCCGCCACCCATCCAGTCAGAATCTGTACTTGCTTGAGCGAGGTCGGGGATTCCAGGTCCAAGATAGCTTTGATTTTTTCTGGGTTGGCTTCTATACCTCTCTCATGAACCATGAAGCCCAGAAACTTCCCTTCCGTTACCCCAAAGGCACATTTGGAGGGGTTCAAACGCATCTGGTTTTCCCTCAGTATAAGGAAGGTTTTGTGAAGGTCCTCCTGATGTCCCTTTGTGGTTGGGGATTTTGTGATCATGTCGTCGACATATACTTCCATCGTCCTTCCTATCTCGGGCTTGAACAATTTGTTAACCAGCCGCTGGTATGTGGCCCCTGCATTCTTCAAACCAAACGGCATCACCTTGTAGCAATACAAGCCCTGCCCAGTAATGAAACTGGTTTTATCTTGGTCAGCCGGGTGCATTTTAATTTGGTTGTATCCTGAGAATGCGTCCATAAAACTCAAAAGTTTATTTCCGGATGTGGAGTCAACAAGCTGGTCGATCTTTGGTAAAGGAAAACTGTCTTTTGGACAAGCCCGGTTGAGGTCGGTGTAGTCGACACACATACGCCATTTCCCAATTGCCTTCGTGACCATGACCACATTGGCGATCCACTCGGGGTAATCGTACCTCTCTGACGAACCCCGCTTTGATCAATTTATCAACCTCTTCCTGCACCGCCGTGTTCCTATTAGCGTTGAAATGACGCCTCTTCTGCTTGACGGGCTTGACCGTTGGATCTACTGCTAGCAGGTGGGTGGCCAACAATGCCGGAATTCCAGGCATTTCATCATGGTTCCAGGTGAAGATGTCGCTGAATTCCTTGAGAAGATCAATCAGTCCTCTTTTTACTTCTGGGTCAAGGGTGGCTCCGACCTTGACGACCTTGGAGGGATCGTCATTCCTGATGGATATTTCTTCTAGTTTGTCCACGGGCTGCCCGCTGGCCCATTCCTTACTCCGTTCTTCCTCGTAGGGCATGATAGGTTCATCCTCCGGATGCCCAGGATGTTCCGCGGGCTCCTTCTCCTCCTGGATTATCCGGGATGTATCCATGTCTTCCTGGATCAATGTCACCTGTACAGACTGCTTCGCTAGGGCTGTAGGATTGGCAGATACTGCGTAGCATTTCCTGGCTACCTGCTGGTCTCCGCATACCTCTCCTACTTTGGTTCCAACCGGGAATTTCAAGACGTTGTGGTATATGGACAAGACTCCCTTCAAGAAGGACAAGAAATGTCTCCCTAGGATAGCGTTGTAGGCCGATGGGGTGTCCACCACAACAAAGTCGGTCATTACATTCTGCTGAAGCGGGGTGACCCCGATGATTACTGGGAGGATCATTGACCCCACTGGTATGATCGAGTCCCCAGTGAAACCGTAAAGCGGAGTGGTACAGCTATTGTAACAACGTTGCTTCAGGTTCAATTTTTCCAGGGTATCCTTGAAGAGGATATCTACACTGCTACCTGTATCCAGACAGCACGCGATGGACCAGACAGTTGGCGATCTATATCGTGATGACCATAGGATCATCATGAGGTTGCATAGTGTTGAAGACATCTGATTCGGTGAATACGATCTGAGCTGACTGGGAGGGCTCTGTTGGGCTCTGGCTGACTTCGAAGATCCCTCGGCTCTCTCCGAGGCGGGGAACCTTTCTTGCGTGTTTTTTTCGGGAGTTATTGGAAACGCCGGCCAATGTAGGACCTCCGCTAATAGTGTGTATCACCTGGATCTGTTGCATTAAGTCAGCTTGCTCCCCTTTCCTATTTTCTGCCTCCTCGCGGATTTCAGCTTGTACCTCCCTTCCAGTCCTGATATTATCTTTGACCTGTTGCAAGAACTCGATCAGGCATCCTCCCCTTATCAGGGCCTCAATCTGGTTGCACAAGTTATAGCACTCCGAAGTGTTGTTGTTAGGGTTTTTGCCCTAAAGCTTGTAATATGTAAATGTAATTTGAACATAAATAAAAGAAGTAGTATATTCATTCATTTTATGTCATACTTTATATAACATGTGCACTTAACATCCAAAATTACCGGATGTAATTTCGAACTGAGTATATGAGTGTCATATATAGATGGATTCAGTTTGAAACGAGCAATATAAAGAGTCCGTAGATAGCAAATAAAGCTGGGTACTTTATTTGTGGTTAATCTACAGCTGCGGTCCATTTCATAGTGTACGGTGATCCTATCCTGGATCATTCATATGTGGATATGAGAATGGGGGCACCTTGTATGATGTGATCATATAGGACTGGGCCATGATATATATGAATCTCTCACTAAGATCCGTTTAACGATGAGATTCATATATATCAACTAATGATGGCTATATGTGGGTGATCTTAATCCTGAGTGTCTTATCGACTCCTTCAGGTTAGATCGTGGTCTTTGATATACCATGGGTGAGGTCGGAGTTGCATTCCCGATCAATATACTCCGTATGTTGGGATCGCGGTTTGGCTTGTGGCTGGGAAGGTTTGTACACAATAGTGGAATCCACTCCTTCTTATGAGAAGTAGATGGTAGTTCCCTTAAGGGTTGATTCGGGGCTTGAACAATATGAGCGCTCTCCTAATTCCGTAAGGAATGTAGGATTTATTGTTCATTAGAGAATCAATGGTACTTAATGGAAAGATATGATTAGAGGGGTATAACGGACATTATGACCCAACTCTAATTATGAACTACTTGTGGAGGATTATACCATATGTAATAGCTATATCGATGGACACCGAGAGTTATTGGTTTGTGTAAAAACGTCTACAGTTGAGAGAGTGCAGCTTCAGGTTTTTAGTGGAATAACACCGAAGTTAATAATCATGAAATATTAGTTAAAGAGTTTAATTAATAATTTCTAAGGATTATTGGAGCTCAAAATACTGTGGGTCCATTAGGTCCCCTTGCTAGCCCGATCGATTTAGGTAACAAGAGTCACGATTAATTAATTGGATTGTCCAATTAATTGTGTTACGAAAGTGACACGTATTTAATTCGGGAGTTAATTGAATAATGAGATTATTTCATTAATGAATATTGGTGATTAAATAAGTTAAATAATAAGATTATTTAATTATGTTGTTAATCACTAAATGGAGGGTGTTAGTTGATATTTGATTTTGAATAAAATAAGATAATATGATTATTTTATTTTATTAAATTAAATATTTGAATTTGAATTTGAAATGTTTGAATTCAAAAATAAATATTTAATTATTTTTTAAAAAAAGATATGAGATATCTTTCTAAAATTTTTAAAAATCAAATATAAGATTTTGGTTTGTTTATTTTTTGAATATATATGAGATATATATTTAATTGAATAAATAAGAGAACCGAATGAATGAGAGACTGACACAGCAAAAGAGAAGAAAAAATATTAAAGTAATCGTTACACAGCAAACAGAAAAGCAAACCAAAAAGAGAAAATAATAGGGTGAGGTGAGCACATACTAGTGCTGCAGCTCTAGCTTTTGTTTGTGTGTGTGTGTTCTTCTCTTCTTCCTCCATACAGGTCCTGAATATCGTGCCGCGACCACACGCTGTTACCAGTTCCGGGAGATAGCGAGGAAGATCACGTGGTTCAAATCAGGAGCAGTTCGTATCAAAGTGAAGGAGCCTCCTACGTAGGTATGAAAAAAAAATTCCTTCACTTTATTATTGTATTTGATTATTACTGTACAAATGGGTTAGTTTAATGATTGCATTAAAAATTTTTAAAACCTTCCGCTGCGCAATCTGTAACCCTAGGTTCCAACAATTGGTATCAAAGCCAATTTTTGTACAGTATAATCGAATTCGATTACTCCTGATATGTATGAATGTGTAGGCACATATTTTTTGATGAGTGTATGATGTTTTTTTTTAATTAATTAAATTGTTTAATTTAAAAAAAAAACATGGTTGATCGTAATTTTTTATGGTGTTATGGATTTAGAGTGTTTCTGGGTTGTATAATGTTATATATTTTTTATTTTACTGTTGTATTAAAAAAAAAAAAACAACATTGTAATCGCATGAAGAGGACCTGGTAGTTCAATGTGCACATGTAGACCAGCACATGAAGACCAGCGTTGCTTCCCAGCGAATGCTTCCCACGCAGCGCCTACCAGCGCACACCAGCGCACGACTACAGACCAGCGCATGCCCACCTGCGCGCATGCCACCAGCGCGCATGCCCACCAGCGCGCGCCTACCAGCGCCCAATCCTTCCAGCGCGCAAGCTCCTTCCAGCGCGTAACACCAACCAGCGCGCAATCCAGCGTGCACAGCATCCCACACATGACCTGAAGAGATTGGAAATCTTGGAAATTACAAGAAGGCCAAGGGATGCCTTGGGAATATTTTTTGTAATTAGATTCCAATTTTTAGGTTAAATAATCCACAACACTTGGTTAACTCATGTATGTTTTAATTATTTGATGATTAAGCATTGCCATGCATATACATGTCATTTAAATTAGATGTGCCTACACATATATATGTTGATATATCATACATGCATTATAGCCATCTATATTATGTGTTTAATTTTTTTTTTAATTTGATTAAAATGGGTTATTCACATAATTGGCCATTTTTAATGGGATTAGTTTTTAGGAGTAAAAACTTGGTAAATCTCATTAATTACTAATCTTTTTATTAAAGAGTTTAAATACTTAGATTAGTAGGGTCCTTAAAATATATATTAGGATTAATTTGATTAAGCTCCTAATAATAATTGGACCTAATAATGTGTTTGGTTTTAATAGTTAAAACTTGGTAAATACACATTTAATAATAATTCTAGTCTTAGTAAACAGTTTACATAGATTTGAATTATCACTAATGAACTAGATTTTTTAAGTGTTAAAAATCAATTTAGTTTATTAGTTATTGGAATAAGATTCTAATAATTTGTGATTAATGCACTTGACGCTTAGATTAAAATTAGTCGTTTAATCTAGTTTAATCTTGGTGCATTAATATTAATAGAAAACCCTTAATATAAAATAGTGAGTGGGAGAGGGATATATGACATTATATCCCGCGGTCTCCATCATCAGTTCAACACCGTGAGATTCGAGTGGGGCCTCGTGACGGCTTTGCTTTCGTCCTCCCTAAGGAGGGTTTCCATAAGAATCAATACCAAGGTTGACTTCTTAACAGATAGGATTTCAGAGGGGATTTCGGGATTGACCGACCCTAAGGCGGCAATTCTCGAGTTAAGCTTTTGAGATCTGAAATGATGGGTTACACTCACAAGGTTTTAATTAAATTGGTTAATTAAAAACCCGACCTAATAAACGATGGTTGAATGATATTGGCATAAGAGTTATTCTGGTATATCCTTTGACTAAGAAGGTCTCGATCCAACATGCAAGAATTTGACCGACCCTAAGGCGGCACTTGCTTGTGGTATGTTGGATTGTCGTGGCATAGAAACATTGTTTTTAGGGTTGTTCTTGTTCATTAAACATTTTCATGCATCATGTTTAATTTTATGCCGAACATTAGCACATGTTTAGAATGTATGACTGAATGAATCTTTAATTTATGTTTTTTTCAGCCATGTCATTTGCACTATTACAAATACTTGGAAACGATAAATTAACTGGTGATAACTACACAAAATGGAAACTTAACATTAATGCAATACTGGTCACCAAAGACCTCAAGTTTGTGCTTACGGAGGAATGTCCTCCGGTGCCTATTGCCAATGCCACATGAACTGTTCGTGAGGCATACCAGCGATGGGTCTCATCTGATGAGAAGGCCCGAACATATCTGTTAGCTTCTATGACAGACGTGCTTGTCACAAAGCACGTAGCAATGACTACAACATTCGATATTATGGAGTCATTGCAAGCTATGTTCGGGCAACCCTCCGAGCAAAAGCGACACGAAGCTTTTCGTTCCAGCTATGCTCGCTCGTATGAAGGAAGGTACATCAGTTTGGGAACATGTCCTGAGCATGATGTCCTACTTCAACACGGCAGAAGTCAATGGCGGGGCCATTGATGAACCCAGTCAAGTGAGCATCATACTGACGACTCTTCCGAAGAGTTTCGATCAGTTTAAGAACAACTACGGGATGAACAAGTTAAGGTTTAGTCTCACACAGTTGCTCAATGAGCTTGCTACTTTTGAGTCCATGACCAAGGACAGCAAAAGTAAGACCGGTGAGGCAAATGTTGCCGAACCATCTTCCTCCAATAATAACAAGAGGAAGAGGTCTGCTGGGAAGGCGAAGGGTAAGCCCAAACCCAAGAAAGCCACTAGAACTCATACATACAGACGTTTGCAGACCGATGAATGTTAGAGCTAGGGGCGGCTATGAGTATTATGTCACCTTTATAGATGACTACTCAAGATACGGATATGTCTACCTAATGCAACGAAAGTCGGAAACATTTGAAAAGTTCAAAGAATTCTGAGCTGAAGTTGAGAATCAATTAGGTAGGACTATCAAGTCACTACGATCAGATCGTGGAGGTGAGTACCTTGACCAAGAGTTTGAAGACTTCATGGTCGAGCATGGGATAGTTTCCCAACTCACAGCTCCTGGTACACCTCAGCAAAATGGTGTAACGGAGAGGAGAAATAGAACCCTGATGGAAATGGTGAGATCTATGATTAGTTTCTCATCATTACCAAATTCCTTCTGGGGATATGCGTTACAAAAAGCGGCATACATTTTGAATATAGTGCCATCCAAATCTGTTCCTAAAACTCCCCTAGAGTTGTGGAATGGTCGTAAAGCTAGTTTACGACATTTTTGCATATGGGGGTGTCCAGCACACGTGCTGAAGAACAGAACTGGAAAGCTAGATCCCAAGTCTGTGATCTGCTTGTTTGTAGGGTACTCAAAAGAGACCAGAGGTGGATACTTCTATAGTCCTGAAGATAACAAAATATTTGTATCGACAAATGCAATGTTTCTTGAGAATAACTATATAAGTGATCATAAACCTCGTTCGAAAATTGTATTAAATGAGTTGGAGCCTGGTGAGACCAGTACTCAGTCAACTAGAGTTTTTAATCCATTAACATCCGAAAGTCAGATAATTCCTAGTCAGGATACACTACCACCTAGACGTAGTGAGAGGGTTGTGAGACAGCCTGAACGCTATTTGGGTGTAAGTGAGGGACAAGATCTTGTTTCTGCTGATAGTGTGGATGATCCATTGACATTTAAGAATGCAATGGAAGATCCTAATAAAGAGGAATGGCTTAAAGCCATGAATCTTGAGATGGAGTCTATGTATTCTAACTCAGTCTGGGAACTTGTAGACTTACCGAATGGGGTAAAACCCATAAGATGTAAGTGGATCTACAAGAGAAAGAGAGGAGTAGACGGGAAGGTAGAGACCTTCAAGGCAAGGCTAGTGGCCAAGGGTTATACCCAGAAAGAGGGGGTCGATTATGAAGAGACCTTCTCGCCAGTAGCCATGTTTAAGTCTATTCGGATTCTCTTATCCATTGCTGCCTATTTAGATTATGAAATTTGGCAAATGGTCGTCAAGACTGCATTCTTGAATGGCAATCTTGATGAAAGCATATACATAATGCAACCAGAGGGATTTGTGTCTCCAGATCAAGAGCAAAAGGTTTGCAAGTTGCAAAGGTCCATTTATGGACTTAAGCAAGCATCTAGATCTTGGAACATAAGGTTTGATGATATGATCAAAACCTATGGCTTCGAGCAAAACGTTGATGAACCTTGTGTCTACAAGAGCATCATTGACAAGAAAGTAGTTTTCTTGGTCCTATACGTAGATGACATCCTACTCATTGGGAATGATGTAGGAGTGTTGTCTGATGTAAAGGGCTGGCTGGCTAGCCAATTCCAAATGAAAGATTTGGGAGAGGCGAGTTATGTTCTAGGGATCCAACTTATAAGGGATCGTAAGAACAAACTCATAGCATTGTCTCAGGCATCATATGTCGACAAGATTCTTATGCGATTTTCGATGCAGAACTCCAAGAAAGGTAATTTACCTTCTAGACATGGGGTTCACTTGTCTAAGGAACAGTGTCCTAATACACCTCAAGAAGTTGAGGATATGAGACGTGTGCCATATGCATCAGCAGTAGGTAGTCTCATGTATGTTATGTTATGCACGAGACCGGACATCTGCTATGCAGTAGGAGTAGTCAGCAGGTACTAGTCCAACCCAGGATTAGATCATTGGATTGCTGTCAAGACTATTCTCAAGTATCTTCGGAGAACGAGAAACTATATTCTAGTGTATTCCGGACAGGATTTGATCCCGTTAGGATACACAGATTCTGATTTTCAGTCAGACAGGGATTCTAGAAAATCCACGTCTGGATCAGTATCCACCCTAGATGGTAGAGCCATTGTGTGGAGAAGTATAAAGCAATCTTGCATTGCTGACTCCACCATGAAAGCCGAATATGTAGCCGCTTGTGAAGCTGCTAAAGAGGCTGTTTGGCTCCGTAAGTTCTTGAATGATCTGGAAGTTGTTCCAGATCTGGATAAGCCCATCACACTTTATTGTGATAACAATGGTGCTGTGGCTAATTCCAAAGAACTAAGAAGCCACAAGAGAGGGAAGCATATAGAGAGAAAGTATCATCTCATTAGAGAGATAGTGCGGAGAGGAGATGTGATCGTCACTAAGATATCCTCACAAGACAATCATGCTGATCCATTTACGAAGACCTTACCGGCTAAAGTGTTTGAAGGTCACCTAGAAGGTCTAGGGTTACGAGACATAACTCACATGCTTTAGTGCAAGTGGGAGATTATTGGGGTTTTTGTCCTAAAGCTTGTAATATGTAAATGTAATTTGAACATAAATAAAAGAAGTAGTATATTCATTCATTTTGTGTCATACTTTATATAACATGTGCACTTAACATCCAAAATTGCCGGATGTAATTTCGAACTGAGTATATGAGTGTCATATATAGATGGATTCAGTTTGAAACGAGCAATCTAAAGAGTCCGTAGATAGCAAATAAAGCTGGGTACTTTATTTGTGGTTAATCTACAGCTGCGGTCCATTTCGTAGTGTACGGTGATCCTATCCTGGATCATTCATATGTGGATATGAGAATGGGGGCACCTTGTATGATGTGATCATATAGGACTGGGCCATGATATATATGAATCTCTCACTAAGATTCGTTTAACGATGAGATTCATATATATCAACTAATGATGGCTATATGTGGGTGATCTTAATCCTGAGTGTCTTATCGACTCCTTCAGGTTAGATCGTGGTCTTTGATATACCATGGGTGAGGTCGGAGTTGCATTCCCGATCAATATACTCCGTATGTTGGGATCGCGGTTTGGCTTGTGGCTGGGAAGGTTTGTACACAATAGTGGAATCCACTCCTTCTTGTGAGAAGTAGATGGTAGTTCCCTTAAGGGTTGATTCGGGGCTTGAACAATATGAGCGCTCTCCTAATTCCGTAAGGAATGTAGGATTTATTGTTCATTAGAGAATCAATGGTACTTAATGGAAAGATATGATTAGAGGGGTATAACGGACATTATGACCCAACTCTAATTATGAACTACTTGTGGAGGATTATACCATATGTAATAGCTATATCGATGGACACCGAGAGTTATTGGTTTGTGTAAAAACGTCTACAGTTGAGAGAGTGCAGCTTCAGGTTTTTAGTGGAATAACACCGAAGTTAATAATCATGAAATATTAGTTAAAGAGTTTAATTAATAATTTCTAAGGATTATTGGAGCTCAAAATACTGTGGGTCCATTAGGTCCCCTTGCTAGCCCGATCGATTTAGGTAACAAGGGTCACGATTAATTAATTGGATTGTCCAATTAATTGTGTTACGAAAGTGACACGTATTTAATTCGGGAGTTAATTGAATAATGAGATTATTTCATTAATGAATATTGGTGATTAAATAAGTTAATAATGCTCAATAACAAGAGTGTAATAATGTATTTGACAATCTTTTCATATTAATAAAGTGATTTCTAGTTTAACAAATCTTACAGCATTTATAGTTTAATTATTATAATTGTCAAAAGTAAATAATCATAAGGTCAAAAGACTATGAGAAAAGAAGAATTGTTCGTACATCTGGATATGTATGAGGTAGACACAATTCTTTAGTTAGTCTTGAATAATATTCCAACTTAAAATAAAGGTTAGGCATCTTTATCTTGTTAAAGTTGTAGATTCTTTTGCTAGCATTTGAGTGTGATCAAATATGTTATGATGAGTCTAAAATCATTAAAGTGTAGTGCCTTTAGGCAAAAGAATCTAGTGCACTAGGTGCATTGAATATGATCACAATGAAATACTTTATCCAGAACTGTCAATGTATAAAAGTCTTCACTTGAGGACAATCGAAGAGTCTATCTCAATCCTGAGATAATTAACTGACTTATGGTTACAAGTGTTATCATTTGAGCTATCAATGAGTATGATTATATAGCATAGTCTATCCTCGATAGTTTACTGGTATTCATTTGTTAATCAATAGATGACTTCATTTATAGATATGGACATCGTGGCTCAATTTAATAAATGATAGTAGAATATCATCATATGGATGTTTTGAGGTATTGGATATTAAATTTTGACGTTAAGTTTTCAATAGTGTCTATTGAAATATGGCTTCTGGACAAGTCAAAATATCCAAGTTCAAAATGTGGTCATATGGGTAAATATGGTAACTTGGAGAGCTATAGGCGTTCTATGAGCTCTTGGCGATTACTGGTATTCTTCATAAGGATACACTATCTCCATTAAGATTGTATAGGGTATGAATGAGCAATATTAACTTATTCTATCTTTATTTAAGAGTTCAATTTTAGTTCTTTAGTGGAATGAACTAAAATTAATAGATCGAACCTAAGTGAATCTTTTATTTATTGTGATTAGGTTATGTCTATTGGAGCTTAAATTTAGATAGCCCGCCAAGATCCCCAATTCACACGAACTTGCATGGATCACTTGATATATTCTACCGGACCAATTTATGGGTCCATCTAGAATTGTATTATGGCATGTGGACTTGTTTCTTTTAGTAAGAATGGGTCTAGTTCACATATGGACTTTTTATTAAGGTCCAATGGATTTAATAAAATAGAAAAACAATATTGGCCCATATATATTGGCTTGGGCTGCAAGGGACTATTTATTAGTCTTATATATTGTTTTTATTTTATTATTTAATTAAATGGAAATTAATTAATTAAAAGTCAAAATCTTTTTCCTAGTAGGAGATGGTCTCCTAGAGTCATATTATTGTTTGTAATATGATAAGTTTCAAAGACTATATTTGATAAGTAGATAAATAATAGGAATTTATTTATCTAGTCAAATTAGGAAGTATTTGATTTCTATTAGGAAGTATTTGATTTAGTCACAATTTAATTATATTCAATAATTGGTTATTGAATATATACACTATTTGAGTTGGATTAGGAGTCTTGGTGTGGAAAATAAATCTTTTTTGAAAAAGGATTCTTTGTCACCAAGTAAATCCACCTAGAGATAGGATTCTTGACCACCAAGTAAATCCTCTTTAGGAAAGGATTTGTATAGTTATATATATTATTAAATTCAGAATTAATAATAGTATTTGAAAAAAAAAGTTTTTTTTAGAGAAAGAATTTTTATTCTCTTGCTTTGAATAAAACAAAAAAAAAACTTCCAACTCAAGAAATGAGTGTAGAATTCGGCTATAGAGAAGAAGAATAAGGAGCGTTTTATTTTTGATAGTACATTAGAAGCTTTTACATTAAAAAGCTTTATGTACAAGATCGAATTAGGGTTCACGCGAGTTTTTGATTAAAAGATTGAGAATTCACAAGTGACCAAACGTTCTTTATTTTCTCTACGAGGATTATTGTGACTAACAAAAAGGAAAAGATTTTTGTTTCCATCCTCAGGTTTACAATTCAAAGAAAGGGAGCCCACACTCCTAGGTGATTCGCGTTCGTGATTGGATTGGAAGATCTTGCGGATTCAATTCGAAGCAAGCAGATTCAAATCGACGTAATATCAATCGTCACGTGAAAAAGGTACGATACTTTTATTATATGTTAATTAATCAAGGGTTAAGGTTCTTTCTTTTAAAGGAAATATTTTTGAAATATACCCACTATGTTTCACGCTTCCGTGGTGTTTTTAAAACCGATTTTTCCCTACAAGCGAATCTTGGCCTCCTCAGACCCCTGCTGAGCCTCGAGCATGGATTGTTGAGAGGCAGCTAGAATTTCCTTGGCGGTACGAGCTTCTGCCTCTTGACTAGCAGCATCTTGTTCAGCCAGATATAGCTTCGTTTCCAACTATGCGCACCGCTGGTCGACCTTGGCCAGATTTGCTTCAAGTTCGGTAATCCTCACTGCGAGCTCTATTAGGCTGGTTGTGGCATTGTCAGCTTTAGTTTCAGCAGCAGCAACAGACCTCCTCAAAGCCGCCTCAGTTGCATCACGTTGTTTCAGTTTCTATTCAAAAGATGCTTTCAGCTTTGATTCACTTGCTGAGGCAGAACTGACCACTTTCTTTTTCTTCTCAAGCTCCTTCTTCATATGAGAAATTTCAACAGCCTGTTTCTTCTGAACCATCATGGCCCTAGTCATCTCCTTTACGACCTTGAAAAAAGAGAAGGAAAACATGGTAAGTTTATATATAGACTCGAAGTGTAAAGAATGAGCAAGAGAATGAAAGATACATACATAAACGCCGTTATTATAAATAGCACGGACTCTTTCCACATCACTAGCATTCCGGAAGTCACTCCAGTAGCCCATGCCAACATAGCCCTTCCCAGAAGACATAGACTTCAGCATGTCTAGGGGGTCGGGTAATATGTCCCCTAAGCTAGAAGCTCTAGCCACAGTAGGAAGTATTGTCATCCCGGGATCAGGGGATGGTTGATCCATCGGTTCAGAATGCAAAACCGGAATGACTTCAGGAGTAACCGCCAGGGGTGCAGCGATAATTCTCTTCTGAACTCGCTCTTGATCAGCGACTCCCGACGGGTCTGCTGCAACACCATTTATAACGGGAGCAAGAACAATATTGGGCAAGGGCCCAGACGGGCGATCCAATCGAAAAGATATTTTGTCAACATGTTCCGCCTCATGATCAGATTAGTTGTCTTTAGAAGCGGGCGGATCAGCTGATACTTTTTCAGGACTGGCCTGCCCTTCATCAGAATTCTAGTCGGTAAAGACTATCTAACGCTTGATGGAGAATTGGATAGGGGCCTTGCCAGTACGATGAACCGGGAGATCAGAAGGAACCTGGCTGATTGGATGACCAGTTTAAAGAGGAATTGGCTCAGCCGGTTTTACGGGTTGAACTTGTTGGGAGGCGATTTTCCTGATAGCCCCGGTAGCGACCTGATCGTCTGACTCAGATTGATCAGATGGCAGGAGGATAGAAGGCGCAGGAGCATACTCATTTCCCTTTTTTGATTGGTGCTCCCTGCAGATTAGATCAGTCAGCGTATCCTGATCCTCATCATCCTCTTCAATGATAACCGCTTTGACTCCAGTATGATGAGCTCCTGGTTCCGACTCTGATTCGAGTTTTCTCATTCCACGATCGGGGTCAGGAGCGGAAGAGTCAGCAGCAGTCTTAGTCACCTTGCTGATCTAAGATTTCCCAGAAGATTTGGTCTGGCGTCGACCAGCTGTTTCCTTAGTAAATTTCCTTTTTGAGCCTCTGGAGATCTATTTTGCTCACCCCGATCAGAAGATTGCCTCTTTTTCCCCGGGTCAGGAACATCTGAAGATGTATTGGGGCCAGGCTCATAAATATGTTCAACCATGGTCTGTTGAGGTTGAGCAATACCTTGAGCCAGCTGGGAAGCAGCTTTTGCACGACCGACCTTGTCAAGATTTTTAATCTTCTCGGCTTGGTCCCCAGCCAAGATATCTATCTCATACACTAACAATTGAAGAAAGGAAAAACATCGGTAAAAAAAAGGGGCCCACGCTATTACGAGAGTAACGGGACTTAGAGCGTTTGCGACGATTCAAAATCGAGGAAATAATCCAAGGTCTTGAAGGGCCTTTGCAGCAAATATCCCACGCCGATCTTTGGCCTCCCACGTTGTTTGAGCAACCTTGATAACATTTTTTGCTTGTTCTTCTGTTAGCATGGCGAGGGTCTTGTTCCACAGTTCGGGACTATATAAGTGCCTAAGAACATGGTTCCTGGTCAGTGCTTGCCAGGGATCAGCAACGACGGTTTCACCCCATTCACCTAGAACGAAGAACCAGCTGTTCTTCTAATATTTATTAGAAGAAGGAAAGCCCCAAATAAAGCCCTTGTGGTCTTTGCTTGATGGAGGTGAGGGACGTTGATTATACCTTTCATGAATCCAATGGTTGATCGAACTAGACTGAAGGTAAAAGGTACCTCCATTGTCTGACCGACCCAATGTGTAGAAGTTTCGAATTTCCTATAGGGTTGGGGGGTACTTGGCACCGATCTTCTTCCACAAATGCCATAAACTTATAAGGACTCGATATGGGTTTGGTGACAGCTGGGCAGGAGCAATCCCAACGTGGGCCAGGAATCGGGCAATGAAAGGTTGAAGGGGTAATGTGACCATAGATGTGAGCATTGTCCCATAGATGGCCACTACGCCCCGATGAGGATTCTAGATTGCACGGTGATCACTTAGGAAAAGTTCAGCCCATCGGGGGAGATCGAACCTTTCGCTATATTTCACTACCTCTGGTTCATCCACCATATTTATCTCCGAATCAAAGGCACAAGGATGCTCTTCCAAGAATTTTAGAAGAAAAGCTCGACGCACCCTGGGAATATCCCCCATCTTCACTAACTGAGAAGGAATCTTCAAGTCAACGGCAGAAGAATCCCTGGAACAATGGCCTATTTCCTCGACCAGATCCGATTTTCTTCGACATATCTGGGTGTATATTGGGAGAAGAAGCAGCCAGGTTAGCGATGTTCGATTCAAAATAAGAAGATTGAAATTCGAGAAGAGTCATAGAATAATCAATGTTAAGGGTACATGGTGAACTGGACGAGAAGAAAAATCTTGAAAAAATCCTCCTAAAATGGATTCAATCCTAGCAATATTCTCTTTATCGCATATTGCAATATAGTGGATCAATAATTCAACGTAACGATGACGAATAACAGGATCCATACCTGATGATTGAAGAAAGTGAGATAAGAACTCTGACGACGATGAAGATTCAGTTGAAATGAAGAACTTTGAGAATATCGTTGATGGAGGACAGTAACACATAAGATGAAGAGTTGCGTAAATTAAAAGAAAAAAACCCGTGAGAGGGAAAATGAAAGAGTTCAAAAGTATTTATAGGCGATAATGACGTCATGTGAGAGTGGTGGTTGGTGTTCGAATCCTGAAGATCACGTGCCGTTTGAAATTTAAAACGCCGTTGTCAGTTGCATCAAATCATCGATTCAAATCAGCCATTGTGGCTGAAATTAAACGTTAGTTGTCCATCATTATTATGCATTTAAGAGCTACACGACAAAAGGCTCCCGAGTTAAACATATCTCACCAAGAGAATGGTTGTTGTTTAGCCAAATGCTTGATTTGAATGTTTAAGGGGGTATTGTTATTGGTATAATTTGGAGAGATGACACGTCAGCATAAACATCGTGTTACACGAGGACAACTAGTGACATGTCAACAAACGTCAACTAAATTGAACCAACCTAAAATGATCAGAAAATAACCCTACAGTACTAATCAGAGTTACTTAGATGGTCGGGTTAGGAATACCTGACCAAAGTAATTAGATTGATCAGGTTATCAAAACAATGATCGGGGGAAACCTGAATGATCGGGTATAATTACTTGATCAGGTAAAGATCCTTGATCGGGGGTAAAAGAGATCTGGTCGGGTTTGGAAGACGGTCGGCTAAAAGACATGTGGACAATGTCTAAAAACGATTAGATACTTGGCGTATTGATAACAGAATTACGACTTAAACATGTAAAGAAGAATCCTCCTCAAATAAGGTCTCAACAAGCATACTCTGATAAGGAAACAGATTTCCTTAGATGTGTCAGAGTTCAAAACAAGCAAAAGTCCTGATATGATTACAACGACTCCAATAAGTCGGAGTTTTATTAAATCACTACTACCTTTCTTTTACTTTTACTCCAAGAACTAGGGTTCTATACATGTATAAATAGACCTAAAAAAAATACCCAACAGGGGTTAGCGAATCATTAGGTATTCAAGAGAGCAAGTAAGATTGAGTGTGTAATCATATTAATATAGTGATTTTTCCTTCTCGCCGTCACCGGTAACCATGGTTTTTTCCCTCTCGGGTTTTCTACGTAAAATCTTGCTTACATGATATCTTTTATCTCTTCTTGATTTGATTATACGATTGTAAACTCTACGTATTTTGTGCGACGTGTGATTGAATTCATACGATCTAAAAATCGCCGTCAACAGGATCTCTTATTTTAATTTGGTAAGGACCTTGATGAAATCACGTTGATTTTTATGAATTTTGATCTGATTTTTTATTTTTATTTTTTTATGATAAGTTCAATGAAATCTACATATAAATAAAATTTGAGAATTTTACTAGCGTTAGAACTTTTTTTCTTGAATTGATCTATATTTCATCCATTTTTCTGATGCCTTCATATTTAACAAAATCGGGTTAAATAGTTTTAGTGCTTGAAAAATTCTCAAAATTTATTTATAAGTTGATTTCCATGAACTCATCATCCACAAAAAAAAATCAAATTAAAATTCCTAAAAATCGATGTAATTTCATCAAGGTCCTTACCGAAATTAAAATAAAGAATCCTTTATGAGAGAATTAAACCACTAAATATAGAGTTCTTTTCTCCTTAGTGCGCGTTAATGTAAAATATATCAGTGCATTGTATATGGGCTATAGATTATGAATAAGTATGGATAAGTGCATGCATACTGAGTCAAAGCAGGTGAATCTAATGGCCCACATGTAATGCAATGTTATATATTTATCAGTGCACAATGAAAAGAGAAGTTTCATATATATATAACCACCACCCAATGTGAGATGAATGATGCTCATTTAGCATAGCAATATATCCTACGTTCGAGTGGTCGCCACAACGAAATTCAAAAGAAAGGGAGTTCAATGCTTTGAGTGTGGAGGCATAGGTATATCGCTCAATATTGTGGAAATTTGAGGGATAGTTAGAAAGGGGAAGCTATGGCCGCTACTTGGAGCGATAGTGATGAAGAAGAAGATAAGGAAAACTCTTCAAATGATGATGATCACATGGTCAACTTCACGGCTTTTGCTATTTCTCACACCAATGGCGAGGCAAAAGATGACAATGCATTGAACCTTGACATTGAAAAAGATGAAGTGGGAGAGGACATAGCTAGAAGTATCGATGAGAGGGCTTCGGAAGGAGAAGTGTACTCGAATGTTGATGACTCAAGTGATGAGAGCAGTGATGAAAGTGATGATGATAACTCTAACTTGGAGATTTCCGATAGTGATGGGAATAAGAATGATGTCTTTGGAATAAAGTTCAAGAAATGTCTACTCGTACCGTTTCCAAGCTCAAAGCAGAAAAATCAAGTCTCTGAGATGCCTTAAACATGACAATTGAAGAGAACAACACCTCGAGCCATTTCACCAATAGGTTGAGAAAGAATGTTAGTAATCGGACATTGACATTGTTCGAGTGGGTTTAGAGACTTGAAGAGCTCAAGAGTGAAGTGGAAGCTAAAGATGAGGAGTTAAGACTTTGAAAATACAAACACGGTTAAATTGTCTAAAACTAACCTATAAAGGGGGGGGGGGGGGGGGTGTGAATAGGTTTTTACACCTCTTTTCAATCCCTTGAAACAAACAAAAGTTTGTCCTTCTAGATAGCTTATATTACCACTTAGACCTTTATAAGAGAATATTCAACTAAGCATATCAAACAAAGTCTATTACTTGCAAGTGAAGAAATCAAAAACTTAAAGCATAAATCATCAAGTACTTGTATTCATATATATATATATATATATATATATATATATGTCAACTATATACTAGTACTAAACAAGTTCCACTATATACAAATAAATCAAATTACAAGAATAAGTGATATGTACAACTTTGATCAAGAAGATGTTTGCATCACACATTCTTTCAAAAGATCTTGCTTTAAAAAAGAATTAATCAACTAAAGATCTAAACAAGATTTTACCTAACCCATACACAAAAATGTAAGAGATATGGAAAAAGACATTTGACACATTATGTTTTTACGTGGTAAAACCTCCGAAGAGGAAATATCCACAGGTTGATTCCATAACCACTGGCAAACTAGCTTTCACTATGACGAATAAAAGTACACCCTCAAAAGTGACCACTTCATATGATACACCCTATATTGGATATCCCTCATATTCTACCCTTGGGCCTAGTGAAAACTTTGCCTACTCTCTATCCAAGACACTTCACACGTCTCTAGTGAGCAACTTTCTATCCAAGACACTTCACATGCCTCTAGAAAAATTTATTGCTCAACTATCCGGATCTTCACAATCCTAGCCAAGTCTTCTTGCTTAACTAACCGGATCTTCACATTCCTAGTTAAGACTTCCTTGCTCAAATTGAAGCTTCACACCTCAATAAGAAACTTCCACCTTTTGCAAGGCAAACGATCTATGTCTAATTCAAATGATGCAAACACATGCAACATAGAATATGTGATTAATATATCCTATGGAAACTAGAAATGATCAATGAGCACACAATGTATATTTTTCTAGTTTATGATCCTAACAACAATGAAATCATACAAATGATGCATGTACATATGAAATGTATGGATCAATCACATTCCATGAAGAGCTAGACATAGGCATCAAAGTTCACAAAACTATGTAACCTAGTTCTTTAAACATAAACAAAAACCTAGAGCATGTTTAAACACCAAAACACACCTTAAGCCCAAGTTTCATTCATGTTACTAAAGCTTGAAATAAAACATATTCATTAAGCACATATTCAGGACTTTAGAACTAAAACCAAAAATGCTAGAATCACAAGATATGTTCAATAATATTCTCTAGCAATCATTTAGAGCACATATATAAAATAATCAATTAAATCCTAATAGGCTCTAAATATACATTAAATTGTGCTAATCCAAAACATATTCAACTGACTAGTCATAGCACATGTAAATGCTATCAATCATCAAAATACAATCAATTAAAGCATAAATAGCCCTAGATAATAAGCTAGTCACAATACAACTCACAAGCGTGTGAAAACATAGATGTAAGAAAACCTAACTCACATACAAGTCTCTAATCAAGCTCAACTAGCTTAAAATCAAAGTTCTATCTCTCAATAGATAATGTTCAAGTAACTTACACATGAAAGAGAAGAAGACCCAAGGTAATTGAAGATTTGAAGAACCAAACACAAAAGATGAACAATTACCTTGTAAAAATGTGCAGTCAAGAATTTAGGTGTAGAATCACCACAAAACTTGAACAAAAGACTTCAAACTTTTCTTGGATATGATAGAGAACTTCAATACAAAGATTCTCCAACATGAATCACTCAAATCGGATAAGAAATGAGTGAGACATGGTGTTTGAAAGTTGAGAGAACTTTTGAGAAAATTTTCTACACAAAGTCTTTTTAAAAATCAAAATGGGAGAGAGAGATTTTAAAAGAGAGAAAGGGAGGGAAGTGAGGTGGCATGACATGGAGCTCAGGTGGCAAGCTGCACCTCTCCACGTCAGCTCCCGTGGAGGCACCTAAGCCTCACGGGACAGAAGATCAACCTTCCCGTGAGGCTCAAGCGCCTCCAAATCTGACCCTTGGTCACTCATTTGACCACAAATCTTTCTACATTGATCCAAATCTTGTTTTGTTAATTGGAGTAGAAATTATACTTCCATACCTTTCCAACGGTATATCATATGAAAGGTTTGGATGTCAGTTGGTCACATTTTGGGTCGCTCATTTCTGGAGCTATGTGTGTCCCATCCAAGTGCAGTGGTTCCCCCAGACCGTGGCAGTGCTAGGCTTGGTAGCGACAGTGATTTTCACGGTCCAAGTGCTGCAGCTCCCTAGATCGCGACAATGCTTGGTTGGTAGTGATAGTGTTTTCCGCGATCCAAGTGCCGCGGCACCTAGACCGAGGCAAATTATGTTTTGACCCTCTTTCATGACAATCTTCCAAAACAATGTAGTTTTACTTAGGGCACCTACATAGTCATCATCTTCTTCATTTTTTACACTTAGAGCTTCGAAATACATAACTCTAGTGAGAGAAAGTGACTCTAAGAGAGAGAGAGAGCTCCAAGAACCCACCTTTACTCAACCAAACACCAATCTATGTGCATTTAGCATCTCACAAGTATCATCTCATCATAGATTCTTCTTGCTTCTTCAACTAGATAATTTGAACATGCCTTAAATCTCCATTGCATCTCTTTGCATCTTTTTGTGTTCTTATTTGCCTAGGTTTAGCCTTATATGTTGATTTAATGCATGTCTCCTTGTTTAATGGTGTTTATAACATGATTGAGTTGTTGTTTGTTGGTTGAGAATACATGTTCATTGATAGCTAGCATTTAGGACTATTTTGCCCTTTAGCTAAATCTTCTTACTTTGCATTTAGATATTGATATCTAGGATTTGTACTTATTGACATCTTTAAATTCCTAGATAAACATTTAGTGTAGCCTAGCATTATTTGCATGATAGAATATTTCTACATATTTACAAAGGTTGATTAATCTCTTCATTTATTGTTAAGCATTGTGACTAAGTGGATTAGTGTACAAGCTTGTTGGTCTAAGATCACTATTAAAGGTCCGTTAGGTAGAGTGAAAGGGTTAGTGACCAAGAATGGTGTGACTGGAGGTCAATCTAGGTTGTTGTTAACAGCCTTTTCTGGCAAGGCTCCAAAGAAGAATTTTCCATCGAGCCGATACCTGGTAGGATAGGACCAGAACCATGACTGCCTCGCTAACCTGGTACCAGATGAACACCAGAACCACAATCTAAGAAGAATCAGTGCCATGTTACACCTTTTCTTTTGATACCAAGTGAAGCTGGTACTGTGACACCATGTACCTAATGTCCAGGTACTGCCTTACCACTCCCAGACCAGTATAGTGAATGTAACCTAACAGCTCTAGCAAGAATATACAGGTACACTACGGATCATGGTACATTATTGCCTCCGAAGGAATAAAGCTAATTTCGCCAAGCCAAGGAAAGAGTTGACTTCTTTGCCACTTAAAGCGCCATAAATGAGACCAATAGGTCAACCAAATCAGAGTTCAAATACAAGAGTAATCAGAGGGATCAAATCTCGCACCTTTAGCCTTAATCAATGTCATTCAATGCCTAAAGAAAGACTCCAATGATTCTCAATAAAGGGACCTGATTCTCTGGAATGAGGGGGATTTTCAGGGTCCATAAAAATGACAATTGAAGATGAGAGAAGGGATCGAGAAATTGAGAGAGGTTTTCTGACCACCATTTATAGAGAAATATCCACTTATCGATTGGCACGAGAGCTCTATCGCCACCTGTGTAAGAAAGAGAGATAGAAAAGATAGTTTTGTAGTCTAATTAGTTTACACCATTGTTATAAGAAACCAAGTGATCCATACAATAGCCGTTTCCCCACTTTTTTTTTACCACATATGTGTTGTTGTCCCCTTTTTCCTTTGTTACTTTTATTTTGTCAAAATCATGGTATCTAGAGATACCTCCCCCGCTGTGACCTACCAGGTTGCAGCTTGAGAGTGTTAATCGAAATTTTACTCCCATACAAATTTTAGGTTAACAGTTGTAAACTTTCATTCAAATAGTGGATTTGAGGACCGTGTGTGACTACAAGGATAGCCCGTGAGTTTTGCCCAGTTGGAGGGTTTCTCACATAAATCAATCTGTGTGTTTTATTATTGATTTCCGTATTTTTATTTTGGATTGATTGATTGCTAAAATGGGGTAGCATTATTAAAATTGATTAAGTCGACAACTTGGTAATAAATTGTAAGTTCCTCGTATTTTGATTGGCTTATTTCGTTGACAAACCACATTGGGGATTATTATTTGTAAGGGTAATTTAGGCCAAGCTTCAAGGACATCATCTCCCTCAAAGAGCACTTCAAAGGTATCTCACTAGTTTAACTTTCTTTGAAGAGATCTAGTTGCACACACTCACTTGCATGCATTATGTTCCTATCTTCATGTAATTGAATGATGTATTGTATGCCTCTTTTCACACTCCACACTTGCACATTTTGCACATCTCTTAGTGTGTCGAGCTTGCCCATAAAAGAGATTTTCTTCTCTTAGCGTGGCCTAGACCGCTTGGCAAGATATGCCTGCACCGCGGCATACAGAGCGGTATATCTCAGCAGAGTCATGCTTCGTGTACCGCTTCCTGTACACGTGCACGCAAAGCGACCCACGTCGCGGTGTTGTCCAGTAAGCCTCTGTTGCCCATACCGCGGCCTGTGCACCTGCATGCACAGCGCCCTGCACCGCGTTGTTGTCCAGACGGTGCACTGCTGTGTGTACCGCGGTCTGGACACTCGCCTGCAACGCGGTCCAGCAAGCGGTATTGACGGGATTTTGTTTCTCAAACCCAAAACGACGCAGTTTTGTCTAGGGTTTCTATATATATGTTCTATCTTCTTCCTTGCTCGTTTTTATGAGTTCAAGAAGCCATTTTTGATAGGCTAAGCTTCCATTAGAGAGAGAAACTCCCAAGAACTCATTTTTACTCAACCAAACACAAATCCATGTGCATCTAACATCTTCAAGCATCATCTCATCATGGATTCTTCTTGCTTTCATTGACTAGGTAACTTGAACATGCCCTAAATCCCCTTGTATTTATTTATGTTCTTGTTTGCCTAGGGTTAGCTCTTTTATGTGATTTTATTGCATATCTTTATGTTTATTGGCATTTATAACATGATTGAGTTGTTGGTTGTTGGTTGAGAGCCTTGTTCATTAATAGCTAGCATTTAGGACGATTTTACCCTTCTAGCTAAATCTTCATGCATTTGCATTTAGATATTGATATCTAGGATTTGCATTTATTGATATCTTTAAATCCTTAGATAAGCATTTATTGTTGCCTAGCATTAATTGCATGTTTGAATATCTTTTACATATTCACATAGGTTGTTTAACCTCTTCATTGATTGTTAAGCCTTGTGACTAAGTGAGTTAGTGCACAAGCTTGTGGTCAAGAATCACTATTAAAGGCCCGTTGGGTAGATTGAAAGGGTTAGTGACCAAGTAGGTGTGACTTGAGGTCAACCTAGGTTGTAAACTTTCATTCAAATAGTGGATTTGAGGACCGTATGTGGCTAGAAGGATAGCCCGTGAGTTTTGCCCAGTTGGAGGGTTTCTCACGTAAATCAATCCTTGTGTATTTATTGTTTTCCGCATTTTTATGTTGGATTGATTGATTGTTAATATGGAGTAGGATTATTAAAAATTGATTAAGTCAAAAAGTTGGTAATAAATCAACTAAAACCTATTCACCCCCCCTCTAGGTTGTATTAGACACACTTTGTGTATTTTCAATTGGTATCAGAGCAGGTTCCTAGATACACTTAGGTGATCCTTGCTCGTTGTGTGTCTTGCCTATTGTTTGTGTTTGTTGCATCATAAACATTCATCTCATTCATACCCAAACACTATGAGTGGGAACGGAAGTGGTAATGAGGGAGCCTCTAGCACAAGACCCCCCTTGCTCACCGGAATAAACTATGCCTCTTGGAAAGGCAAGATGGAGTCTTACATTTGCCAAATAAATGACCGAGCATGGATGGCAATTGAAGACGGCTACACTCTTCCGGTAAAAACTCTTGAAGACGAAAGTGTAGTTCTCAAGCCAAAGTCGGAATGGTCAACTCAAGAGTTTGAAGCATCCAAGTGGAACAACAAGGCTATGCATGCAATTATTTGTGCAATGGATGACAATCAGTACAAATTGATCCAAACAACAAGAATTGCAAAAGAGGCATGGGAGATTCTAGAGACGGCCCATGAGGGAACCGAGGTCGTCAAGGACTCCAAGCTTCAAGTCCTCCAAACACAATTCGAGCAAATTAGGATGGAGGAGGATGAGTGCTTCAACGACTTTCAAGTGAAGATGATGGACATAGTCAATCAAAGCCATCAACTTGGTGATCCCTATTCGGATAGGAGGATCAAGCAAAAAATTATGAGGTCGCTTCCAGCAAGATTTGAGTCAAAAGTGACGGCTCTTGAGGAGAATAGTGACTACAAGAATATGAAGCCAAGTGAAGTTATTGGAAGGCTTCTAGCATATGAGTCTAGATGGACTCCCACACCTACACCTCAAAAGAAGCAAAAGAGCATTACTCTGAAGACTTCTAAGGTTGAGAAGGAGGAAGAAGACTCAGATGAAGAAATGGCCCTCATGGTGAAAAGATTCAAGAAGTTCATCAATTTTGAGAAGAGGGGATTTGGATCCAAAGGAAAGGAAATAAAGAAGAAGACTCCTTTCAAGAAGTTTGAGTCAAGTGAAGACAAGCCCACAAGAAGAGGGATTCAATGCTTCGAATGTGGAGGTTTCGGACACATCTCCACGGATTGTGGAAATTTGAAAAATAAGAAGAAAGGAAAGGCCATGGCCGCCACGTGGAGTGATGGTGATGACTTGGAAGAAGAAGGAGAGTTCTCAGATGATGAGGATCATGTGGCAAACTTTATTGCATTCACATCCTCTCTCAAGAGTAAGGAAGCAATAGATGATGAAGAGGTAGAGAAACAAAGTGAAGATGACTCTAGCTATGGTGACTCTTCATCCCATTCAACAAATATGAATGTAGGAGGAATGGATCTTGAAGGCTTCATTGAGCATTTTCAAAGCTCAAGATTGAAGATGAAGAAGGAGATTCAAAGGCTAAAAGGGGAGAATCTCAAGCTATCCACCGAAGCTACTCACTTAAATAAAGAAGTGAAAATAGCCAAAAGGAATGAGGAATTGATGGAAAAGGAGCTTGAAGAAGCTAGAGAGATCATTGCTAAGATGACTTCAAGCACGAATAAACTTGACCACATGTTAGGAGTTGGCAAGAGGCCAAGTGATAAGAAAGGTCTTGGCTATGAAAATGACAAGGAGACCTCATCCTCAAGCAAAATTGTGTTTGTTAAGGGTTTGGATAACAAAGAGCCTCCACCCCCACAATATCCTAGGAAGAAGATCGAACTAGGAGAGTGCTCTAAAGATCCTCAAGTCAAGGTAGCACAAGGGAAACAAGCTCAAGCTCAATCAACAAGGGTGCATCAAGCAATTTTCCCTCAACCGAAATACCATCAAGCCAAAAAACAATTCATGCAAGGGCAACCAAGGAAGCAATTCGCTCCAACTCAACAACAAAGAAAAAGAGAACCAATCCAACACAAAAGACAAGCTCAAATGCGTGGGAAAGCCCCTCTGTACTCACAAGGGCATGGTATGTCTTCTTATTTTATTCCCACTTGTCACTTTTGTGGTGTTGATGGTCACATTAGACCAAATTGCTTTAAATACATTGAAATGTGTAGAATCAAGAGCATGATTGAAAGAAATAGAGCTAGAGCTAGAATGCATGTTCCTAGGAAACCCAGAGCAAATTTGCATGATCCTAGAAAATTTAGAGCCAATGTGTCTAATACCACTAGGAATGAGAACATTACACCTAGGTGGATTAGAAGGGATAACTATTCTTGCTATGTGGCTCAAATTGCCTTGAAGGCAAATGCCTCTAACACTTGGTATTTGGATAGTGGTTGTTCTAGGCATATGACGGGGAACAAGAGCTTCTTTAAATCCCTTGTCTTGGAGGATGGAGGATTTGTCACCTTTGGTGATGGATCCAGAAAGAAAGTCATAGGGAAAGGAACCATCTCCATTCCCGATTTACCCTCCTTATCAAATGCTTTACTTGTTGATGGCTTACAAGCCAATCTTACAAGCATTTCTCATCTTAATGATGACGGACTCTCTGTCTTGTTTAACAAAAATGATTGCTCTATTTTAATGCCAAATGGACAAACCTTGCTAAAAGGAAAGAGATCTAGTGACAATTGCTATTGTCTTGAAGCTAGTGCTATCTCTTGCAATATGTCCAAATGTGAGGAAATTGAGTTATGGCATTAAAGACTTGGCCACATGAACTATCGAGATTTGAGGATATTAGATAAGTTCAAGGTTGTGCGTAGCCTCCCAAAGCTTGGGAAGAAAGTCGATGGCGTTTGTGGACCTTGTCAACAAGGGAAACAAACCAAAAGTATGCACAAGAAAGGCAAGTATCTCGCCACCAAGGAGCCATTAGAGCTTCTTCATATGGACCTTATGGGTCCCATGCAAACCGAGAGTCTCGGTGGCAAGAGATACATTTTTGTTTGTGTTGATGATTTTTCTAGATTTACATGGACATACTTTCTTAGAGAAAAATCTGAAACTTTTGAAAAATTTAAAATGCTTTGCACTAAAATTCAAAATGAAAAGAACTCACACATTAAAAGCATTAAAAGAATTAGGAGTGACCATGGGAGGGAATTTGAAAATGCTTGTTTTGAAAGCTATTGCAATAGCTTAGGCATTTCCCATGAGTTTTCGGCTCCTAGAACTCCTCAACAAAATGGGGTTGTTGAGAGGAAGAATAGGGT
Source organism: Dipteronia sinensis (assembly GCA_033220585.1). Lineage (NCBI taxonomy): Eukaryota > Viridiplantae > Streptophyta > Magnoliopsida > Sapindales > Sapindaceae > Dipteronia > Dipteronia sinensis. The sequence continues at coordinate 19,298,310 of CM065638.1, read as the reverse complement.
CCTTCAAGAGATGGGCCGTGTGATGTTGCTTAGCAACAATGTCCCTAGGAACCTTTGGGCCGAGGCCGTCAATACGGCTTGCTACATAGGAAATAGAGTCTTCCTAAGGCCCGGTACTAGGCAAACCTCCTATGAATTATGGAAGGGTAGGAAGCCAAATATTAGCTACTTCCACTCATTTGGGAGCAAATGCTATATTCTAAATGACCGAGATCAACTTGGCAAGTTTGATGCCAAGAGTGATGAGGGGATTTTTATTGGCTATGCCCTTAATAGTAAGGCCTATAGAGTTTTCAATTTAAAAACTCGAAGTTTCATGGAATCATCTAATGTTGTCATAGATGATTGTAGGCCTAAGACTAGAGACCATGATGAGGAGGTTATTGTGCTTGATGATCCTCTCTTGGAGAAGAATGGTGAGACTTCAGTTGATGTGAAGTCAAGTCTTGATGAAGAGGTCATCCAACCTCTTGATAGAGATCCATCTTTGGACTCTAAAGAACCCGCTCCATGGGTTAGACATCTCCACAATAAGAATGACATTCTTGGAGATATGAATGAGGGTGTTAGGACTAGGTGTCAATTAGCTAATCAGATTAGCTATACTTGCTACACCTCTAAAATTGAACCCAAAAAGGTTGATGAAGCCTTGAATGATGAGTTTTGGGTTCTTGCTATGCAAGAAGAGCTAAACCAATTTGAAAGAAATGAGGTTTGGATTCTTGTTCCTAGACCCAAGGATACTAATGTCATAGGCACAAAATGGGTATATAGGAACAAGTCGGATGAAAATGGCAACATTGTGCGCAACAAGGCTAGACTTGTACCACAAGGATACTCTCAAATTGAGGGTATTGACTTTGAGGAGACCTTTGCTCCGGTTGTCCGTCTTGAGTCCATAAGGCTTCTTTTGTCCATATCATGTGTGCACAAGTTCAAATTGCATCAAATGGATGTTAAGAGTGCATTCCTCAATGGGTTCTTGCATGAGGAAGTGTTTGTTGAGCAACCCAAGGGGTTTGTGGATCCACACCACCCCAATCACGTCTATAGCCTCAAGAAGGCTTTATATGGGTTGAAACAAGCACCTAGGGCTTGGTATGAGCGCCTCACTCAATTTCTTGTTGACAATGACTACACTAGGGGCAGTGTTGACAAAACTTTATTCATCAAGAGGAACAAAGATGAGCTTTTCATAGCTCAAATCTATGTTGATGATATCGTTTTTGGCTCCACCAACAAATCCAAAGTCCAACAATTTGTTGATGTCATGTCTCATGAGTTTGAGATGAGTCTTGTTGGGGAGCTCAATTACTTCCTAGGTTTGCAAATCAAGCAATTGCATGATGGGATTTTCATATCCCAAGCTAAGTATGCTAAAAACCTAGTGAAGAAGTTTGGCCTTGAGAATGCCAAACATTGTGACACACCCATGAGTACCACCTTGAAACTAAGCAAGGATGCTAGTGGCAAGAGTGTGGAACAAAGTCTTTATCGGGGTATGATTGGTAGCTTGATTTACTTGACCGCAAGTAGGCCCGATATAGCCTTTAGTGTGGGTGTGTGTGCTAGGTACCAAGCTGATCCCAAGGAATCCCATCTCTCCTCAGCGAAGAGAATCATTCGATATGTGAATGGGACTTCCGACTATGGGATATGGTACTCTTTTGACACTAATGCTAGCTTAGTTGGCTTTAGTGATGCAGATTGGGCAGGAAATTGTGATGATAGGAAGAGTACATCGGGCGGTTGCTTCTTCCTAGGCAACAACTTGGTCTCATGGTTTTGCAAGAAGCAAAATTCCATCTCTCTATCCACAGCTGAAGCGGAATACATTGCCGCCGGGAGTGCTTGCACACAACTCCTTTGGATGAAACAAATGCTTGTGGATTATGGCTTTGATCAAGGTATTCTTACCCTTTATTGTGATAACATGAGTGCGATTAACATTTCAAAGAATCCTGTTCAGCACTCTAGGACAAAGCATATAGACATTAGGCATCATTTCATTAGAGAACTAGTTGAAAACAATTGCATTGCACTTGAGCATGTGGGCACTAATGATCAACTAGCGGATTTATTTACAAAGCCCTTAGACTCAACTAGGTTCAAGTCACTTAGTAGGTCTATTGGGATTTGTCATATGTCTTGATGTGTTTTGATGATTGACCCCTTATGGGGAACTCAAGCAAAGAGAGCAACCTTGCATGTTGGAATAAGCAAAAATTTGATCAACTTTATGCTTCTTTATTATTTGCTTGAGTATTCTTGGTTGTGCTTATATATAATCTTATATGGCTTTTTATTCAATAAGTGTGCCTTGCTTGGCTTGTAATCCATGTCACCTCTATGTTCAAACATGCATTTTTGGATTAGGAGAATTGATTGGGAAATACATTTGAATGACCTATAATTTATCTCCTTGACATGTGAACTTGTTTATGACATGCTCAAAATGTTATGCATGAAATTTTTTTTTATTGCCTTAGTGCAAAATTTGTGTGAAAGCAACTGAGAAGACTAAACCCAATAAGGATCTAGTATCCATGAAATAAATAAGGATGTCTCATCCAAATTTAGTCTTCTCTCTCTCTTTATTAGTTGAACAAGGCTACTATCATACGGGTATCCTACTCGGAAAAATCAAAAAGGGTGCAAAAGTCGCTCATGTCTTGTTTCGCTTATAAAGTTTGGTATTGTTGCTCTTTAAATTGAAATTCATCTTTAAAACACTATATCTTGTTTGCTTATGACAAAAGGGTGCAAATTGGTTTGAATTCTTTTGGAACCCTTTTTGAGGTTCTCCTTGCCAAATACCATTTGCTTGAACCATGACGTTACATGTCTTACATCCAAAGCAATTAAGTCATCCATTTTCTTCTAAATAATAAACCTTCAATGATTCTCTCTCAATTAATTGAGGTGCATAAAGATGTTGTATATGATTATGCACTTATCTTGCAAATAGCTCTCTTTGCTAAAGTGACCCGGTTGGGGAATACTCCTTTGTCTATCTCATGACAAAAAGGGGGAGTAATGGTTTATTTAAAGGGTGATTGTATTTAAGGGGAGATTGTCCCGTTGAGGGGGAGTAACCTATATAGGGGGAGCATTTGCATGTTGTAGTTTTCTTTTATTATGCAAATTGCTCTTATTTATTTATCTCTCTTGATCACCTCACATACACTTGTCTTGGAAAGTGTAGTCTCATTGTTTTGTAGGGAAGGTGGCTATTCTACAAGAGCTTGAAGTTTTGAAGACCTAGTATCTAGGTATCTTTTTGTAATGTAGAATATCTTTTTGTTGACCTTTAGTTTATACTTTCTTGTGAGGATGATTTGTGAGTGGTGGTTTTGTCACGAAATAGCCAAAGGGGGAGATTGTAAGTTCCTCATATTTTGATTGGCTTATTTCGTTGACAAACCACATTGGGGATTATTATTTGTAAGGGTAATTTAGGCCAAGCTTTAAGGACATCATCTCCCTCAAAGAGCACTTCAAAGGTATCTCACTAGTTTAACTTTCTTTGAAGAGATCTAGTTGCACACACTCACTTGCATGCATTATGTTCCGATCTTCATGTAATTGAATGATGTATTGTATGCCTCTTTTCACACTCCACACTTGCACATTTTGCACATCTCTTAGTGTGTCGAGCTTGCCCATAAAAGAGATTTTCTTCTCTTAGCGCGGCCTAGACCGCTTGGCAAGATATGCCTGCACCGCGGCATACAGAGCGGTATATCTCAGTAGAGTCATGCTTCGTGTACCGCTTCCTGTACACGTGCATGCAAAGCGACCCACGTCGCGGTGTTGTCCAGTAAGCCTCTGTTGCCCATACCGCGGCCTGTGCACCTGCATGCACAGCGCCCTGCACCGCGTTGTTGTCCAGACGGTGCACTGCTGTGTGTACCGCGGTCTGGACACTCGCCTGCAACGCGGTCCAGCAAGCGGTATTGACGGGATTTTGTTTCTCAAACCCAAAACGACGCAGTTTTGTCTAGGGTTTCTATATATATGTTCTATCTTCTTCCTTGCTCGTTTTTATGAGTTCAAGAAGCCATTTTTGATAGGCTAAGCTTCCATTAGAGAGAGAAACTCCCAAGAACTCATTTTTACTCAACCAAACACAAATCCATGTGCATCTAACATCTTCAAGCATCATCTCATCATGGATTCTTCTTGCTTTCATTGACTAGGTAACTTGAACATGCCCTAAATCTCCTTGTATTTATTTATGTTCTTGTTTGCCTAGGGTTAGCTCTTTTATGTGATTTTATTGCATATCTTTATGTTTATTGGCATTTATAACATGATTGAGTGGTTGGTTGTTGGTTGAGAGCCTTGTTCATTAATAGCTAGCATTTAGGACGATTTTACCCTTCTAGCTAAATCTTCATGCATTTGCATTTAGATATTGATATCTAGGATTTGCATTTATTGATATCTTTAAATCCTTAGATAAGCATTTATTGTTGCCTAGCATTAATTGCATGTTTGAATATCTTTTACATATTCACATAGGTTGTTTAACCTCTTCATTGATTGTTAAGCCTTGTGACTAAGTGAGTTAGTGCACAAGCTTGTGGTCAAGAATCACTATTAAAGGCCCGTTGGGTAGATTGAAAGGGTTAGTGACCAAGTAGGTGTGACTTGAGGTCAACCTAGGTTGTAAACTTTCATTCAAATAGTGGATTTGAGGACCGTATGTGGCTAGAAGGATAGCCCGTGAGTTTTGCCCAGTTGGAGGGTTTCTCACGTAAATCAATCCTTGTGTATTTATTGTTTTCCGCATTTTTATGTTGGATTGATTGATTGTTAATATGGAGTAGGATTATTAAAAATTGATTAAGTCGAAAAGTTGGTAATAAATCAACTAAAACCTATTCACCCCCCCTCTAGGTTGTATTAGACACACTTTGTGTATTTTCATAAATCAACTAAAACATATCCACCCCTCTCTCTAGGTTATTAGGCACACACATGTTTGTGTTTTTGCAATTGGTATCAGAGTAGGTGCCTAGATATTCTTAGGTGATCCTTGCTTTTTGTGTCTCTTGCATCTTGCATTTTGTTAGTTGCATTTCATGTGCATTCATCCCATTCATAAATCCCAAACACTATGAGTAGGAACGGAGGTGGACAAGAGGGAGCTTCAAGCACAAGACCCCTTTTGCTCAATGGGGTGAACTATGCCTCATGGAAAGGCAATACAGGGTCCTACATTTTCCAAATAGATGACCGAGCATGGATGGCAATTGAGATGGCTACACTTCTCCGGAAAACACTCTTGAAGATGAAAGTGTAGTTCCCAAGCCACTTTCGGAATGGTCAACTCAAAAGTTCGAAGCATCCAAGTGGAACAACAAGGCCATGGATGCCATTCTTTGTGCAATGGATGACAACCAATACAAGTTAATCCAAACAACTAGGATTGTAAAATAGGCATAAGATTCTAGAGACGGCCCATGAGGGAACCGAGGTGGTTAAAGACTCCAAGCTTCAAGTCCTCTAAACATAATTCGAGCAAATTAGAATGGAGGATCATGAGTGCTTCAACGAATTTCAAGTGAAGTTGATAGACATAGTCAATCAAAGCCATCAACTAGGCGACCATTACTTGGATAGGAGGATCAAGCAAAAGATCATGAGGTCACATCCTAAGAGATTCGAGTTTAAGGTGACAACACTTGAAGAAAATAGTGATTTCAAGACCATGAATCCAAGTGAAGTGATTGGAAGGCTTTTAGCCTATGAGTCAAGAAAAGGTCCTACACCCTCACAACCTAAAAAGCAAAAGAGCATAGCCTTGAAGATGTCCAAATTAGAGAAGAATGAGGATGACTTGGATGAAGAGATGGCCCTCATGGTGAAAAGGTTCAAGAAATTCATCAAGTTTGAAAAGAAGGGGTTTGGATCCAAAGGAAAGGAAATGAAAAAGAAGACTCCTTTAAAGAAGGTTGAGCCAAGTCAAGACAAGCCCATAAGGAAAGGGAACCAATGTTTTTAATGTGGAAGGTTTGGACACATCTTTACGGATTGTGGCAATTTAAAGAATAAGAGGATAGGAATGGCAATGGCCGCCACTTGGAGCGATAATGATGACTTGGAAGAGGAAGAAGATGTAGGGAAAAACACGCGGCGGAAGTGAAAAATTGGGTTTGTGTATTGCAAAAATTTTCCTTTTAAAAGAAAGAACCTTAATCCTTGATTAATTAACATATAATTAAAAGTATCATACCTTTTTAACGTGATGATTGATGTTGAGTCGATTTGAATCTGCTTACTTCGAATTGAATCCGCAAGATCTTCCAATCCAATCACGAACGTGAATCACCTAGGAGTGTGGGCTCCCTTTTCTTTGAATTGTAAACCTGAGGATGAAAAAACAAACCTTTTTCTTTTGTTAGTCACAATAATCCTCCTAGAGAAAATAAAGAACGTTTGGTCACTTGTGAATTCTTAATCTTATTTAATCAAGAACTCGCGTGAACCCTAATTCGATCTTGTGCAAAAGCATTTTGATGTAAAAGCTTCTAGTGCACTATCGAAATTAAAACGCTCCTTATTCTTCTTCTCTTTGGCCGAATTCTACACCTTTTTCTTGAGTTGAAAGTTTTTTTTTTAAATTCAAAAGCAAGAGAATAAAAATTTTCTCAATAAAAAAACTTCTTCTTTGAACTACTCATCAAAAACGAATTTTATGATATATATATATATATATATATAGGGTGGCCAAAATTCTCCTACATTGTGGAGGATTTGATTTCACCAAAACCTTATCAACTTAGCAGTTCAAACCTACTCCAACTCATGAGTATATTTATCTAATAATAAAGTATTGAATATCAATTAAAAATTGTGACTTTATCAATAACTTCCTAAATGATTATCAATTATAATTTTGATAGATATCAAATACTTCCTAATTTGACTAGATAAATAAAACCTTTTTATTTATCTACTTATCAAATAAGGTATTTGATACTTATCATACTACAAACAATAGTATGCCACTAAGAGTCATTCTCTTAGTATACTACTAACAATAGTATGACACTAAGAGTCCCTCTCCTAGTAATAAAAAGATTTTGACTTTTTAATCAAATAATTAATTTCCATTTGATTAAATAATAAAATAAAACAATATATTAAGCTAATATTATTAGCCTTGCCGCCCAAGTATATATATGGGTAATATATTGTTTTTCCATTTTATTAAATCCATTGGACTTTAATAAAAAGTCCACATGTGAACTAGACCCATTCTTATTACAAAAGAAACAAGTCCACATGCATTAATTTAATACATTAATATAATCTAGCATCCAATTTATTTAAAATGTGCAAATTATATTCTTAATGTATTAATGGTATGCTAAACGCACCCCATTAGGGCTGCCTAAGGATTCCTACATCCTTGGCCATCTATCCCAGGCATTTGAAGAGTTACCGTGTGTCTTGATCACACATGACCGTACCTCTCCAAAACTTTTGGATTCCGAAATCCAAAAACAATTCTAGATGGACCTAGAAATTGGTCTGGTAGAATATATCAAGTGATCCATGCAAGTTCGTGTGGATTGGGGATCTTGGCAGGCTATCTAAATTTAAGCTTCAATAAACATAACCTAATCACAATCAACAAATGATTCACTTAGGTTCAATCTATTAATTTTAACTCATTTCACTAAATAGCTAAAATTGAACTCTTAAATAAAGATAGAATAAGTTAATGTTACTCATTCATACCCTAGAAAATCTTATTGGAGATAGTGTATCCTCGTGAAAAATATCAGTAATTGCCAAGATCTCATAGACCACCTATAGCTCTCCTAGTTACCATAGTTACTCATATGACCATATTTTTAACTTGGATATTTTGACTTGTCCAGAAGCCATGTTTCAATAGACACTATTGAAAACTAAAAGTAAAGATTTAATATTCAATACCTCAAAATATCCATATGATGATATCTACTCACATTTAATAAATGGAGCCATGATGTCCATATCTATAAATAAAGTCCTTTATCGATTAACAAATGAATACCACTAAACTATCGAGGATAGACTATGCTATATAATCGTACTCATTGATAGCTCAAATGATAACACTTAAAACCATAAGTCCATCATTTTTCTCAGGATTGAGATAGACTCTTCGATTGTCCTCAGGTGAAAACTTTTATATATTGACGGTTCTGGATAAAGTATTTCATTGTGATCATATTCAATGCACCTAGTGCACTAGATTCTTTTGCCTAAAGGCACTACACTTTGATGATTTTAGACTCATCATAACATATTTGATCCCACTCAAATGCTAGCAAAAGAATCTACAACTTTAACAAGGTAAAGACGCCCAACCTTTATCTTAAGTTGTGTATATTATTCAAGACTAACTAAAGAATTGTGTCTACCTCATACATATCCAGATGTATGAACAATTCTTCATTTCTTATAGTCTTTTGACCTTATGATTATTTACTTTTGACAATTATAATAAGTAAACTATAAATGCAATAAGATTTGGTAGACTAGAAATCACTTTATTAATATGAAAAGATTGTCAAATACATTATTACACTCTTGCTATTGAGCATAATCTTAACAATCTCCCACTTGCGCTATAACAAGCGTGTCATATCTCTCATTCCCATGTTCTCTAGGTCCTTATTAAAACTCTTCTATGGTAGAGTCTTTGTAAAAGGATCTGCTAGATTTTCTGTAAGTTCCTCATATTTTAATTGGCTTATTTCAATGACAAACCACATTGGGGATTATTCTTTGTAAGGGTAAATTAGGCCTCTTGGGTGTGATCAAGCTTCAAGGACATCATTTCTCTCAAGAGCACTTCAAAGGTATCTCACTTGTTTAACTTTCTTTGAAGAGATCTAGTTTCACACACTCACTTGCATGCATTATGCTCTTATCTTTATGTAATTGAATGATGTATTGTATGCCACTTCTCACACTCCACACTTGCACTTTTTGCAAATCACTTAGTGTGTTGAGTTTGCCCCGAAAAGAGAATTTCTTCTCTTAGCGCGGCCTAGACCGCTTGGTAAGACATGCTTGCACCGCAGCATACAGAGCGGTATACCTTAGTAGGGTTATGCTTCCTGTACTACTTCCTGTACACTTGCACACATAGCGATCCAAGTCGCGGTGTTGTCCAATAGGCCTATGTTGCCCATACCGCGGCCTGTGCACCTGCATGCACAGCGCCCTACACCGCATTGTTGTCAAGATGGTGCACTACTGTGTGTACCGCGGTCTGGAAACGTGCCTGCGACGCGGTCCATCAAGCGGTATTGACGGGTTTCTGTGCCCTAAGTTCAAAACGACGCTGTTTTGACTAGGGCTCCCTTATATATTCTCTCTTCTTCCTTGCTCGTTTTTAGTGAGTTCAAGAAGCCATTTTTGAGAGGCCAAGCTTCCTTTAGAGAGAGAAACTCCTAAGAACTCATCTTTACTCAACCAAACACAAATCCATGTGCATCTAACATCTTACAAGCATCATCTCATCATGGATTCTTCTTGCTTTCATTGACTAGGCAACTTGAACATGCCCTAAATCTAATTGTATTTATTTATGTTCTTGTTTGCCTAGGGTTAGCTCTTTTATATGATTTTATTGTATGTCTTTATGTTTATTGGCATTTATAACATGTTTGAGTTGTTGTTTGTTGGTTAAGAGCTTTGTTCATTGATAGCTAGCATTTAGGACGATTTTACCCTTCTAGCTAAATCTTCATGCATTTGCATTTAGATATTGATATCTAGGATTTGCATTCATTGACATCTTTAAATCCTTAGATAAGCATTTAGTGTTGCCTAGCATTAATTGCATGCTTGAATATCTTTTACATATTCACATAGGTTGTTTAACCTCTTCATCGATTGTTAAGCTTTGTGACTAAGTGGGTTAGTGCACAAGCTTGTGGTCTAGAATCACTATTAAAGGCCCGTTGGGTAGAGTGAAAGGGTTAGTGACCAAGTAGGTGTGACTTGAGGTCAACCTAGGTTGTAAACTTTCGTTCAAATAGTGGATTTGAGGACCGTATGTGGCTAGAAGGATAGCCCGTGAGTTTTGCCCAGTTGGAGGGTTTCTCACGTAAATCAATCCTTGTGTTTTTATTATTTTCCGCATATTTATGTTGGATTGATTAATTGCTAATATGGGGTAGGACTATTAAAATTGATTAAGTCGAAAAGTTGGTAATAAATCAACTAAAACCTATTCACCCCCCCTCTAGGTTGTATTAGACACACTTTGTGTATTTTCAATTGGTATCAGAGCGGGTTCCTAGATACACTTAGGTGATCCTTGCCCTTTGTTTGTCTTGCATTTTGTTTGTGATTGTTGCATCATTAACATTTATCTCATTCACACCCAAACACTATGAGTGGAAACCGAAGTGGTAATGAGTGAGCCTCTAGCATAAGACCCCTTTGCTCACCGGAGTAAACTTTGCCTCTTGGAAAGGCAAGATGGAGTCTTACATTTGCCAAATAAATGACCAAGCATGGATGGTAATTGAAGATGGCTACACTCCTCCGGAAAAGACTCTTGCAGACGAAAGTGTAGTTCCCAAGCCAAAGTCGGAATGGTCAACTCAAGAGTTTGAAGCATCCAAGTGGAACAACAAGGTTATGCATGCCATTCTTTGTGCCATGGATGACAATTAGTACAAATTGATCCAAACAACAAGAATTGAAAAAGAGGCATGGGAGATTCTAGAGACTGCCCATGAGGGAACCGAGGTGGTCAAGGACTCCAAGCTTCAAGTCCTCTAAACACAATTCGAGCAAATTAGAATGGAGGAGGATGAGTGCTTCAATGACTTTCAAGTGAAGTTGATGGACATAGTTAATCAAAGCCATCAACTTGGTGATCCTTACTCGGATAGGAGAATCAAGCAAAAAATTATGAGGTCTCTTCCGGCAAGATTTGAGTCAAAAGTGACGGCTCTTGAGGAGAATAGTGACTACAAGAATATGAAGCCAAGTGAAGTTATTAGAAGGCTTCTAGAATATGAGTCTAGATGGACTCCCACACCTAAAAGAAGCAAAAGAGTATTGCTTTGAAGACCTCTAAGGTTAAGAAGGAGGAAGAAGACTCGGATGAAGAAATGGCCCTCATGGTCAAAAGGTTTAAGAAGTTTATCAAGTTTGAGAAGAAGGGATTTGGATCCAAAGGAAAGGAAATGAAGAAGAAGACTCCTTTCAAAAAGTTTGAGTCAAGTGAAGACAAGCCCACAAGAAAAGGGATTCAATGCTTCGAATGTGGAGGTTTCAAACACATCTCCACGGATTGTGGCAATTTAAAGAACAAGAAGAAAGGAAAGGCTATGGCCGCCACGTGGAGTGATGGTGATGACTTGGAAGAAGAAGGAGAATCCTCGGATGATGAAGATCATGTGGCAAACTTTATTGCCTTCGCATCTTCTCTCAAGAGTAAGGAAACATTAGATGATGAAGAAGAAGAGAAACAAAGTGTAAATGACTCTAGTGATGGTGACTCCTCATCCCATTCAATAAATATGGATGTAGGAGGAATGGATCTCGAAGGATTCATTGAGCATTTTCAAACCTCAAGATTGAAGATGAAGAAAGAGATTCAAAGGCTAAAGGGTGAGAATCTCAAGCTATCTACTGAAGCCACTCACCTAAATAGAGAAGTAAAGATAGCAAAACGAAATGAGGAATTGATGGAAAAAGAGCTTGAAGAAGCAAGAGAGATCATTGCTAAGATGACTTGAAGTACGAAGAAACTCGATCACATGTTGGGAGTTGGCAAGAGGCCAAGTGATAAGAAGGGTCCTGGATATGAAGATGGAAAGGAGACCTCATCCTCAAGCAAGACTGTGTTTGTAAAGAGCTTGGACATCAAAGAGCCTCCACCCCCACAACATCCTAGGAAGAAGATCGAACTAGAAGAGTGCTCTAAAGATTCTCAAGTCAAGGTAGCATAAGGGAAACAAGCTCAAGCTAAATCAACAAGGGTGCATCAAGCAAGTTTCCCTCAACCCAAATACCATCAAGCCAAAAAGCAATTCATGCTAGGTCAACCAAGGAAGCAATTCATTCCAACTCAACAACAAAGAAGGAGAGAACCAATCCAACATCAAAGACAAGCTCAAATGCGTGGGAAAGCCCCTTTGTATTCATAAGGGCATGGTATGTCTTCTTATTTTATTCCCACTTGTCACTTTTGTGGTGTTGATGGTCACATCAGACCTAATTGCTTCAAATACATTGAAATGTATAGAATCAAGAGCATGATTGAAAGAAATAGAGGTAGAGACAAAATGCATGTTCCTAGGAAATCTAGAGCCAATTTGCATGATCCTAGGAAATCTAGAACCAATGTGACTAATACCACTAGGAAAGAGAATATTTCACCTAGGTGGATTAGAAGGGATGACTATTTTTGCTATGTGGCTCAAATTGCCTTGAAGGCAAATGCCTCTAACACTTGGTATTTGGATAATTGGTGTTCTAGGCATATGACGGGGAACAAGAGTTTCTTTAAATCTCTTGTCTTGGAGGATGAAGGATTTGTCACCTTTGGTGATGGATCTAGAAAGAAAGTCATAGGGAAAGGAACCATTTCCATTCATGATTTACCCTCTTTGTCCAATGCTTTACTTGTTGATGGCTTGCAAGCCAATGTTATAAGCATTTCTCATCTTAATGATGATGGACTCTCCGTCTTGTTTAACAAAAATGATTGCTCTATTTTAATGCCCAATGGACAAACCTTACTAAAAGGAAAGAGATCAAGTGACAATTGCTATTGTCTTGAAGCTAGTGCTATCTCTTGCAATATGTCCAAGTGTGAGGAAGTTGAGTTGTGGCATCAAAGACTTGGCCACATGAACTATCGAGATTTGAGGATCTTAGATAAGTTCAAGGTTGTGCGTGGCCTCCCTAAGCTTGGGAAGAAAGTCGATGGCGTTTGTGGACCTTGTCAACAAGGGAAACAAACCAAAAGTATGCACAAGAAAGGCAAGTATCTTGCTACCAAGGAGCCATTAGAGCTTCTACATATGGACCTTATAGGTCTCATGCAAACCGAGAGTCTCGGTGGCAAAAGATACATTTTTGTTTGTGTTGATGATTTCTCAAGATTTACATGGACATATTTTCTTAGAGAAAAATCTGAAACATTTGAAAAATTTAAAATGCTTTGCACTAAAATTCAAAATGAAAAGAACTCACACATTAAAAGCATTAAAAGGATTAGGAGTGACCATGGGAGGGAATTTAAAATGCTTGTTTTGAAAGCTATTACAATAGCTTAGGCATTTCGCATGAGTTTTCGGCTCCTAGAACTCCTCAACAAAATGGGGTTGTTGAGAGGAAGAATAGGGTCCTTTAAGAGATGGCCCGTGTGATGTTGCTTAGCAACAATGTCCCTAGGAACCTTTGGGCCGAGGCCGTCAATACGGCTTGCTACATAGGAAATAGAGTCTTCCTAAGGCCCGGTACTAGGCAAACCTCCTATGAATTATGGAAGGGTAGGAAGCCAAATGTTAGCTACTTCCACTCATTTGGGAGCAAATGCTACATTCTAAATGACCGAGATCAACTTGGCAAGTTTGATGCCAAGAGTGATGATGGGATTTTCATTGGCTATGCCCTTAATAGTAAGGCCTATAGAGTTTTCAATTTAAAAACTTGGAGTGTTGGAATCATCTAATGTTGTCATAGATGATTGTAGGCCTAGGACTAGAGACCATGATGAGGAGGTCATTGAGCTTGATGATTCTTCCTTGGAGAAGAATGGTGAGACTTCAATTGATGTGAAGTCAAGTCGTGATGAAGAGGTCATTCAACCTCTTGATAGAGATCCATCATTGGACTCTAAAGAACCCGCTCCATGGGTTAGACATCTCAACAACAAGAATGACATTCTTGGAGATATGAATGAGGGTGTTAAGACTAGGCGTCAAATAGCTAATCAAATTAGCCATACTTGTTACACCTCTCAAATTGAACCCAAAAAGGTTGATGAAGCCTTGAATGATGAGTTTTGGGTTCTTGCCATGCAAGAAGAGCTAAACCAATTTGAAAGAAATGAGGTTTGGACTCTTGTTCCTAGACCTAAGGATACTAATGTCATAGGCACCAAATGGGTATATAGGAACAAGTCGGATGAGAATGGAAACATTGTGCGCAACAAGGCTAGACTTGTAGCACAAGGATACTCTCAAATTGAGGGTATTGGCTTTGAGGATACTTTTGCTCCGGTTGCCCGTCTTGAGTCCATAAGGCTTCTTTTATCCATATCATGTGTGCACAAGTTCAAATTGCATCAAATGGATGTTAAGAGTGCCTTTCTCAATGGTTTCTTGCATGAGGAAGTGTTTGTTAAGCAACCCAAGGGGTTTGTGGATCCACACCACCCCAATCATGTCTATCGCCTCAAGAAGGCTTTATATGGGTTAAAACAAGCACCTAGGGCTTGGTATGAGCGCCTCACTCAATTTCTTGTTAACAATGACTACACTAGGGGTAGTATTGATAAAACTTTATTCATCAAGAGAAACAAAGATGAGCTTTTCATAGCTCAAATTTATGTTGATGATATTATTTTTGGCTCCACCAACAAATCCAAAGTCCAACAATTTGTTGATGTCATGTCTCATGAGTTTGAGATGAGTCTTGTTGGAGAGCTAAATTAATTCCTAGGTTTGCAAATCAAGCAATTGCGTGATGGGATTTTCATTTTCCAAGGTAAGTATGCAAAGAACCTAGTGAAGAAGTTTGGTCTTGAGAATGCCAAACATTGTGACACACCCATGAGCACCATATTGAAACTAAGCAAGGAAGCTAGTGGCAAGAGTGTGGACCAAGGCTTTATCGTGGCATGATTGGTAGCTTGCTTTACTTGACTGCAAGTAGGCCCTATATTGCTTTTAGTGTGGTTGTGTGTGCTAGGTACCAAGCGGATCCTAAAGATTCCCATCTCTCCTCCATAAAGAGAATCATTCGTTATGTGAATAGGACATCCAACTATGGGACATGGTACTCTTTTGACACTAATGCTAGCTTTTTGGCTTTAGTCATGCAGATTGGGCAGGAAATTGTGATGATAGGAAGAATACATCTGGCGGTTGCTTCTTCCTAGGCAACAACTTGGTCTCATGGTTTTGCACACAACTCCTTTGGATGAAGCAAATGCTTGTGGATTATGGCTTTGATCAAGGTATTCTAACCCTTTATTGTGATAACATAAGTGCAATTAACATTTCAACGAATCTGGTTCAGCACTCTAGGACAAAGCATATAGACATTAGGCATCATTTCATTAGAGAACTAGTTGAAAACAAATGCATTGCACTTGAGCATGTGGGCACTAATGATCAACTAGCGGATTTATTCACAAAGCCCTTAGACTCAACTAGGTTCAAGTCACTTAGTAGGTCAATTGGGATTTGTCATATGCCTTGATGTGTTTTGGTGATTGACCCTTTATGGGGAGCTCAAGCAAAGAGAGCAACCTTGCATATTGAAATAAGCAAAAACTTGATCAACTTTATGCTTCTTTATTAATTGCTTGAGTATTTTTGGTTGTGCTTATATATTTTCCTATATGGCTTTTTATTCAATAAGTGTGCCTTGCTTGGTTTGTAATCCATGTCACCTCTATGTTCAAACATGCATTTTTGGATTAGGAGAATTGATTGGGAAGTACATTTGAATGACCTAAAATTTATCTCCATGACATGTGACTTGATTTTGACATGCTAAATATTATGCATGAATTGTGTGTGCAAATGTGTGTGGAAGCGCCTTGACAAAGCTAAACTCAATAAGGACCATGTGTCCATGCAATAAATAAGGATGTCTCCTCCAATTTAGCTTTGGGTCCTTTCTTAATGGTTGAACAAGACAGCAACCAATAAGGATTCTATATACATTCAATTAATAAGGATTTTATATCCATGTCTTGATTGACCATTAAGGATTGACATGATTGTTTGTGTGTGCTCAAAAATTTAAACGCTATATCTTGTTTAATTATGGCAAAAGGGTGCAAATTGGTTTGAATTCCTTTGGAACCCTTTTGATGTTCTCTTTGCCAAATACCATTTGCTTGAACTATGATGTTACATGTCTTACATCCAAAGCAACTAAGTCACACATTTTCTTCATAAGAATAAACCCTCAATGATTCTCTCTCAATTAATTAAGTTGCATAAAGTTGTTGTATATGATTATGCACTTATCTTGCAAATAACTCTCTTTGCTAAAGTGACCCGGTTGGGGAATACTCCTTTGCCTATCTCATGACAAAAAGGGGGAGTAATGTGGTTTATTTAAGGGGGTTGCATTTTTGGGGGGATTGTCCCATTGAGGGGGAGTTAATCTATTTAGGGGGAGCATTTGCATGTTGCAAGTTGCATCTTTCTTTTATTATGCAAATTGCTTTTATTTATTGTCTCTCTTGATCACCTCACATACACTTGTCTTGGAAAGTGTAGTCTCATTGTTTTATAGGGAAGGTGGCTATTTTACAAGAGCTTGAAGTTTTGAAGACCAATTTGCAATGTAAAATATCTTTTTGTTGACCTCTAGTTTTTATTTTTTTTGTGAGGATGATTTGTGAGTGGTGGTTTTGTCACGAAATAGCCAAAGGGGGAGATTGTAAGTTCATCATATTTTGATTGGCTTATTTCGTTGACAAACCACATTGGGGATTATTCTTTGTAAGGGTAAATTAGGCCTCTTGGGTGTGATCAAGCTGCAAGGACATCATCTCTCTCAAGAGCACTTCAAAGGTATCTCACTTGTTTAACTTTCTTTGAAGAGATCTAGTTGCACACACTCACTTACATGCATTATGCTCTTATCTTCATGTAATTGAATGATGTATTGTATGCCACTTCTCACACTCCACACTTGCACTTTTTGCACATCACTTAGTGTGTTGAGTTTGCCCCGAAAAGAGAATTTCTTCTCTTAGCGCGGCCTAGACCGCTTGGCAAGACATGCTTGCACCGTGGCATACAGAGTGGTATACCTCAGTAGGGTCATGCTTCCTTTACCGCTTCCTATACACTTGCACACATAGCGATCCAAGTCGTGGTGTTGTCCAGTAGGCCTATGTTACCCATACCGCGGCCTGTGCACCTGCGTGCATAGCGCCCTACACCGCGTTATTGTCCAGACGGTGCACTGCTGTGTGTACCGCGGTCTGGACACGTGCCTGCGACGCGGTCCATCAAGCGGTATTGACGGGTTTCTATGCCCTAAGTTCAAAACGACGCAGTTTTGACTAGGGCTCCCTTATATATATTCTCTCTTCTTCCTTGCTCGTTTTTAGTGAGTTCAAGAAGCCATTTTTGAGAGGCCAAGCTTCCTTTAGAGAGAGAAACTCCCAAGAACTCATCTTTACTCAACCAAACACAAATCCATGTGCATCTAACATCTTACAAGCATCATCTCATCATGGATTCTTCTTGCTTTCATTGACTAGGTAACTTGAACATGCCCTAAATCTCATTGTATTTATTTATGTTCTTGTTTGCCTAGGGTTAGCTCTTTTATACGATTTTATTGCATATCTTTATGTTTATTGGCATTTATAACATGTTTGAGTTGTTGTTTGTTGGTTGAGAGCTTTGTTCATTGATAGCTAGCATTTAGGACGATTTTACCCTTCTAGCTAAATCTTCATGCATTTGCATTTAGATATTGATATCTAGGATTTGCATTCATTGACATCTTTAAATCCTTAGATAAGCATTTAGTGTTGCCTACCATTAATTGCATGCTTGAATATCTTTTACATATTCACATAGGTTGTTTAACCTCTTCATTGATTGTTAAGCTTTGTGACTAAGTGGGTTAGTGCACAAGCTTGTGGTCTAGAATCAGTATTAAAGGCCCGTTGGGTAGAGTGAAAGGGTTAGTGACCAAGTAAATGTGACTTGGGGTTAACCTAGGTTGTAAACTTTCGTTCAAATAGTGGATTTGAGGACCGTATGGGCTAGAAGGATAGCCCGTGAGTTTTTCCCAGTTGGAGGGTTTCTCACGTAAATCAATCCTCGTGTTTTTATTGTTTTCCGCATATTTATATTGGATTTATTAATTGCTAATATGGGGTAGGACTATTAAAATTGATTAAGTCGAAAAGTTGGTATTAAATCAACTAAAACCTATTCACCCCCCATCTAGGCTGTATTAGACACACTTTGTGTATTTTGATTTTCTACTAACGCGATCTTGGTGATCGTCACGTCATCCCTATGCACAATTTCCTATAGAAGGTGATACTTCCTTTCAATGTGTTTCCCTCTCTTATGACTTCTTGGTTCTCTCGAATTAGCCACTGCTCCAATGTTATTATAGTAGATAGGCATTAAGAGCCACTTCCAAGTCAACCAAGAATTGGTAGAGCCAGACAACCTCTTTAGCAGCTTTGCATGCGCCAATATACTCAGCTTCCATTGTGGAATCAGCAATACAGGATTTCTTGATACTCCTCCATATGACTGCCTCTCCTCCAAGAGTAAACACAGATCCTGATATGGATCTCCTAGAGTCAAAATCTGATTGGAAATCAGAATCTGTATACCCAATGGGAATTAAATCCCCTCCAGAGTATACAAGCATATGATCTCTCATTCTCTTGAGATACTTGGAAATATGCTTGACTGCCGTCCAGTGATCAGGACCAGATTTTGATTGAAACCTGCTAACTATGCCAACAGTAAAACAAATATCTGGTCTAGTGCAGAGCATTGCATACATGAGACTTCCAACAGCCGAGGCATATAAAACCCTACTCATGAATTGCTTTTCATGCTCATTCTTAGGAACTTGTTCCTTAGAAAGTTTGATTCCATGTCTGAAAGGTAACATACCTTTCTTGGAATCTTGCATGGAGAACCTAGACAAGATTTTATATATGTATGAAGCTTGGGATAATGCAATCATTATATTCTTTCTCTCCCTTATTACTTGGATACCAAGAATATAACTTGCTTCTCCTAAGTCCTTCATATCAAATTGTTTTGCTAACCATTCTTTTACTGATGTCAATACACCTACATCTTTTCCGATGAGTAGTATACCATCAACGTAAAGAACTAGGAAAACCAACTTGTCGCCTTTAATCCTTTTGTATACACAAGGTTCATCAAGGTTTTGAATAAATCCAAAGCCTTTCACAGCTTGATCGAACCTTATGTTCCAGGATCTGTATGCTTGCTTAAGTCCATATATGGATCTTTGCAACTTGCATACCCTTTCCTCTTGGCCTTTTTCAATGAATCCTTCTGGTTGCATCATATAGATGCTTTCGTCAAGACTTCTATTAAGGAAAGCTATCTTAACGTCCATTTGCCAAATCTCTAAGTCTAGAGATGCCGCCATGGATAAGAGTATCCTAATGGATTTAAGCATAGCCACATGAGAGAAGGTTTCCTCGTAATCGATACCTTCCTTCTGTGTGTAACCTTTAGCTACCAATCTAGCTTTAAAGGTTTCCACATTTCCAACCATACCTCTTTTCCTCTTGTATACCCACTTGCACCCAATGAGTTTTATCCCTTTAGGCAAGTCTACAAGAGACCAGACTTTATTTGAGTACATAGACTCAATTTCATATTGCATTGCTTTTTGCCAATGGCCACACTGAACAACCTCCATAGCTTCCTTGTACGTGTAGGGATCATCGTCATCTGGGAGATTCTCCACTGATTCTCCTAGACTGATGCATCTCTCGGGTTGTCTACTAACCCTCCCAGTACGACGATGAATGTTAGGTTGTTGATCTTTTGATGGTGTGGAACTTACAATTGGGTTAGGTTGTGAAACCTTTTGTGGAATTGTATCTCCTGAAAGCTCACTCAGGACAATTCTACTCTTAGGCACAAAATTATTTATATAGTCCTTTTCCAGAAATTTAGCATTTGTCGAAACAAATACTTTAAGATCTGAAGGACTACAGAAATAATATTCTTTATTTCCTTTTGGATACCACACAAATATGCATGTTTCTGAATGGGACTCCATCTTATCTATCTTTCCTTTTAACACATGTGCAGGACATCTAAATATCCTTAAGTGTTGTAAACTAGGCTTTCGCCCACTCCACAACTCATGCGGTATTTGAGGAACCAACTTGGATGGTACATCATTTAGAATGTACATAGCAGTTTGTAAGGCATATCCCTAAAAAAGAAATAGGAAGCGTTGAATAACTCAACATAGACCTAACCATGTCCAAAAGAGTCATATTTCTCCTTTCTGCCACCCCATTTTGTTGAGTTGTACCTGGTGCAGAAAGTTGAGAAATAATCCTATTATCAATAAGATATTGCTGAAACTCACTAGATATATATTCTCCACCACGATCAGATCTCAAGATTTTTATGTGTTTCTCAAGCTGATTTTCTACTTCAGCTTTAAATGCTTTGAACATGTCAAAAGCATCCGACTTATGTCTCATGAGATACACATAGCCAAATCTTGAGTAATCATCTGTTAAAGTAATGAAGTACTCATATCCACCTCTAGCTTGAATGTTCATAGGACCACACACATCAGTGTGTATTAATCCTAAACATTCAGTGGCTCTTGTGCCTTTAGTTATGAACAACCTTTTGGTCATCTTACCTTCCAGACAATTCACAAGTTGGTAGATCATCAACCTTTAAGTCACTTAAATGTCCATCATTAACCAATCTTTTAATCCTATCAAGGTTAATGTGACCTAGGCGCAACTGCCATAGGTAAGTTTCATCTTTTGATAATTTTATTCTTTTATGATTAGGTTCCACTGATTCCGTGTCTAACAAGTGAGAGATATTTCTATGCAAATAGAATAAACCATTTTCCAATGTACCTTTGCAAACAAATTTGTTATTCTTACTAATAATAAAACCTTTATTAAAAGTAACCGAATATCCAAATTTATTTAAACAAGAAACCGAAATTAAATTCCTCTTGAATTGAGGTACATAATAAACATCTATCAAATCCAAATGCCTACTAGAATCTAGATTAACTCTAATATCTCCCATTACATAGGCAGACACCAACGCTCCGTTGCCTAAATGCAATTTGAATTCATTCTCATTCAGTCTTTTCCTTTCCTGGAACCCCTTCTTGGTAGGCCCAAGTTGCTTTTCTTCTATTGTTTCTTGACCTTCTTATGGGTCTTAACAGTAGCAACTTTACCAACCATATGAATCTCTTGACCCTTTCCTTTCACAAGGATCTTCTCGATGCTTTGAACATCTTGCATCAGGCCATGCAAGGTGTATTCCTTTTTGTTCAAGGTGTAGTCCAACTTGAATTGATCAAAGGAATCTGATAGTGAGTTGACAATCATGTCAATTTTGGTCTCACCATCTATCTCAGTACTATTGAGTTCAGCAATGTGAGATGTGCTATGACTTCATCATGTGATCTTTCACTGCCTATCCAGGTTTCATCCTAAGATTCATGAAAGCAGTCACTACCTCTCTCTTAGTCGTCCTGAACCTCATAGAAAACATCTCCTTTAGAGATATCATCATATCGGCAGCAGAACTCATTCCTTCATGTTGAAGTTGCAACACGTTGGAGATGGTGGCCATAATGTAACATTTGGCCATCTCATCTGAGGTCTCCCACTGCTTATACTCATCTCTTTGATGCTCAATAGATTCATTAGTAGGAGCAGGTGTTTTAGGGGTAGACAAAACGAACTTATGCTTTTCAGATTGCAACAACAACCCAATTTTCCTTTTCCATGTGACATAATTATCTCCGGTTCAAGCATTATCTTTTAGGATGTTGATTAGGGATGGGATCATGATTTCTAAGTAAAACAAAAATTATATAAGTAGACAATCATGATAAAGTACTTTCGAATATTTATCTTGAATTAAATAAAATAATTCAATCGTAAAATTCAATGGTGATCCAACATCCGTAAATGTCACACCTCATTTGGGAGTTCGAACCATTTACTGGTTGGACTAGGACCCACCTAATTGTTAACATAACAACCAGCGTTTTCAATTTAGCCTTGCGATTTATATTGACAAGAACTCTTGGGAGGATATCAATAAAACCACATTGAGTTTGTTACCAAGTTATCGACCTTCAATATATTCCTTCAGGAAAATCCTTCCTTTGAGAGTAGATATCACTTGAGTCAATTGTCTAGTCTATCCTTGTAAGGAAGTATCTTGCTAAATTCCATTCATGGATACCCCTTGGGGGGCTATCACAAAAAACATAAAGCTCAACTTATCTTTGAGGCCATAGGTGTTCAAAACACCTTCTCCCACTCAATTATTTAAGGCGTGTGTTTGAATTCCATAGAATGATTTACCAAGTTATCTAGATGCCAATTAGATACCTAAACCATTCAATGCATGTTCATACAAAAAGAGATATATGAGTGGCACTCCTATTCTATATGATATGTTATCAAACAATGACAAACATTGTAATATTTACGAAAAATAAATAGCCACAATTTTGGTCCATCCTAGAAAAGCAAGCACATTACATTTGTTTGAAATACAAGAAACCCTAACTTGGCGATCAAGTCATCAAGCAGCGGTCCATCAAAACTGTTGCACCCCAAAATCCATACGCGGCTGCCCTATGCGCAGCACCACGCACGCGTCCGAAGGCTTGCGTGGCTTCCTTGCGCGCACGGGCTGCCGTGGCCTTCCTCCGTTGCTTCTTTTTTTGCTTCCAATTCTTCAATTCTTCGATTCTTCGAAACTTGAATATATTACAGCAGTTTTTTTATTATTATAATGATAAAATAAAATAAAATTTTAACAACCATCAAGAAGGAAATTATGGCGATGATAGACCACCCTTCTTGTTACAACTCCAAACAAAAATTACACTGAAATTCTAGGACCAAAATTGAGCAATAACAAACCATATTAAAAACATATATATATATATATATATCCATACATTCCGATGTAATTATATATGCGAATACCTAGAGTGCCATCTCTTTCTAAAACATGCATATTTACAATAAAAAGAAATAGATTCACGTATATACATCAATTAATCAAGGGTACAACAGGCTCTGATACCAATTGTAGGGAAAAACAAGCGACGGAAGCAAAAACTTGGGTTTGTATATTTCAAAAATTTTCCTTTTAAAAGAAAGAACCTTAACCCTTGATTAATTAACATATAATTAAAAGTATCATACCTTTTGTGACGATTGATGTTGCGTTGATTTGAATCCTCTTGCTTCGAATTGAATCCGTAAGATCTTCCAATCCAATCACGAACGTGAATCACCTGGGAGTGTGGGCTCCTTTTTCTTTAAGTTGTAAACCTGAGGATGGAAAAACAAACCTTTTTCTTTTGTGAGTAACAATAACTCTTTTAGAGAAAATAAAGAACGTTTGGTTACTTGTAAATTCTTAATCTTTTTAATCAAGAACTCGCGTGAACCCTAATTTGATCTTGTGCATAAAGCCTTATGATGTAAAAGCTTCTAGTGCACTATCGAAAATAAAACACTCCTTATTCTTCTTCTTTTTGGCCGAATTCTACACCCTTTTCTTGAGTTGGAAGTTTTTTTTTATTCAAAAGCAAGAGAATAAAAATTTTCTCAAAAAAAAAAAAACTTCTTCTTTGAACTACTCACCAAAAATGAATTTTATGATATATATATATATATATATATATATAGGGTGGCCAAAATTCTCTTACATTGTGCAGGATTTGATTTCACCAAAACCTTACCAACTTGGTAGTTCAAACCTACTTCAACTCATGAGTATATTTATTCAATAATAAATTATTGAATATCAATTAAAAATTGCGACTTTATCAATAACTTCCTAATTGATTATCAATTAGAGTTTTGATAGATATCAAATACTTCCTAATTTGACTAGATAAATAAAACATTTTTATTTATCTATTTATCAAATAAGGTATTTGATACTTATCGTACTACTAACAATTGTATGCCACAAAGAGTTCTTCTCCTAGTATACTGCTAACAATAGTATAACACTAAGAGTCCTTCTCCTAGTAAGAAACAGATTTTGACTTTTTAATTAATTAATTAATTAATTAATTTTCATATGATTAAATAATAAAATAAAACAATATATAAAGCTATTATTATTTGCCTTGACGCCCAAGTATATTTACATATATATATATATATATGGGTAATATATTGTTTTTCTATTTTACTAAATCCATTGGACTTTAATAAAAAGTACACATGTGAACTATACCCATTCTTACTACAAAAGAAACAAGTCCACATGCCTTAGTTTAATACATTAATATAATCTAGCAGCCCATTTATTTAAAATGTGCAAATTATATTCTTAATGTATTAATGAAATGCTAAAC
The DNA here is from genome assembly GCA_033220585.1 of Dipteronia sinensis. NCBI lineage: Eukaryota > Viridiplantae > Streptophyta > Magnoliopsida > Sapindales > Sapindaceae > Dipteronia > Dipteronia sinensis. Next base: position 19,273,938 of record CM065638.1, on the reverse strand, counting down.
GCACCCCATTAGGGCCGCCCAAGGATTCCTACAATCTTAGCCGCCCATCCAGGTATTTGAAGAGTTACTGCGTGTCTTGATCACATATGACCCCACCTCTCCAAAACTTTTGGATTCCGAAATCCAAAAACAATTCTAGATGGACCTAGAAATTGGTCCGGTAAAATATATCAAGTGATCCATGCAAGTTCGTGCGGATTGGGGATCTTGGCAGGCTATCTAAATTTAAGCATCAATAAACATAACCTAATCACAATCAACAAATCATTCACTTAGGTTCAATCTATTAATTTTAACTCATTCCACTAAAGAGCTAAAATTGAACTCTTAAATAAAGATAGAATAAGTTAATGTTACTCATTCGTACCCTAGACAATCTTATTGGAGATAGCGTATCATCGTGAAAAATATTAGTAATCGCCAAGAGCTCATAGACCACCTATAGCTCTCCTAATTACCATATTTACTCATATGACCATATTTTGAACTTGGATATTTTGAATTGTCCATAAGCCATCTTTCAATAGACACTATTTAAAACTTAATGTTAAGATTTAATATCCAATACCTCAAAATATCCATATGATGATATTCTACTCACATTAAATAAATGGAGCTACGATGTCTATATCTATAAATGAAGTCTTCTATCGATTAACAAATGAATACCACCAAACTATTGAGGATAGACTATGCTATATAATCGTACTCATTGGTAGCTCAAATGATAACATATGTAACCATAAGTCCATCATTTATCTCAGGATTGAGATAGACTCTCCGATTGTCCTCAAGTAAAAACTTTTATAGATTGACGGTTCTGGATAAAGTATTTCATTGTGATCCTATTCAATGCACCTAGTGCACTAGATTCTTTTGCCCAAAGAAACTACACTTTGATGATTTTGGACTCATCATAACATATTTGATCCCACACAAATGCTAGTAAAAGAATCTACAACTTTAACAAGGTAAAGACGCCCAACCTTTATCTTATGTTGTTAATATTGTTCAAGACTAACTAAAGAATTGTGTCTACCTCATACATATCCAGATGTATGAACAATTCTTCATTTCTCATAATATTTTGATCTTATGATTATTTACTTTTGACAATTATAATAATTAAACTGTAAATGCTATAAGATTTGTTAAACTAGAAATCACTTTATTAATATGAAAAGTTTGTCAAATACATTATTACACTCTTGCTAGTAAGCATAATCCTAACAGAAGAATCCTCGGATGATGAAGACTATGTGGCAAACTTCATTGCCTTCGCATCCTCTCTTAAGAGTAAGAAAGCAATAGATGACTAAGAGGAAGATAAACAAGTTGAAGATGACTCAAGTGATTAGAACACTTCATCTCATTCTACAAATGGAAACGTAGAATGCATGGACCTTGAAGGGTTCATTGAGCATTTTCAAAGCTCAAGATTGAAGATGAAGAAAGAGATTCTAAGGCTAAAAGGTGAGAATCTCAAGCTATCAATCAAAGTGACTCATTTGAATGGAGTAGTGAAGATAGCAAAGAGGAATGAGGCATTGATGGAAAAAGAGCTTGAAGAATCAAGAGGAATAATTGCTAAGATGACTTCAAGCACAAAGAAACTTGATCACATGTTGGGAGTTGGCAAGAAGCCGAGTGATAAGAATTGTCTTGGCTATAAAGATGACAGTAAGACCTCATCTGCAAGCAAAACCGTGTTTGTTAAGAGCATGGACATCAAAGAGTCTTTACGTCCACAACATCCTAGGAAGAAGCTTGAACTAGGAGAGTGCTCAAAAGATGTCCAAGTGAGGACAACATCAAAGGTACAAGCTCAAACTCAAGCTCAACTATCTAGAGCTCATCAAGCAAATTTCCCTCAACCCAAATACCATCAAGCCAAGAAGCAATCCATGCAAGTTCAACCAGGGAAGCAGTCTACTCTAACTCAACAACAAAGGAGGAGAGAACCAATCCAACACCAAAGACGTGGGAAAGCCCATTTGTACTCACAAAGGGATGGAATGACCTTTTACTTCATTCCTACATGTCATTTTTGCGGTGTTGATGGTCACATTAGACCAAATTGCTTCAAGTATATTAATATGTGTAGAACTAAAAGCATGATTAAAAGAAATAGGGCTAGAGCCAGTATGAATGTTCCTAGGAAGTCTAGAGACAATTTGCATGATCCTAGAAATTTAGAGCCAATGTTTCTAAGACCACTAGGAAAGAAAATATTTCACCTAGATGGATTAGAAGAGATGAATACTTTTGCTATATGGCCCAAATTGCCTTGAAGGCAAATACTTCTAATACTTGGTATTTGGATAGTGGGTGGTCTAGGCATATGTCGGGAAACAAGAGTTTATTTGAATCTCTTATCATGGAGGATGGTGGATTTTTCACTTTTGGTGATGGATCTAAAAAGAAAGTCATAGGGAAATGAATCATTTCCATTCCCGGTTTACCCTCCTTGTCAAATGCTTTGTTTGTTATTGGCTTCCAAGCCAATCTTATACTCATTTCTCATCTCAGTGATGATGGTTTTTCGGTCTTGTTTAATAAAAATGATTGCTATATTTTGAAGTCAAATGGACAAACCTTGTTAAAAGGAAAGAGATCTAGTGACAATTGTTTTTATCTTGAAGCTAGTGTCATCTCTTGCAATGTGTCCAAGAGTGTTCAATTTGAAAACTCATAGTGTCATGGAATCATCCATTGTTGTCATAGATAATTGTAGGCCTAGAACTAGTGACCATGATGAGGAGGTTGATGTGGTTCATTGACTCTCCTTTGGAGAAGAATGATGAGACTTCAATTGATGTGAAGTCAAGTTATGATGAAGAGGTCATTCAACCTCTTGATAGAGATTCATCTTTGAACTCTTAAGAACCCACTCTATGGGTTAGACATCTCCACAATAAGAATGATATTCTTGGAGATGTGAATAAGGGTGTTAGGACTAGGCGTCAAATAGCTAATCAAATTAGCTATAGTTGTTACACCTCTCAAATTGAACCCAAAAAGGTTGATGAAGCCTTGAATGATGAGTTTTGGGTTCTTGCTATGTAAGAAGTTCTAAACCAATTTGAAAGAAATGAGGCTTGGACTCTAGTTCATAGACCCAAGAGCACCAATGTCATAGGCACCAAATGGGTGTATAGGAACAAGTCGGATGAGAATGGCAACATTGTGCTTAACAAGGCTAGACTTGTAGCACAAGGATACTCTCAAATTGAAGGTATCGACTTTGAAGAGACTTTTGCTCCGGTTGCCCGCCTTGAGTCCATACGGCTTCTCTTATCCATATCATGTGTGCATAAGTTCAAATTACACCAAATGGATGTTAATAGTGCCTTCCTCAATTGCTTCTTACAAGAGGAAGTGTTTGATGAGCAACCCAAGAGGTTTGTGGATCCACACCACCCCAATCATCTCTATCTCCTCGAGAAGGCTCTATGTGGGGTAAAACAAGCACCGATGGCTTGGTATGAGCGCCTCACTCAATTTCTTATTGACAATGACTACTCTAAGAGTAGTGTTGACAAGACTTTATTCATCAAGAGAAACAAAGATGAGCTATTCATAGCTCAAATATATGTTGCTGATATTGTGTTTGGCTCCACCAACAAATCCAAAGTCCAACAATTTGTTGATGTCATGTCTCATGAATTTGAGATGAGTTTGGTTGGTGAGCTTAATTACTTCATAAGTTTACAAATTAAGCAATTGCATGATTGGATTTTCATTTTCCAAGGTAAGTATGCAAAGAACCTAGTGAAGAAGTTTGGTCTTGAGAATGCCAAACATTGTGACACACCCATGAGCACCATATTGAAACTAAGCAAGGAAGCTAGTGGCAAGAGTGTGGACCAAGGCTTTATCGTGGCATGATTGGTAGCTTGCTTTACTTGACTGCAAGTAGGCCCTATATTGCTTTTAGTGTGGTTGTGTGTGCTAGGTACCAAGCGGATCCCAAAGATTCCCATCTCCCTCTGTCAAGAGAATCATTCAATATGTGAATTTGACATCCAACTATGGGATATGGTACTCTTTTGACAGTAATGCTAGTTTGGTTGGCTTTAGTGATACAGATTGGGCATGGTAGAAAGAGTATATCGGGCGGTTGATCGGTCATTATTTGTATATGTTTTTGATCCCTATTCCTCCAATCAATTTCTTGTTTCTTGAGTTATTTAGGGGTTTTAATTTGTGTTTTGAGCATTTTCAGGTTTTTGGATCTAAGTGATGTGTTTGGAGAATTTTATACGAAAAGGGAAATTATTGAGGAATTGAGGGACTAATATACAATTTTCCTTGAACCGCTGTCAAGACCGCTGTTAGTTATGATAGTGGTACCAACGACGCTTAAAAGGGCAGAAGAAACACTTCCAAAACGCTGTCATACCACTATGCATTGTCACAGCGGTAGTCACATCGGTTTCCCTAATCAGTGCAGATGAGCTATGTTGCGAAGGCCATATCTCTCAGCTCCAATCGAACTATGTGTCCTGCCACCTATGGATTTGAAGCCCCGGAAGTCTAGTGTCCAACCCAATTTACGGCTCATCATTCCCAACTTTCTAAAAAATAATTTTCCCATTTGAGTACCTATTGCGCAGATACGTCAATCATAAAATCCGTGAATAGTGACTGGATTTATTTTGTAAATTGTCAGAACGGGAAATATTACCTTTTTGGACATGAGTGTGAGTCTTGGGAAGCAAGTTGACACCTAACCCTTAACTTCCTTCAATCAGCTATCAATTTGGATGATTTAGGAAAGGAATAAAATTCCAAAAAGGTAGAGTTCCAAAAGAGAATTGATTTCCTTGTTGTTTAAGGACTTGGCTTAACATCTAAAGCCTATTTAAACCCCTTTGAACCCTAATTTCGAGATAGAAGCCAAGGGAGGTGCCAAGCCACCAAGGGGGCCGTCCCCCATCACTCCATCACAACACATCACCTCAAGACCCATCCATCCATTGTAGAAGAAGGCGAAGAAGACGAAGAAGAATTGGAGGAGCTCTTTGATGATCATCTCGAGTTTTCTCTACTCAATCTCTTCTATTTTCTTTTTCTATGATGTGTAACTAATCTCATAACTAGGGAATCAATGTGAACCTTTTGTGAATGCTCATGAATGGAGTAATTATTATTTCATCAATTTAATTCTTGATTTATTCATTGTGCTTAATTGCTTAATCCTCATTAGTTTTAATATTTATTCACACCATAGACCAAGGGTGGATAAATTATTTGGCATGATTTTAGGGTTAAGACTATCTGAGAATTAGGGTTAGAGTATATACCAAACCTAACCCTGATTAATGCTCTTTTGAATGAATGAATTTTATCTTTAGCATAGGCCAAGCAAAGTATAGAATTTGATTATTATTTCTTGTGCTTAAAGGGTTTTCGATTGTTGTTCACACCATAGACCAAGGGTGAATAATAATTGGGAATACATGACTCATCCCGCGATCATACGGTAAAAGTCGTAATTATGAAAAAGAATGAACCCTTGAATTGATTGAATCTTGTTTATAAATTAATTCCGTACATTGAGTGTTCATAATTGGGGATCATTGATGACTTAGTGCTTTCTATCTATTGATCACAACCATATTCTTTTTAATCATTTTCTTTAGTTTAATTTAATTTAGTTTAGATTAATCAATCAATCAACAATCTCTTGGTTACTTTTAATTTAACTTTAATTAAAATTAGTTTTTAATTAATAAATCACTTTTCCTCGTGGGAACGATCTCTACTTGTCGCTGTACTTATCTTCATGATTCGTGCACTTGCGAGTGAGTATTTTATAACATGATTTTACACATCAAGTTTTTGGCGCCGCTGCCAAGGAATAGTTGAATTTATTGATTAATTCTAGTTTTAGTTTTAGTTAGTAGTTCTAATTATTTTAGTAGTCGTGTCATTAGTCAATAGTTTATTTTTATTTTTATTTTTTGTTTTGTTTTTATTTTATTTTATTTTCTTTCTTTCAGGTACAATGGACTTCTACAGACAACACGCTTATGATGAGGAAGCAAGAGCACAAGCCCGAGCAATGAATTCCTACAATCCGTGGCCTATCAATGAACCATATGGAAATTCCCACAGTTAGTGGTCAAGTTATGAACCATATGACAATACCTACAACCCGGATTGGAGGAATCATCAAGACTTCTCATGGAGCTATAATGAAGTCAATACCTATGAGCAGCCGGTCTCACCATCACTTGAGGACACATTGAATAGCTTCATTCAGTTTACTCAGCAAAATTTCAAGAAAACCAATGCACAACTTCAAAACATTGAAGCTTCGATAAGGAAGATACAGGTGAAAATTGGGCAATTGGCTGAATCTTTTCAAAAGAAGGAACCCGAAAGGTTCCCGAGCCAACCGGAGCAAGAAGATTCTATCACCATCCTTTCTAATGGTGAGATCGTCGATACCATAGTGAGCCATGAACTTTCAAATGATTTTTTTAGTGTTGTAGATGAAGAAGTAGAAAAGGAGGAGACAGAAGAAAAAGTGAAGGAAGTGGAAGATGTACCTTTCGAGGCACCGCTCCTATACAAGGAACTCAAGCCTTATGTCCCTCCCATTACTTTTCCGAGCAACCTACACAAAAGCAAGTGGAATAAGTGGTTTTCTGAACTTATTTCATCACACTTTATAATGAACATTTACTTGCTTTTGGTTATTGTGTGTAGGAACATGCCGGCGCGTGAAATTTTTTTCCAAGACATGATCGCACTCAAACGTAAATTTGAGACATTGGAATTTGGTTGAGTCGTCCTTGCATCTGTCTTGCCGAGACGTTAAATAAAGCGCTTGTGGGAGGCAACCCACCTAGGTAATTTCTTTTTAATCTTTAGTTCTTAGTTTTCTTTTGTTTTCTTTTTTCGAGTTCTTGCTTTCCATACTTTTTCTTTATTCTTTGTCCATGTTTTTAATATCATATAAACATTGAGGACAATGTTTAGATTAGGTTTGGGGGTGTGAATTCGTGTTTATTTTAATTTTTTGAGCCATTTGTTGAAATCTGCGAAAAAGTGACCTGTTGTTAATTGTTTTTTGAGGAAAACGTTTTGTTAAAACTGTATTCATTGGTAAGGAAATAAATTTTTCTGTCCATGATGGGTTCATTTTTTTTTCGATACAAATCTAACGGTATAAAGAACGTAAAATTCTGGGTGGTGGTTTAAAAGTTATGACTGTTTCTTCGAACAAAGGTCATGGGCTATGCCCTGTTTTTAAAATTCTGCACGTGAATGTTTTTCGTTGTCTGTTTTCTCACTTTTCTAATTCGAATTTTGAAATGTTTTCTAAATGAAAAGTGTTTATTGGCATGTCTATTTTCTCATGTTAAAAGTTGATTAACTTTAGTTTAGTATTTTGAGATTTATGCATTAAAGACCAGACGAACATCAATTTCAAAAGTCACCAGATTTTAAACTTTTGTCCTCCATTTTTTAGATGCTTCTTTTGTGTGCTTTTAGAGCCGTAATATATGCTTTAATCACTGATTTTAGACTAACGTCTTGCCACTTAGAGTATTGCATTGCATTTTTCAAAATTTATGACATACTCTTGATGTGATGGTGGATAGGATGCTTAGTTGAATTGCCATGATTAATAGTGGAGACTACCCTTGTGAATTCACTAAGCCAAAAAGCATTACATAAATATTATTATATGAGGGTTCTTTTGTTTCTATTCCTAAACACTCATTAGGTTCTTAGCATTAGAAATTGATCTCAATAGGTTATGCATTGGATATTAAAGAACATTCATCATAAAAAGATATCACATGTGGACTTTGCTCTTGTTTTGGTTGAACCATTAGAAGTGATATAGTCAATGTGTGCTTGAACTACTTAAAAGGCCTTAAATATTTCCTAACTTTATATGTGTGTGCTCCATAGCCAATTTTGAAGCCAAACACTATAAGCCTTTTTCTATCATCACCCACATTAACTTAACCCCAATTAGCCATATTTTAGCCATACCTTATAGCTTGGGATCATATTGAGGTGATGAAGATGATTGAAGAGAGTTCGGAATGGGTGACTTGTGAAGTGCATGTACTAAGGAAAAAGCAAGAAGATCAAATGCAAAGAAGGTTTTTGAAGAATTATGTAATTGATGTAAAATTCTCATCTCAAAAAAAAAAGTTGAAAAAAAGGGGTTAAAAAAAAGTTGAAAAAAGGGGTTAAAAAAGAAAAATGAATGAGATGATGAATTAAATGAAAGTGAAAAGGAATAGAGCTTTACAATGAAGTGATGTGAAATCAATGACAACTCAAGAAGGAGGATGAACGAAAATTGTTCAAGAAGCCTAGATGCAAGTGGAATGAAGAATTCGAAGAAATTCGGCCAAGTTTGAAGATTGCCGAAGAATATCTTGATGTGGTCCTAGGTTTGTTTGCTATCCTTTTTCCTATTATTTCTTAACCTTCACCCAATGAACCCGTTACAACCAAAGAAAAGATCTAATTGATCTTTCGGGAATGCTAGCTCGAGAGTAAAGGTAAACATGTGCTCTATCTTGTTCTTAATATCTGATTCCGTTCATGAGATCCTTTGTATAAAAATCGAGCGTTCTTTTTATTATATATTCATATGCGATTATATTTTGAAATTTCTTGTGCATAACTTCATTCGCATATGATTGATGAGTGTATTTGCCTAGGTTCTGTGTGAAATTAATGAGCGATATCTTGTGAGAATTAGAGTCGAGGCGAATTATATCTATGACGTTTGACGAATGTGTTTTTGAAGCAAGAGTGTCTTGAGTATGGGCTTTTAATTAAAACTAAGCATGAATTCAAATTTGTGGCATAATTTTAATCTTTATCCAGTGGCTCTAGCATGCATTGGCTTTGAATGGCACACTTCGATTGCATCTTAATTATTTGGTTTTTCATAGAAATATGATTGTGGGTAGCATAGCTGTAAACCCTCAGGAGACAAAACTCCTCCTACTAGGGACACCTAGAGGTTTAAAGGCTTGTAGCATACGCTCAATGCTATCGTGTTCCCTACGAAAGTGGCTTAATTTAAAATTTTTGTTAATAGGTTTTTAGGTTTTGTTTTTAGTTTTTGTTTTTATTCTAGTTTTGCTCGAGGACTAGCAAAAGATAGGTTTGGGGGTATTTGATCGGTCATTATTTGAATATGTTTTTGATCCCCATTCCTCAAATCAATTGCTTGTTTCTAGAGTTATTTAGGGGTTTTAATTTGTGTTTTGAGTATTTTCAGGTTTTTGGATCTAAGTGATGTGTTTGGAGAATTTTATACGAAAAGGGCAATTATTGAAGAATTGAGGGACTAATATTCAATTTTCCTTAACCGCTGTCAAGACCGCTGTTAGTTATGACAGCGGTACCAACGACGCTTAAAAAGCCAGAAGAAACACTTCCAAATCGCTACCATACCGCTGTGTATTGTCACAGCGGTAGTCATAGCGGTTTCCCGAATCAGTGTAGAAGAGCTATGTTACGAAGGCCATATCTCTTAGTTCCAATCGAACTATGTGTCCTTCCACCTATGGATTGGAAGCCCCGGAAGTCTAGTTCCCAACCCAATTTACAGCACATCGATCCGAACTTTATGGAAAAGGTTATGCCCATTTGAGTACCTATTGCGCAGATCAGTCGGTCATAAAATCCGTGAATAGTGACGGGATTTGTTTTGCAAATTGTCAGAACGGGAAATATTACCTTTTTGGACATGAGTGTGAGTCTTGGGAAGCAATTTGATACCTAATCCTTATCTTCCTTCAATAATTTATCAATTTGGATGGTTTAGAAAAGGAAGAAAATCCCAAAAAGGTAGAGTTCCAAAAGGGAATTGATTTCCTTGTTGTTTAAGGACTTGGCTTAACATCTAAATCCTATTTAAACTCCTTTGAACCCTAATTTCGAGATAGAAGCCAAGGGAGGTCCCAAACCACCAAGGGGGTCGTCCCCCATCACTCCATCACCACACATCACCTCAAGACCCATCCATCCATTGTAGAAGAAGACGAAGAAGAATTGGAGGAGCTCTTTGATGATCATCTCGGGTTTTCTCTACTCAATCTCTTCTCTTTTCTTTTTATATGATGTGTAACTATTCTCATAACTAGGGAATCAATGTGAACCTTTTGTGAATGCTCATGAATGGATTAATTATTATTTCATCAATTTAATTCTTGATTTATTCATTGTGCTTAATTGCTTAATCCTCATTAGTTTTAATATTTATTCACACCATAGACCAAGGGTGGATAAATTATTTGGCATGATTTTAGGGTTAAGACTATCTGAGAATTAGGGTTAGAGTATAGACCAAACCTAACCTTGATTAATGCTCTTTTGAATGAATGAATTTTATCTTTAGCATAGGCCAAGCAAAGTATAGAATTTGGTTCTTATTTATTGCACTTAAAGGGTTTTCGATTGTTGTTCACACCATAGACCAAGGGTGAATAATAATTGGGAATACATGACTCATCCCGCAATCATACAGTAAAAGTCGTAATTAAGAAAAAGAATGAACTCTTGAATTGATTGAATCTTGTTTATAAATTAATTCCGTACATTGAGTGTTCATAATTGGGGATCATTGATGACTTAGTGCTTTCTATCCATTGATGACAACCATATTCTTTTTAATCGTTTTCTTTAGTTTAATTTAATTTAGTTTAGATTAATCAATCAATCAACAATCTCTTGGTTACTTTTAATTTAACTTTAATTAAAATTAGTTTTTAATTAATAAATCACTTTTCCTCTTGGGATCGATCTCTACTTGTCGATGTACTTATCTTCACGATTCGTGCACTTGCGAGTGAGTATTTTATAACACGATTTTACACATTAGCGGTTGCTTCTGATCGAGCCAAGAATGTTATACATTTTGGCCTTCATATCCTTTCTCTTTGTTTTGTTCTTGCGTGTATTTATGTGTATTTATGGCTCGTTTGGTTTTTATTGCAGGCATTAGTCAAAAAGGCATGAAAGGGGGCAAAATGGACCAATTAGTGCACATAAGAAGTGAAGGAAACAATAGTGCACCAGTAGAATACCCGTGCACTACTAGTGCACTCACCCATGCACCGGAAGGTGGATTTTGAGAAGATCAAATTGCACGGGTAATTGCACGGGTAACACCCGTGCACCCACCAGTACAGTTCACCAGATTAGGGAGCAAGGCCATGAGCGAAGGCAACTGCACGAGTGGTGCGCGGTTCATCCACCCGTACACATACCCGTGCACATTGTGCAAATCTGAAGAGAAATGAAGACTGCACGGGTAACCTACTCGTGCTATACGGGATACCCATCTCGCCACATCAGCATTTTGGCCTAGTTTTTGAAGGAAGTATAAATAGTTTTCAAATCTTATTTTTGAGGGGGGAGACCCACGACCATACACCCATTCCATTCATTATTTCTCTCTCTAAATCTCAAAAACCTTTCTCACCAAAAACCCATAATCATCTTCATCAATTGCTACTCATAAGGATATAAGAGGTGGATTGAAGCTTGAGGAAAGAAGGTTCTACATGGGTTTTTTCTACTTCCCTCCTTTTTATTCTTGTATTCCATTTGTTATGAGTAGCTAAATCCCATTAAGGGATTGATGTGATTCACTTGTAAATATGGGTATTTGTAATGAACTCCATATCTTTTATTAAAATCTATCTCATTTGTTCCATTCAATGTTTTACTTGATTTCAAAAGAAATTTGTGTTTGATTGTACATGACTCTCTTCATGAGTTACTTGAGAAATTATATATGTAGAGAATCTACTATACATGATGCTTGGGTCTCTAAGCTCAATTGAATAGGAGGATTGAACAAGGGTACATGACCCAAGTGATATCTGGACTTATTAATCTCACCTAATTCTAATCTTTCATGGTAATCAAGACTATACATACTAGGATTTTTTGCATGTGATAGATTAAGCATCACCCTACACATGATGGGTTGGTGATTTTTAACAAAGAGATTTGTCCCTTATGTGATAGATATGTCTTTCATTGTTTAACCAATTGTGGGTGGCCAATGCTATACATTATGGTTTGGGCACTCACAAGTGGTAAATAATTACTCCTATACATCCTAGGGTGGTTGCATTAGTTAATGACAATTAATGTGAGTTCATTCTTTACCCATTGTTTGCTAGTTGAATTCATCAATTCCTTAATCCACATACCATATATCATACCTTTTTAGAATAGTACATTTTAGTGCATTTTAGCTTAGTTTACATTTTAATTTTACTTTTTCATCCAAAACCATATCAATTTACTTTTCTTACATTTTTAACTAAAGCATTAGTTTCATCATAACTATTGCTCGATCTCTGAGGACGATACCCATACTTGCCATAAACTAGTTTTATACTTGTTTGAGTGCACATTGGGATTTTATAAATTTGTTTGAATATTGCATGTCACGACATATATAAAAATGCACGTTCAGCTTCTTCCTATGAAACAACTTGGTGTCATGGTTTTGAAAGAAGGAAAATTCCATTTCCTTGTCCACTGCTGAGGTCAAATACATAGCCGTTCGGAGTGATTGCACACAACTCCTTTGGATGAGGCAAATGCTTGTGGATTATGGCTTTGATCAAGGTACTCTAATCCTTTATTGTGATAACTTAAGAGCAACTAACATTTCAAAGAATCTGGTTCAGCACTTTAGAACTAAGCATATAGATATTAGACATCACTTTATTAGGGAGCTAGTTGAAAACAAATGCATTGCACTTGAACATGTTAGCACAAATGATCAACTAGCGGATTTATTCAGAAAGCCCTTGGATTCAACTAGGTTCATGGCACTTAGTACGTCTATTGGGATCTGTCATATGCCTTGGTATGTTTTGGTGATTGACCCCATATGGGGAGCTCAAGCAAAGAGAGCAACTTTGCATAGTTGAAATAAGCAAAAATTTGATCAACTTTATGCTTCTTCATTAATTGCTTGAGTATTTTGGTTATGCTTATATAATTATGGCTTTTTATTCATTAAGTGTGCCTTTGCTTTGTTTGTAATCCATGTCACCTTTATGTTCAAGCATGCATTTTTGGACTAAGAGAATTGATTGGGAAGTACATTTGAATGACCTATAGTTTATCTCCATCACATGTGAACTTGATTTTGACCTGCTTAAATGTTATGCATGAGTTATATGTGTGTGGAAGCAATTGACAAGGCTAAACTCAATAAGGACCTTGGGTCCATTCAATAAATAAGGATGTTTCATCCAATTTAGCCTTATCTCTCTTCTTAATGGTTGAACAAGACAACAACCAATAAGGATTCTATATCCATTCAGTTAATAAGGATATTATATCCATGTATTGATTGGCTATTATGGATTGACATAGTTGCTTGTGTGTGTTACAAAGTTTTTAAAGCTATATCTTGTTTATTTATGACAAAGGGTACAAATTGGTTTGAATTCCTTTGGAAACTCTTTTGATGTTCACTTTGCCAAATACCATTGTTTGAACCTTGATATTGCATGTCTTGCATCCAAAGCAACAATCTCACACATTTCTTTCAAATCAAACCTCCTTGATTCTCTATCAATTAATTATGTTGCATAAAGTTGTTGTATATGATTATGCACTTATCTTGCTAATAGCTCTTTTTGCTAAAGTGATCCAATTTTGGGATACTTCTTTGCCTATCTCATGAAAAAAAGGGGGAGTAGTGTGAAGTTTAGGGGAGTAACCTATTTAAGGGGAGATTGAGATTGACTTATTGAGAGGGAGCAACCTATTTAGGGGGAAAATTTGCATTTGCATTGCTTGTTGCATGTTGCTTGTTTTCTTTTATGGAAATTTCCTTTATCTTTTAACTCTCTTGATCACCTCACATACACTTGTCTTGGAAAGTGTAGTTTCATTGTTTTGTAGGGGTGACTATTCTACAAGAGATCGAAGACTTGAAGATCTATAATTTAGGTATCTCTTTGTAAGGTAGAATAACTTTTGTTGACCTTTTGTTTTTATTTTTGTTTTGAGAGGATGATTTGTGAGCGGTGGTTTTGTCACGAAATAGCCAAATGGGGAGATTGTAAGTTCCTCATATTTTGATTGGCTTATTTCGTTGACAAACCACATGGGAATTTGCTTGTAAGGGTATATTAGGCCTCATTGTTCATGATGAAGCTTTGATGGCATTTCCAATCTCAAGAGCACTTCAAAGGTATATCACTAGCTTAATTCTTTTTGAAGAGATTAGTAGTGCGCACAAACACACACACACACACACACACACTCTCTCTCTCTCTCTCATGCATGGTTATTCATCTTGCATTTGTGTCTCAACTCACACGAGCACTTCTTTGGTTGTTTTTTTACGTGTGGTTGTCATGTATTTCTTTTTTCGTTGTCTGTTTAGAATCATTCGTGCATACACGATGGTGTGCTTGTTTTAGCGCATTGAGTGACCATTTGAGAAGGTCATTTTCTTCTATTGGTTTGGTCATTGGTCACATGGTATTTTTCCATAAGTTTGGGCATTCTTGTTGTTGTCCAAATCTGACCTTTGGTCACTCATTTGACCGTAAATATTTCTACAATAATCCAAATCTTGTTTTATTAATTGATTAGAAAGTAGACTTCCATACCTTTCCAACGGTATATCATACGAAAGGTTTGGATGTCGGTTGGTCACATTTTAGGTCGCTCATTTCTGGAGCTGTGTGTGTCGCGGTCCAAGTGCCGCTGTACCCCCAGACCGCGGTAGTGCTAGGCTTGGCAGTGACAGTGATTCTCGTGGTCCAAGTGCCACGGTTCCCCACCTGGCAATGCTTGGTTTGTAGCGACAGTGTTTTCTGCGGTCCAAGTGCCGTGGTCCCCCTGACCGTGGCACCCAGACCGCGACACATTGTGTTTTGGCCCTCTTTCATGACAATCTTTTAAAACGATGTAGTTTTACTTAGAGCACCTACATAGTTATTATCTTCTTCACTTTTTTACACTTAGAGCTCCGAAAATACATAATCCTAGTGAGAGAAAGTGACTCCAAGAGAGAGAGAGCTCCAAGAACCCACCTTTACTCAACCAAACACCAATCCATGTGCATTTAGCATCTCACATGCATCATCTCATCATGGATTCTTCTTGCTTCTTCGACTAGATAATTTGAACATACCCTAAATCTCCATTGCATCTGTTTGCATCTTTTTGTGTTCTTATTTGCCTAGGTTTAGCATTATATGTTGATTTAATGCATGTCTCCTATGATTGAGTTGTTTGTTGGTTGAGAATACATGTTCATTGATAGCTAGCATTTAGGACTATTTTACCCTAGCTAAATCTTCTTGCTTTGCATTTAGATATTGATATCTAGGATTTGTACTTACTGACATCTTTAAATTCCTATATAAGCACTTAGTGTAGTCTAGCATTATTTGCATGATAGAATATTTCTACATATTCACATAGGTTGCTTAATCTCTTCATTGATTGTTAAGCATTGTGACTAAATGGATTAGTGCTCAAGCTTCTTGGTCTATGATCACTATTAAAGGCCCGCCGGGTAGAGTGAAAGGGTTAGTGACCGAGAATGGTGTGACTTGAGATAAATTTAGGTTGTAAACTTTCATTCAAATAGTGGATTTGGGGACCGTGTGTGGCTAAAAGGATAGCCCGTGAGTTTTGCCTTGTTGGAGGGTTTCTCACGTAAATTATTTCTTGTGTTTTTTTTATTGATTTATGTATTTTTATTTTGTGTTGATTGATTGCTAATATGGGGTAGCATTATTAAAATTGATTAAGTCGAAAAGTTGGTAATAAATCAACTAAAACCTATTCACCCCCCTCTAGGTTATTAGACACACATGTTTGTTTATTTTCAAGAATGACTAGGCAACTTTTTACCAACATTTTCATGAAGTACAATTCCTAGTTTGCATTGCCTAATGTATTCATAACACTTAGGCCTAATGTGACCAACCACATTACAATAATGACAAACCAGAATAAATTTATAAAAGTTACCATTTAGGTGAGAGTGTACCAATGGTGAAGGCTCCTTGCTCTTCTTGATTTTTCTCTTGACCTTGGAAGAATTGGCCTTTGAAATCCTCATGTTCTTTAGTAACTTGCCTTTAGTTTTAAGAGACTCCACTTGCTCATATACAAAGCCTGAGTCACTTGAATCTCCATGAAGTTTGCCAACTTCTCTTTCTTGCCTTTGATCGTTTCCTTAAAGAAAAACAAATTATTAAAAAAATCACTCATTAAATTTTCTAACACAAGTTCATCCTCAACCATATTTTTTTCTTGATATTTGATCACTTCATTCTTCACTTCAACTTCTTCAAAGCATTATCTCTTTCCTTCTCAAGAGTTTGAACTCTTGCCATCAAGTTGAAGTTGGTGGTCTTTGATTCGCAAATCTCTTCATTGAGTTGCAAAGTCAAGTGATCACGTCTAGCTTGATTGTCCTTTAGGAAATCCTCTTCTTCTTTAGTTTCTTCTTGATACGAAGTCGTGTCACATAGGTAGTCACCTACATAAACATTATCTTCCAAGGACTTTAGATCCTCCTTATCTTCGCTTTTATCACTAATATTCTCTTTAAGCTCATCAACAAAATTGTTAGTAGACAAATGCTAAGAAGAAAATAAAGAACCACATTCAAGGATAGCTTGAAGAATACCCCATGCCATTTTTGTTTCATAAACAAGAGGTGGACAATCTACACAAACAATATAAGACTCAAGGTTGTTATCCATAGTTAGTAAATAACTTTGTAGATCCCGAATCACACTAATTACCTTAAGTGACCCGCTCTGATACCAATTGAAATTCCTACAAGGTTATGAACTAAGAAACCTATAGGGGGGAGGGGTGAATAGGTTGACACACTATTTCTAAATTTTTTTTGATGCTTTTGTCAAACACTTGGTGAGCATACAAATTAACCTTTACTATGATTGTTTTTACAAAACAATTATCACATGTAGGCTCAATTCACCACTCTTAGTCTACAAACATAAACTCACAAATGTGAATGAATGTGATACACTTAACACATACACAAAACAAAAGACAATGTATCTCATATAAAAATATATTCAATGCAAAACAAATTCCACAAGTTGTACTTTGAATGTTACAATGTAAATTCACTAAGTAGAACTTTACAACTTGATATAGAACTTCACAAGATACAATGTTGAAACACTACAAAGATACAAGAAACAAATATAGAATCAACAAAGTGTTTGCAACTCAAACTTATAAAGAATCTTGTTTTCAAAGATATTCAATATAGATTCAACAAGATACAATCAATCACATTTACAAATATAAAAGAGTTTGAGTTAGAGACATTTGACACATTATTTTTTACGTGTTAAACCTCCAAAGAAGAAACATCCACGGGTTGATTTCACAACCACCGGCAAACTAGCTTTCACTATGACATATAAAAGTACACCTTCAAAAGTGACCGCTTCACATGATACACCCTCCATTGGATATCATTCCTATTCTGCCTAGTGAAAACTTTGCCTACTCTCAAACCAAGACACTTCACATGTCTCTAGAGGGAATCTTTCTATCTAAGACACTTTACATGCCTCTAGAAAGATTTCTTGCTCAACTATACGGATCTTCACAATCCTAGACAAGTCTTCTTGCATAACTAACTGGATTTTCACAATCCTAGTTAAGATTTCCTTGTTCAAATTGAAGCTTCACACCTCAAATAAGACTTCTTTGTTCAAGTTGAAGCTTCACACCCCAACAAGAGACTTTCTTGCTCAAATTGAAGCTTCACACCCCAACAAGAGACTTCTACCTTTTGCAAGGCCAACGATCTATGTGTAATGCAAATGATATAAACACATGCAACATAGAATATGTTATCAATAAATCCTATTGAAACTAGAAATAATCAATGAGCACAAAATGTATATTTTTCTAGTTTATGATCCTAACAACAATGTAATCATGCAAATAATGCAAGTACATATGAAATGTATGGATCGGTCACATTCTATGAAGAACTAGACATAGGCATCAAAGTTCACAAAACTATGTAACCTAGTTTTTTAAACATGGACAAAAACCTAGAGCATGTTCAACCACCAAAACACACCTTAAGCCTAGGTTTCATTCCTGTTACTAAAACTTGAAATAAAACATATTCATTAAGCACATATTCAAGACTTTAGAACTAAAACAAAAAATGCTAGAATCACAAGATATGTTCAATAATATTCTCTAGCAATCCATTAGAGAACATATTCATAAAATAATCAATTAAATCATAATAAGCTCTAAATAAACAATAAATTGTGCTATTCCTAAATATGTTCAATTAAAGAGACCTAGCACATGTAATGGGTATCAATCATCAAAATACAATCAATTGAAGCACATATAGCCCTAAATAATAAGCTAGTCATAATACAACTCACAAGCATGTGTAAACATAGATTTTAAGAAAATCTAACTCAGAGCAAAAGTTTCTAATTAAGCACATCTAGCTTATATTTGAAGCTCTATCTCTCAATAGCTATTCTTCAAGTAACATACACATAAGGAAGAATAAAACTCAAGGTAATTGAAGACTTTGAAGATCAAAACACAAAGAATAGATCAATACATCGTAAAATCGTGCAGTTATGAATTTAGGTATAGATTCACCATAACATTTGAACAAAAGACTTCAAACTTGCTTGGTGATGATAGAGAACTTCAATACAAAGATTTTTCAACTTGAATCACTCAAATCAGATAAGAAATGAGTGAGATATGGTATTTGGAAGTTGAGAGAATGTTTTGAGAAAATGTTCTGCATGAAGTCTTCTTATAAATCAAATGAGAGGGAGAGGGATTTTAAAAGAAAGATAGAGAGGGAAGTGAGGTGGCGTGACGTGGAGCTCGGGTGGCAAGTTGTACCTCTCCACGTCAGCTCTCATGGAGGTGCATGAACCTCACAGTGGTAGCAAGCCATCCTTCCTATGAGTCTCACGCGCATCCACTAGATTGGAGTGCAAATGGCTTTTGGCCATTTTCATATTCCCCTGGGCTCCTCTCGCGTTCTTCGACCGTTCTTCAGCCTCCCAAATTCGATTTCAAACTGGAACTCCCTCATGAACATGGACATCAATACAAATTTCTGAAAAAGTATGGAAATCGACTCCATATGCAATGATGAAAACCATGTACGATAAAGACATTGAAAGTTTCGTAACTTCCAACTCGGAACTCGAAAACTAATGAATGAGTAACCAAAACCACCGGAACTCAATAAGGAATAATATGCAAATATATTCAAGTTTGATATTACAAAAACACAAACAAACAAACACATGAACACACAAGTATGCCATTTCCTAGATATAGTCTTAGAAAATGTGTTTTACAAAATTTGTCAGTTTAAATCTATGGCATGAGCATACAATAATATGTGTGCATATGTGTTATACCAATTGAGCACAATGATGTAGGGACACATATGAATGCAATGTGTGTGTGTGTGTGTGTATGTGTGTGTGCCTAAGCCTTGCTAGAGGAATTAGGTCTTAATATACCTTTGATATGCAATATGGCCTGCTCCCCTTGAAGATTTCACTTTGCTTGATAAGTTGTCAATCTTCCTTGAAGCTTGAATACCATAAGCCTAGACAACTAATCAATACAAATGAAATATTTTTTGATACGGAATTATGCCAACATGACTCAAAAACCTAACATAGAGATACCTTATCTTTCCTTTTACCTTTAGCCTTGGGAGAATTGTTCTTAGGAGACTTCTTGATCTTCTTAGTCTTTGCCTTTCTTAAAGGAGATGATGCTATCACAAGCTTCTCCTTACCTTCCAAGATGCTAGTTTCTCCTATAGGTTGAGCAAGATCCATAATTTTCTTCATGTCTATCAAACCATTGACTAAGTCTTTGATAGCTTGTTTAGCAATGTTGATCTCCTCAATATATTCTTGCCCTCTAACCTTTATGATAGAAACAGTCTCCATGTTTTCAATGACAAGTCTCTCAACCTCATTAAACCTATTCACAATATCATTCTTTTAGCACATAAGCCTATGTGAGGTTTCAATAAACTCATCCACTTGAGCTGTGATCAAATCATCTTTCTCCTTAACCTCTCCCAATGCTTCATTTTTTTGCTCAAGGCTTCTTATTTGGCTATAAGATTGAGATTGGTTGTATTGGAACTAGTGCATACTTGATGACTTTGGTCAATCTCTTTCTCCACGGAAACCAGAAACTACCCTCTAGCTTTGTGTAAGATGTCGTAAGAGAAACAAAGTTGCTAACGTGTTCTTCTTCATATGAGAACTCATCACTTGAGCTTTTCTCATCGTTAGAGCTTTCATCACTCCAAGTGGCTGCCATAGTTTTGCCTTTCTTGTCCTTCTTATTCTTTCCTTTAGGACATTCAAAAGAAAAATGTCTAAAGCCTTGACACTTATAGAATTGAACCTTGTTCTTGCTCTTAGCTTGACCATCATTGTCACCTCTTGGATTGGATGACTTCCTTACTTCGTTTCTTCTAGAAAAGTTTCCACTACGCTTGGCACCTTTCTTTAAGAATCTCTTGATCCTTCTAACCAATAATGCCATCTCTTTGTCATCATCTTCACTTTCCTCTTTGATAGCTTTAAGAGCTACTCCTTTGCTCTTGACTTTCGATTTCAAACTCATTTCATATGTTTAAAGTGAATCAAGCAATTCGTCGATGCTCATGCTATCAACATCTTTGGTTTCTTCAATAGCCGTCACCTTAGCCTTGAACCTTTTAGGAAGTGACCTTAATATCTTCCAATTAAGTCACTCTCGAGAGATTGGCACACCAAGTGCTTGGCATTGATTAGCTATGTTCAAAAGTTTGAATTGGAAGTCTTCAAACTTGTCTTCCTCACTCATTTACAAGTTTTCAAAATGTGATGTAAGAATTTGAAGCCTTGACTTCCTAACAGCCAAAGTTCCCTCATTGTTAACTTAGAGAGAATCCGATGCCTTCTTATCGGACTTTAGGTTTTGAATATAAGAGAATTGATGACCATCAACTCCTCCAAAGATAGCATTCACCACCCGATGATGTCACTTTGCCAAATTGAACTCATTCACGGTCCATTCACTCATAGGCTTTGGAACTATAGATCCATCTTCGAGCATCTTGTTAGGACGGGTATATCCTTCTTCTAAAATCATCCAAGCCCTCTCATCAATGGAACGGATGTAAGCTTTCATCCGAAGTTTCTAAAAGCCGTAGTTATGGCCTTTAAGTATAAGAGGTCTAGAATTGGAAGCACATTCAGTCACTGTTTCCTCTTGTAAACCCATGACTTCAAAAACCTTGCAGCTAACCGTGAGTGTATCCTAGATCTCGCTAATTTCTTTCTAGCGACCTGCTCTGATACCAATTGAAAATACAAACACAGTTAAATTGCCTAAAGCTAACCTAGAGGGGTGGAGTGAATAGGATTTTACACCTCTTTTGGATCCCTTGACACAAACAAAAGTTTATTCCTCAAGATAGCTTGTATTACCACATATTAATAATATGATAACACTTATAGACCTTTTAAAGAGAATATTCAAATAAGCATATCAAACAAAGTCTATAACTTGCAATTGAAGAATCAAAAACTAAAAATATAAATCATCAAGTACTTGTATTCATATATATATATATATATGTGTGTGTCAACTATATACAAGTACTAAACAAGTTTCACTATATACAAATAAATCGAATTACAAGAATAAGTGATATGTACAACTTTGATCAAGAAAATTTTTGCATCACACATTCTTGCAAAAGATCTTGTTTTACAAAAGAATTAATCAACGAAAGATCCAAACAAGATTTTACAAAACATATATGAAAATGTAAGAGATAGGGATAAAGAGATTTGACACATTACTTTTACGTGGTAAAACATCCGAAGAGGAAACATCCACGGGTTGATTCCACAACAACCGACAAACTAGCTTTCACTATGACGAATAAAGTACACCCTCAAAAGTGACAACTGTTAGGATTACGCTCAATAGCAAGAGTGTAATAATGTATTTGACAATCTTTTCATATTAATAAAGTGATTTCTAGTTTAACAAATCTTATAGCATTTATAGTTTAATTATTATAATTTTCAAAAGTAAATAATCATAAGGTCAAAAGACTATGAGAAAAGAAGAATTGTTCGTACATCTAGATATGTATGAGATAGACACAATTCTTTAGTTAGTTTTGAATAATATTCACAACTTAAGATCTTGTTAAAGTTGTAGATTCTTTTGCTAGCATTTGAGTGGGATCAAATATGTTATGATGTGTCTAAAATAATCAAAGTGTGGTGTCTTTGGGCAAAAGAATCTATTGCACTGGGTGCATTGAATAGGATCATAGTGAAATACTTTATCCAGAACCATTAATGGATAAAAGTTTTCACTTGAAGATAATCGAGAGTCTATCTAAATCCTGAGATAAATGATGGACTTATGGTTGCAAGTGTTATCATTTGAGCTATCAATGAGTACGATTATATAGCATAGTCTATCATCGATAGTTTGGTGGTATTCAGTTTGTTAATCGATAGAAGATTTCATTTATAGATATGGACATCATGGCTCCATTTATTAAATTAGAGTAGAATATCATCATATGGATGTTTTGAGGTATTGGGTATTAAATCTTAAAATTAAGTTTTCAATAGTATCTATTGAAATATGGCTTCTGGACAAGTCAAAATATCCAAGTTCAAAATGTGGTCATATGGGTAAATATGGTAACTTGGAGAGCTATGGCAGTCTATGAGCTCTTGGCGATTACTGGTATTCTTCACGAGGATACACTATCTCTATTAAGATTTTCTAGGGTATGAATAAGCAATACTAACTTATTATATCTTTATTTAAGAGTTCAATTTTAGTTCTTTAGTGGAATGAACTAAAATTAATAGATCCAACCTAAGTGAATCATTTGTTGATTGTGATTATGTTATGTCTATTAGAGCTTAAATTTAGATAGCCCGCAAAGATCCCCAATTCACACGAACTTGCATGGATCACTTGATATATTCTATCGGACCAATTTATAGGTCCATCGAGAATTGTATTAAGGCATGTGAACTTGTTTCTTTTAGTAAGAATGAGTCTAGTTCACATGTGGACTTTTTATTAAGGTCCAATGGATTTAATAAAATAAAATAAAAAAACAATATTGACCCTTATATATTGGCTTGGGCAGCAAGGGACTATTTATTAGTCTTATATACTGTTTTTATTTTATTATTTAATTAAATGGAAATTAATTAATTATTTATTTATTTATTCAATTAAAAGTCAAAATCTTTTTCCTAGTAGGAGATGGTCTCCTAGAGTCATATTATTGTTGGTAATATGATAAGTATCAAAGACTATATTTGATAAGTAGATAAATAATATGAATTTATTTATCTAGTCAAATTAGGAAGTATTTGATTTCTATTTGGAAGTTTTTGATTTAGTCACAATTTAATTATATTCAATAATTGGTTATTGAATAAATACACTATTTGAGTTGGATTAGGAGTCTTGGTGTGGAAAAGAAATCTTTTTTGAAAAATGATTCTTTGTCACCAAGTAAATCCACCTAGAGATAAGATTCTTGACCACCATAGGAAAGGATTTGTATACCTATATATACACCAATTAATTTCGGCCAAGCATATAATTTTGGTTGAAATTTCGGCCAAGCTAGAGAATTTTGAGAGGAAAAAAAATTAGTTTTAGTTTTCTTTAAAAAACATTCGGCCAACTCATAGATATTGTGTATTGAATTCGGCCAAAGAGAAGAGAAAAGGGGAACATTTTTGTTTTCGATAGTACACTAGTATCCTTTACATCAAAAGGATTTTGTGTGCAAAATCTAATCGGGTTTATGCGAGTTTCAATAAAATAGATTGATAATTCACAAGTGACCGGACGTTCTTGGGTTTTCTCTTGGAGGATTATTGTGACTAACAAAGAAGAAGATTTTGTTTATTTCATCCTCAGGTATACAATTAAAGAAAGGGAGCCCACACTTCTAGGTGATTCACATTCGTGATTGGATTGAAAGATCTTGCGGATTCAATTCGACGCTAGTTCAATCATCACGAGAAAAAAGTACGATACTTTTAATTATACGTCAATTAATCTAGGGTTAAGGTTCTTTCTTTTAAAGGAAATATTTTTAAAATATACCACCCAATGTTCCGCTTCCGCCGCGTTTCGAACCGTTTTTTCCCTACAACAACTTCACATGATACACCCTCTATTGGATATCCCTCCTATTCTACCCTCGAGCCTAGTGAAAACTTTGCCTACTCTCTATCTAAGACACTTCACACGTCTCTAGAGAGCAACTTTCTATCCAAGACACTTCACATGCCTCTAGAAAGATTTCTTGCTCGACTATCCAGATCTTCACAATCCTAGCCAAGTCTTCTTGCTTAACTAACCGGGTCTTCACAATCCTAGTTCAGACTTTCTTGCTCAAATTGAAGTTTCACACCTCAATAAGAGACTTCCACCTCTTGCAAGGCAAACGATCTACGTGTAATGCAAATGATGCAAACACATGCAACATAGAATATATGATCAATATATCCTATGGAAACTATAAATGATCAATGAGCACACAATGTATATTTTTCTAGTTTATGATCCTAACAACAATGCAATCATACAAATGATGCATGTACATATGAAATGTATGGATCAGTCACATTCCATGAAGAACTATACATAGGCATCAAAGTTCACAAAAATATGTAACCCAGTTCTTTAAACATGAATAAAAACCTAGAGCATGTTCAAACACCAAAACACACCTTAAGCCTAAGTTTCATTCATGTTACTAAAGCTTGAAATAAAACATATTCATTAAGCACATATTCAAGACTTTAGAACTTAAACCAAAAAAGCTAGAATCACAAGATAAGTTCGATAATATTCTCTAGTAATCATTTAGAGCACATTCATAAAATAATCAATTAAATCTTAATAGGCTCTAAATATACAAAAAGTTGTGCTAATCAAAAATATATTCAACTAAAGAGTCTTGCACATGTAAAGGCTTTCAATCATCAATTTAATCTATTAAAGCACAAATAGCTCTAGATAATAAGCTAGTCACAATACAACTCACAAGCATGTGAAAACATAGATTTAAGAAAACCTAACTCACATAAAAGTCTCTAATCAAGCTCAACTAGCTTTAAATCAAAGCTCTATCTCTCAATAGCTAATGTTCAAGTCACATACATATAAAAGAGAAGAAGACCCAAGGGAATTGAAGACTTTGAAGAATAAAACACAAAAGAAGAATAATTACCTTGTAAAAACGTGCAGTTCCGAATTTAGATGTATGGTCACCACAAAACTTGAACAAAAGACTTCAAACTTACTTAGAGATAATAGAGGACTTCAATAAATAGATTCTACAACTTGAATCACTCAAATCAGATAAGAAATGAGTGAGATACGGTGTTTGGAAGTTGAGAAAATTTTTGAGAAAATTTTTGAGAAAATTTTCTGCACAAAGTCTTCTTAGAAATCAAAATGAGAGAGGGAGAGATTTTAAAAGAGAGAATGAGAGGGAAGTGAGGTGTCATGACGTGGATCTCAGGTGGCAAGTTGCACCTCTCCATATCAGCTCCCATGGAGGTGCGTGAGCCTTATGGGGGCAGAAGGCTAACCTTCCCATGAGGCTCACGTGCGTTCACGGGAAAGGTGTGCAAATGGTGTTTGGCCATTTTCCTATTCCTTTGCGCTCCTCTCGCGTTCTTTGACCGTTTTCCAACCTCCGTACTTCGATTTTGAATCCGTTTTTGGATTACAAACTGGAACTCGACTCGAGACATCGACATGGACATCGACAAAACTTTCAAAAAAGTATGGAAATTGACTCGAGACACAAAGACGAAAACCATGTACGTTAAACACACGAAAAGTTTCGTAACTTCCAACTCAGAACTAGAAAACTAATGAATGAGTAACCGAAATGATTGGAAGTCAATAAGGAATAATATGAGAACATATTCAAGTTTGATATCACAAAAACACAAAAAATGAACACATGAACACACAAGAATGCCATTTCGTAGATATTGTCCTAAAATATGCATTTTAAAAAATTTGTCAATTTAAATCTAATGCATGTACATACAATGACATGCGTGTGTATGTGTTATAACAATTGAGAACAGTGTTGTAAGGACATATATGGATGCAATGTGTGTGTGTGCCTAAGCCTTGCAAGAGGAATGAAGTCTAAATATACCTTTGATGTGCAACAAAGCCAGCTCCTCTTGAAGACTTCACTTTGCTTGATAAGTTGCCAATCTTCCTTGAAGCTTGAATACCATAAGCCTAGAGAACTAAAAAATACAAAGAAAATAGTATTTTGATATGGAATTATGCCAACATGACTCAAAAACCTAACAAGCTTTCCAAAGAAAATGAGCAAAGATTGAAGAAGTAAGAATACAGTCTCCTATTGAGAAGTCAAGCACCGAAAAGCTTGACATCATGTTCAGTATTGGCAAAAAGGCCAAAGACAAGAGATTGCTTGGCTTTATTGATGATTAGACCACACCATCCTCAGAGAAGACCACCTTTTTGAAGGATAAAGAAGTCAAAGAGAGCATACCTACTCAACACCTAAGAAGAACCATTGAATTTGGTGAGTCATCCAAAAGTACTACATTAAAGATAGTGCCAATGAGTATCATACAAACTCAACCTTCAAAGATGCCTAGAATTAGGTTTCATCAACCCTTGAAGGAAGATAAAGTTGTTCAACCTCCTAAACAAGCAAATACTCCAAGGCAACCAACCATGAACCAACCACCAAGGAGGAGCCAACATGGGCATCAACAAAGGCACCCTCATGGGAATGGTAAAGCCCCTATGAGAAATTCTAGACATGGTATAATCTCTCATTTCATTCATACATGTCATTTTTATGGTAAGCTAGGGCATATTAGACCATATTGTTATAAATACATTAAGATGTGTAAGGTTAGATACATGAAAGAGAAGAGGCAAATGTAAAGAGCTAGCATGCATGTACCTAGGAAACCTAGAAACATGAATACCGCAACCCCTAGAAAGGAAGATGTGGTGCCTTGGTGGATTAGAAAAGAAGATTATACTTACTATGTTGCACACATTGCCATGAAAGCACATATCACAAACTCTTGGTATCTTGATAGTGGGTGCTCTAGGCACATGATGAGAAATAAGAGTTTCTTTGAATCTTGTGAGGTGTGAGAATGAGGATCGGTCACCTTTGGTGATGGGTCACAAAAGAGAGTCACATGGAAAGGAAACATCTCCATTCCCGGTTTACCCTCTCTCTCTAATGCTTTGTAAGTAAATGGTCTTCAGGCCAATCTCATTAGCATTTTCCATTTTAGTGATGAGGGATTTTCTATCATGTTTGGGAAAAATGGCTGCTCTATTTTGAATGAAAATGGTGAAATTGTGTTGAAAGGCAAAAGGTCTTCAAACAATTGTTATTGCCTTGAATATAATATGTTATCTTGTACGCTTTCTAGACGTGAGCAGATTGAGTTATGACATCAAAGACTCGACCACATGAACTATAGAGATTTGAAGATCTTGGAGAAGTACCGAGTTGTGAGGGGACTTCCCGAACTCGGAATTTCTTTTGAAGGTGTATGTGGTCCATACCAACAAAGAAAGCAAACCAAGAGTGTGCATAAGAAGGGAAAGCACCTTGCTACCAAGGAGCGGTTAGAGCTACTTCACATGGATCTCATGGGTCCAATGCAAACAAAAAGCCTAGGTGGTAAGCTTTAAATTTTTGTTTGTATAAATGATTTCCCTAGATTTACTTGGGTGTACTTTCTTAGAGAGGAATCATAAACCTTTAAGAAATTTAAAATGCTTTGCTCTAAACTACAAAATGAGAAAAATGACAAGATAAAAAGCATAAAAAGAATTAGGAGCGATCATGATATGAAATTTGAAAATGCATGCTTTGATGATTTTTGTGATAACTTAGGCATTTTCCATGAATTTTTTGCTTCTAGGACTCCTCAGCAAAATTGTGTTGTTGAGAGGAAAAATATGGTCTTGCAAGATATGGCCGGTGTCATATTGGTTAGCAACAAAGTTTATAGAAACCTTTAGGCCGAAGCCGTTAATACGGCTTGCTATATAGGAAATAGAGTTTTCCTTAGACCCGACACTAAACAAACTGTTAATAGCCAAAATTGGCTAAGGACCAAAGGAAAATTTTCCACCTCCCAGACCTGGTTCCATACCCGAGATAATCCACCAGGAGACCACTCTATCCAGAGCCGAACTACGATACCACCCCTAGAGCAAGGACGGGCTCCGGAAACATCCGGGATAGAGCCCGGAACGATCGGATCTAGCCCGCATCACCAAAACTAGAAGCTCCCCGAAGTCGAGGTCACCTCACTA
This sequence comes from Dipteronia sinensis, assembly GCA_033220585.1. NCBI lineage: Eukaryota > Viridiplantae > Streptophyta > Magnoliopsida > Sapindales > Sapindaceae > Dipteronia > Dipteronia sinensis. The sequence goes on along the minus strand of CM065638.1, from coordinate 19,245,450 downwards.
ATGCTCCAGAGACTCGCCTGTACCTCGATTGACACAGAAGAATGTCCCTAGAAGGCCGCACCTAGCTTCGAAAGGTCAGAGAAAGCCACCCCTAGCTTCCACAGGTCAAGGGAAGCCACACCTAGCTTCGAAAAGGTCAAGGGAAGCTAGATCTGGCTCTAAGCTAGATGAAACTTCTCAGATATCAAGTTCAGAACACTAATCAACTTCACTGGTTGGTGCACCACACCATGCCATATTCAACGACCTCTATAAAGGATCATGCTGAAAGGATACGAGGGATACACTGAATCATATCAGGAAACGTTACCTATATGCAGAACAAGTAATAGAATCCAAAAAGGAAACAAACTGATCTCCACCATGATACTCTCAATTCAGCAAAGTCAATGACATTAAAACGAGAAATCCCGCCCGATAAGGAGGGGAGAGACTGAGAAAATCAAGGGAAGAATCAGTCTGTTTGACCTACAAACTATGTATAAATAGAAAAGAAAGGAAATGAAAAAGAGGAGACTACTATTCGACAGGCATACGACAAATAATCAACCACTCCCTAGAGAGAGTTGAGAGCAAAGATAAAAGAATTTCTTTATTTGTATACCATGCACGTTCAATAAAAATATTCTTGCTTTCTTTTGGATGAATGGTATCATCATTCCTTGTCATTTTATAAATCATTGCTACACATATAATAAATCTTGGCAACCACCTACGTGGTAGTGGTCTCGAGGGCGTTAACTGAGATTTCTCATCCCGAGCGAAATTTCCGTTAACACTTTCTGGCGCCGTCTGTGGGGATTACCCTACACCTAATTAACCAATTATTTGCATTTACATTTTCGTTGTTTTACAAGAACTATGAGGCTCCGCTCCTCCCAAGGCAAACATAGAGTCCCGGAGCAACCTCCGGCGAGGCTAACACGAAAAGCCCCAAGAAAGGGGAGAAAGTCTGGATATAGTAGTCAAGCTCCGATCCAGACAACCAATACGCGGGCTACTGGCCACCCTATAGTGAGCCATGCAGCGCTCGACCAACAAGTGGCGGCCTTCGTAGAATCCATCTGCGTCTGCCTCCGCGCTGAAGGCATCACGATCCTGCCAACCAACCTGAATGATCAGGGAGAGCCGAGCAGGCTCGAAGCTAGGCCACCTGCTTTCGATCGCCTAGGACCTCCTCTTCCAGAGCCGGCTCGAGATAGATCAGGGCCCCAACGTTCTATCCGGGATAGGCTGGGACCCATGCCCCCAGTTCCGTAAAGACTTTCACAATATCAACCCAGACTGGTTAAGTCTGCCGCAGATGCTTTTACCCAGAAGCCACGAGGGCTATCTCATCCAACTACATCTTGGAGAACTACACGGGCCCTAGAGGAGGAAAGTAGACAAACTCCCATAGTGGATCATGTCCAGGAGGAGGACCGGATAGAAATTGCCAGTTCATCAGAAAGATTCTACAGTGAGGAATCTGAGGTTAACTCGAAGAGACCTGGGAACAAGCGACTGAGGGATCAGCTGACAAAGCTACAAAAAGAGGTCCAGCAGATAAGGAAGGGAAAGAATAAGGAGGACAAAAAAGATCCCCTAAGCGAGATGAACGCACCCTTCACTAGGAGGATCCAGGAAGCAGAACTCCCCCCAAAATTCAACATGCCAACAAATAAGTTCTCTGGAACGAAAGATCCTCTAAGCCACCTAGAGAGCTTCGTTCAATAGATGGAGGTCTAGAACACTACCAGAGCAGCTATGTGCAGAATGTTTTCAATGACCTTGACCGACTACGTGAAAACCTGGTTCAGGAAACTGCCCGTTGGTAGCGTGGATTCTTTCACGAAATTATCAACAGATTTTTGCTCACAATTCCAAGGAGTCAAACCTCGCCCGAAAGATCCCATACACCTCCAATATGTGATCCAGGAACAGAGTGAAACTCTTCGATCGTACGTGGAACGATTTCACAAGGAGGTCATACAAATGGGAGTTTTCACTGAAAAAGAATCGCCAACTTCAGGCGAAACCTATGGGCAGGAAAGCTTTTCCGTTCCTTCACCAAGAGACCTCCTGAGACTTACCAGGAGGCCTACGACTGGGCTCTTGACCAGGTCGAGATCGACGAACAACTCAAGGTCAAGATGGAACACGACGACATGAGAACGGCAAAGCGTCTGAAGAAAGAAGCCCCTAAATTTGAGCCAGTGCAGAAAACTCAGAATAAACCTCCCAACAGGTCGACCTATCGCCTCCCTGCTCCTCTGCACAGGCCAGAAAGTTATCCAGCAAAATGAACCCCTCCCCGGGCTTCGCCGCCTCCTAGGACCGTGGCTCCAGTAATGCAAGGGGAAAAAGGGTATGACTACTACACCCCTTTGAATGCTTCCAGGGAAACAGTCTACCTTGCCATACGAGATAAAGGGTTGCTCCAAAAGCCCGCTCCCATGAAGGCCACAGCTGACAGGAAAAACCGGTACAAGTACTACGACTTCCACGAAGACGTGGGCCACAACACCTCAGAGTGCTATAATTTACGCAACCAGATTGAGGCCCTGATAAGGGGAGGATGCCTGATTGAGTTCTTACAACAGGTCAGAGATAATATCAGGACTGGAAGGGAGGTACAAGTTGAAATCCATGAGGACGCAGAAAAGAGGAAATGGGAGCAAGTTGACTTAATGCAACAGATCCAGGTGATACACACTATCTGCGGAGGTCCTACACTGGCTGGCGTTTCCAATAACTCCAGCAAAAACCACGCAAGAAAGGTTCCCCGCATCGGAGAAAGCCGAGGGATCTTCGAAGTTAGCCAGAGCCTGACAGAGCCCTCCCAATCAGCACAGATCGTATTCACTGAAGCAGATGTCTTCAACACTGTGCAACCTCATGATGATCCTATGGTAATCACGATACAGATCTCCAACTGTCTGGTCCATCGCGTGCTCGTGGATACAGGTAGCAGTGTAGATATCCTCTTCAAGGATACCCTGGAAAAATTGAACCTGAAGCAACGTTGTTACAACAGCTGTACCACTCCGCTTTACGGTTTCACTGGGGACTCGATCATACCAGTGGGGTCAATGATCCTCCCAGTAATCATCGGGATCACCCCGCTCCAACAAAATGTTATGACTGACTTTGTTGTGGTGGACACCCCATCGGCCTACAACGCCATCCTAGGGAGACCTTTCCTGTCCTCCTTGAAGGGAGTCTTGTCCATATACCACAACGTCATGAAATTCCCGGTTGGAACCAAAGTAGGAGAGGTACGCGGAGACCAGCAGGCAGCCAGGAAATGCTACGCAGTATCTGCCAATCCTACAGCCCTAGCGAAACAGTGTGTACAGGTGACATTAGTCCAGGAAGACAGGGATACGTCCCGGATAATCCAGAAGGAGAAAGAGCCCGCAGAACATCCTGGGCATCCAGAGATCAAACCTATTATGCCCTACGAGGAAGAACAGAGTAAGGAATGGGCCAGCGGGTTGCCCATAGATAAACTAGAAGAGATACCTATCAGGAATGACTATCCCTCCAAGGTTGTCAAGGTTGGAGCCACCCTTGATCTAGAAGTAAAAAGAGGACTGATTGACCTTCTCAGGGAATTCAGCGACATCTTCGCCTGGAACCATGATGAAATGCCTGGAATCCCGGCACCATTGGCCACCCAGCGACTAGCAGTAGATCCAGCAGTCAAGCCTGTGGAGCAGAAGAGGCGTCACTTCAACGCTGATAGGAACCCGGCGGTGCAGGAAGAGGTTGATAAATTGATCAAAGCAGGGTTCGTCAGAGAAGTGCGTTACCCCGAATGGATTGCCAACGTGGTCATGGTCATGAAGGCGAATGGGAAAGGGCGTATGTGTGTCGATTACACCGACCTCAATCGGGCTTGTCCGAAAGACAGTTTTCCTTTACCAAAGATCGACTAACTGGTTGACTCCACATCCGGAAATAAACTTTTGAGTTTTATGGACGCATTCTCAGGATACAACCAAATTAAAATGCACCCGGCTAACCAAGATAAGACCAGTTTCATTACTGGGCAGGGCTTATACTGCTACAAGGTGATGCCGTTTGGTTTGAATATACGGGGGCCATATACCAGCGACTGGTTAACAAACTGTTCAAGCCCGAGATAGGAAGGACGATGGAAGTGTATATCGACGATATGATCACGAAATCCCCAACCACAAAGGGACATCAGAAAGACCTTCGTAAAACCTTCCTCATACTGAGGGAAAACCAGATGCGTTTGAACCCCTCCAAATGTGCCTTTGGGGTTACGGCAGGGAAGTTTCTAGGCTTCATGGTTCATGAGAGAGGTATAGAAGCCAACCCAAAAAAAATCAAAGCTATCTTGGACCTGGAATCCCCGACCTCGCTTAAGCAAGTACATATTCTGACTGGACTGGTGGCGGCACTCAATAGGTTTATCTCTCGCTCCACCGATAAATGTCTCCCTTTCTTCAAGGCTATCAAACAAGGGAAGAACATGAAATGGAGCCAGGAGAGCGAACAGGCGTTTCAAGCTTTGAAAGAGTACCTAACAAGCCCCCCATTGTTAGTCAAGCCGGTTCTCGGAGATGAGTTGCAGATCTACCTGGCCGTATCAGAAACTGCAGTAAGCGGGGCTTTGGCCAAGGATTGTAACGACGGTTTTCAAAGACCCATATACTATGTGAGTCATGCTTTGACCAAATCAGAAAGGAATTACATTCTCCTGGAAAAGCTGGCTTATGCTTTGGTGATCTCAGCGAGGAAACTCCGTCCCTATTTTCAAGCTCACACAATAGCAGTGGTGACAGACCAACCCTCCGCCAATTCTTGGAAAGACCAGACATGTTAGGAAGGCTAGTCTTATGGGCACTAGAGCTCACTCGGTTCGACCTAAAGTATAAGCCCCGAGCTACAATTAAGGCACAGGCTTTGGCCGACTTCGTGGCAGAATTCTCAGCGATCCTAGATCCAGATGATCGCTCAGTATCAAATGAGGTCCCTGAGAAGATATCCGAGGTCAAAAATTGGCTGGAAGGCTGCAAGCCATGGATCCTCTTTTCAGATAGAGCATCCGGGCAAGCCGGGGGAGGAGCTGGCATAGTTTTAATAGATCCGTAGGGGACCGAATTCTGTCACTTTTTCAGATTCGAGTTTAAAGCTACCAACAACGAAGCAGAATATGAAGCCCTCCTAGCCGAGATGAAGGTAGCCATTGAACTAAAGGCCGACTACCTGCAGATCAAGAGTGATTCATCGCTTGTTATAAACCAGGTGACTGGGGTCTACCAGGAAAAGGGAGATAATATGGCTGCCTACCTAAATCTAGCTCGGCTGCTAAAAAAGCAAATTTAAGGGACTCAAGATCGATCAGGTGCCTCGACACCAAAACCATCGCGCAGATGTTCTGGCTAAAATAGCGGCTAACGGAGGCCAGTCCCTACCAAGGGGAATTCCCCTCCAAGTAATCACCCAGCCAAGCATAGCTACAAATGGAGAAATTTGTTCCCTGGATCGCCTGCCTTGCTGGATGGACCCAATTGTCGCCTACCTCCTTGAAAGAGAGCTTCCCGAAGGGCCCGACCAAGCCCGAAGAATTAAGAGACTCTCAGTTCGATACTGTATGGTGGATGGATACCTCTACAGGAGGGGCAGATCCCTCCCCTTACTTAGGTGCTTGCATCCCGATGATGCTAAGTGGGCATTGAGAGAGGTCCACTCTGGGGACTGTGGGAACCATATAGGTGGGGAAGCTCTAGCCTATCAGGTGCTTCGTATGGGGTACTATTGGCCGACCATCCATCAAGATGCAAAGAGTTTTGTGCAATCTTGCGAACCTTGTCAAAGAACTTAAAATTCAACCGCCAGCCACCCGAGCGACTGTCGTCCCTCAGTTCACCTTACCCCTTTGCCATGTGGGGAATCGACCTAATTAGGCCACTTCCTACCGCTCCAGGACAGATGAAACATGCTATCGTGGCTATCGACTACTTCATAAGATGGGTTGAGGCAGGACCTCTATCTCGAATATCAGAAAAGAATACAACCAAGTTCATCAAGACTAATGTGGTATGCAGATTCGGGACCCCTCTCATCATTATAGCCGACCTAGGAAAGCAATTCGACAACGCCCGGTTCAAAGACTTCTGCAAGGGATTGGGGATCGACCTCAGGCTTGCTTCAGTGGCTCATTCCCAGACTAACGGGCTGGTAGAATCCACCAACAAGACTATCAAGAAACTTCTGAAGAAGAAGCTACAGCAGAAGAAAGGTAAATGGGCCGAAGAGCTGCCAGAAGTCCTCTGGGCATACCGGACTACAAAGAGAACAGCTACCGGGGAGACACCTTACTCCCTGGCTTTTGGGGTTGAAGCAGTCCTCCCCATCGAGCATAAATTGACCTCGTTCAGTGTACAACACTTTGAGCCACAAAGTAACGAAGTCAAGCTCCGGGCTAATCTAGACCTCTTAGAAGAAAAACAAGACCGGGTAGCAGAGAAAGTAGCGATCTGGTACCAATTAGGAAGATCGGATGGAGTTTTAAGTCCCAATTGGGAAGGGTCATATTTGATAAAGCTAGTTGTTCGCAACGGAGCTTATAAACTCGAAGACATGGACGAACGATCCATCGACCACACTTGGAATGCTGATCATTTGAGGAAATTCTACCCTTGAAGGGAGTTCTCCAGTAGACTACCCCTACTTAGTTTTCATTACCGACCCTGATAAAGATGTACTACATCTCGATCATCAATAAAGTCATTTTCCTTTTCTCCTCCATCTTTGTCTCCAACTATGTTCAACATTAGTGACTACACCCTTGTATGAGAAACTCAACATAAACATTTCGAGACCAGGAAGTAGCTGAATAGCCCTCCTGATGCCTTGGTCGGGCTACCACCCCCAAGAAAGATCTGAGTGTAAGAGCATAATTACCCTCCAGATCTCGAGACCAGGAAATAGCTCGATAGCCCTCCTAATGCCTTGGTCGGGCTACCACCCCCAAGAAGGATCTGAGTGTAAGAGCATAGTTGCCCTCCAGATCTCGAGACCAGGAAATAGCTCGATAGCCCTCCTGATGCCTTGGTCGGGCTACCACCCCCAAGAAGGATCTGAGTGTAAAAGCGTAATTGCCCTCCAGATCTCGAGACTAGGAAATAGCTCGATAGCCCTCCTGATGCCTTGGTCCGGCTACCACCACCAAGAAGGATCTGAGTGTAAGAGCATAGTTACCTTCCAGATCTCAAAGACTAGGAAATAGCTAAGTAGCCCTCTTGATGTCTTGGTTGGGCTATCACCCAATATAAAATATATATATATATATATATAATGTTTGCTTTCGTGTGCAGGATCAAAATCATCATAATTCCCTACACGAATCTTAATTGTTGCTACAGATGCTACTCTGGATCCCATTCAAGACCAGAAATAAAATAAAAGTTCTCAAAAGCGATTCGATTTCTCATTAAGGACAAGGGGAGCCTATCCCCCGATAAGGCTACATCCACCAAATGGGGAGCCCAACCCTCGAACTCGGGCTAAAAAAAAAAAAGCTAATAAGGGCAAAACAGGGCGCCCACCCCCTTTTCCAGGCAATCAAAAACAAGTCATGATGAACTGCTTCAAGCCTTGGGACTCTCTTGGCTCCCTTCCGCTAGCCCTCCTCCTTCTTGCTGATCTCCACCATCAACCCCCTCTACAGATAGCTGTCCATCTGGGTTATCCTCACCGACCGCTGTTCCATTTAGAGGCTCCATCGGTTGATCAGCAGGATCTTCCTCCAAAACCTCATTTATCACGTCCATAACCTCAGGCGGGATAGCCGTGTCAAGAAGGGCAGCCATGGACCCTGTTCGGCTCCTATCGACCTCCATCTCTGTCAAATCGGGATCCTCAGACGGGCTCCTAACCTCTTCACCAGCTCCCTAATGGTCCTCCTCAGATCGAGAGGACATCACTTTACTGGAAGACTCCCCAAGACCTGAGGTGGTAAAGGTAGGAAGAGAGAATGGAGGATCTGTCTGAGCAGGCTGCTTCCCAGCTCCTACTTGGCTCGAAGAGACCACCTTGTCGCCTTCAGGGCGAGATAGCTCGGCCACCTTGAGCATTATTTCCTGTCTATCCCAGCCAGCAATGGATGACAAATCAAAGGGATGAGGAAGAGCTTCCGCGGCCTAAAAGGAAGCATAGAAATACCCGTCGCTGAAGGAGGTCTCCGCATCAGCTTGTAGCTTGGTCACCTGAGTAATCAGAGACAGGTTCTCGAGGTCCAACTTCTTAGCCTCATATCTCCAGGAATCCCGCTGCCTAGCCCGCCGGAGAGATTGAAGACGCTCCTGATCATAAGATTGCTTCATCCTCTCATGATCGCAGCGAAGCTCAGCCATCTCGACCTCGACCTTTCCCTGGTTGAAAGTCACCTCTTCCACTAAAGACCGAGCCTGCTTGAGCAGTTCCCCGGCTTTCTTGGATTCAGCTTCGAATTTTACAGCCCGGTCGCCTAGGAGGGCTATCTGCTGGCCCATCACAACATTGAACTTGAAGGCCTACAAAATACAGAACCTGAGTTAGAAACTGAACGAATTAACAAGAGTAGCATGAAGGAAATACAATTACCTCAGCTAAAATAGCAGACCCCTTGGTTATAAGGACATCCACAGGCATGGAAGCCATCTTGGAGATCCCGCCACCCGGACAGGACGCTATGAATTGCTCCAGGACCTCATCCAGCCCTGTCGAGCTCGACTGAGGCCGGGAGCGGCTGGAAGGAACCCTCGTGACACCTTTCCCATAAGCAACACCTTTCCTTGAAACCTCCGAAGCTTTGGTTGTTGGAAGCACAGTGGAATCAGGTGTTTGAGTCGAAGGGGTAGAAACTTTAGCGGCCACGACCGGAGGGACAGAAGCAGCCGGGCCAACCACCTGGGGAGCTTTACCCAAAGCCCGGAAAGCCAGCGAGGCAAGAGTGGCCATCTTAGACCCAGCCGGAGAGATAGATGAAGCCAGAGCAGGTTCGACCCCAGAGGAGGGAAGATTACAAAAGAAAATGTTAGAACCAAGCTGAGTAATAAGGCGAAGCAACTCAATGACACTTACGAGGAATAGCGTCTGAAATCTGCAAATATTTGTTCACCCTACGAGGATCAAAAGCTTCAGCAGTAGGGAACTTCTGATTCAAATAATTCCGGGCTAGAATAGCCTTTAAAACGGCTTCGGACTCAGAAGGCAGGGAGTCCCGGTCCCATGAGGGCTTGTCACTGAAATCCATGGGAACCTCGAATTCATGCCCTCCGATGAAAATCGAGCTCCCCCAGTCATCCCCCGCCAGGATCCATTCTTCTTTCCACGCGGGGTCTTTCTTCGAGGCACCAGGAACGATGAAGTTGAGCTTGTTCTTGGCCTTGGCATAGAACTGGCCTCGAGGAGCCCAGACAGGCTCCCAATATGGAAGAGATAGGCCAGCTCCTCATCACCTGGCTCCCTCGTCACCTTACTCATTTGGCATTGTTCCCTCCATAATACAAGGAAACCAATCAGATGCCTCCAGAAGCCAGGCGTCAACTGGAGGGGAGCGAGCAGGATGGCGTTGAGAGCCCACCGAAGAGTCGGATGGATGGGAAGCCTGACCCCGTTCTTAAGAGTGGCCAAATGTATCGGAAGCTCACCTTTAGGGGGGTTGAAGAACTCGTAATTTTTGGGAGGCACCGAGATGGATACGCTGTCACGGATGCCAAACTTCGACCTCAAGCGGTCAATCGACACCGGGTCAATAGTGGAATCTAGGACAACTCGGAAATCGTAAGGAGGGAGCCTCTCCACAAGGAGACCAGGAGCCGAGACCCGACGCTTCTTTGTCGAAATCTTCGTCGACGACATCCAAAGGGTGGTCAGAATGGTTGGAGAACCCAGTCCCGATGGATACATTCCTACTCGACCGCCGACGTTGCGAGGTGGGCGGGGAATCGTCGTCGTCAGAACTCCTCCTAGCCCGCTTCCCCAGAGTAAAACTAACGACCTCCTCGCCGTCGATTATGGAATCAGCTGAGTCGCGACTGTTTTT